>VXBZ01012700.1:250044-308207 GCA_013399135.1 Heliornis fulica | reverse complement strand
GTGGTGGGGGGGAGGCCCGGCGGGGTGCGGGGCTGTCGGTGTGGAAACGTGGCACGGCGCTTCCCCGGGTCGCTGCCTTCCGCTTGGGTTGTACCGGGGCTGGTTTGGGACAGGCAGAGGGTTAAACAGAGTGAGTCTGTGTCACCGGGGAAGAGGGAGATCCACACACAGGCGTGACCGGTTGTGGGCTTCAAAAAAACCCCAAACCAGACAACCCCAAACCAGTAAACCTCCCCCGGGAAATACAGAATAAACGAGGGAGCAGCAGGGAGCCCAGAAGGTCCTGGACCCCCCATGTCCTGTCTCCATCTGTAGTCAGAGGCAAGGGGCTGCCCCAAAAGAGTGCAGGGAAGAGGCTCCATCTCCAGTACCCCCTTACTCAGGGGTGTCAGGGCTCAGCAGTGAGACCAAGCAGGAGTCCCGTAACTTCTCTCAGAAGCAAGGCCTGGTCTCACAGAGGTGTTCATCCTAGCAGGTATTTCTGCCTTTTGGACCAGACCAGTGGGACATTCCTCATCCTCAGTTACTTCCCAGTGCCCCAGCACCTCTGCTGCTCCCCAGCCCTTGAGGCAGTGAGCTGCCTCTGTGAATCAAGTGTCCTGTTACCTTCTGAGAAAGGCTGAGAAATGTCAGTGACTGAAAAATCAAAAAGCTTTGTCTAATACAACAGCACCCTCTTCCAAACATACTGACACTGTAATGTTTAAACAGCTGCATTCTACCGAGCAAAAGCTCTGTCAAGCTGCAGAGCGGCCAGCATGATCTAAACCTTTAGAAAAAGAGGATAAATATTTCTGATTTCACCACTGTGAATTGTCCAGGCCCATTCCATCTAGTAATCAAAACTGACCATGAAGTGAAATAACCACCAAAAGTTCTGGTTTATATGAGGAGAGGAGGAGAAAGGATGTACGAATGTATGAACATCTGGAGATGACTAACAGCACAGAGGGCTCCAGGATTGAAGAGAAATCATAGTGTCTCTTCACAGGTGAAGAGTAAAATTCTCATTGATACCCACAATGCAGCTTCCCATTGGATGTATTTTCCTTAGTGGCTGCAGCCAAGTTCATGGAACTAATGTGAAATATAGGAGTTAAAAGTCATTTTAGCAGTTATTTTCTGTAGCAGTATCTTACTGCTGGGAATGGGGCAAGACCATCCAGAGTTACTCTTTACTGACCGTTTCAGAGCGATCCAGCCCCTGCTCATTCTCTGTATCTAGAAAAGAGAAGGGGGAGAATTTGGGAGGACAGGGCAAGTTACTGTTGCACTCCCTGTGTCCAGTCCCAGCTCCCTGGTGCTGTGGTTTGTGTCAGACTTGTAAAAGTTGTGTGCAATGTAATACGACCTAAACACAACATAAACCTTGCTGCTCTGTGTTTGTGCTGGGTAAGGGCCTCAGCTAATGCTGGGTGATGTCAAGAGTTTTACTCTTGATTTCCGCGGGCTTTAAATCAGGCGTGAAGAGTGGAGGTGGAAATCCCTCTCCCCTCAGCCCCAGGCAGAAGCAGGGTCACACCAGGGGCTTCTCCCACCTCCACAGTGCTTTGCCTTCCCAAGTTGTCACATATTGAAGTCCTGTTTCTTGATGCCTGTTAAAAACCGTAACATTATTTCTTTCTCCTCATTTTATTTTTTTTTTTGTGTGTGTGTTCTTTTTTTTTGTGTTCTTGGTGGTAGGCAAAATGAAGAAAATGAAGAATTTTTGCCAACTGGAGAAACCTCCATAGACTCCTACCCAAACTGGTTAAAATTCCACATTGGCATTAATCGGTACGAGCTGTATTCTCGACATAACCCTGCAATTGAGGCTTTACTGCAAGACCTGGTCTCCCAAAAGATAACCAGTGTTGGTATGTTGTGATATCTCTCTGTTGTTTTTTTATATATCAGTTGCTTATTGTTCAGGATCTCATTGTTTGAATATTAATGAGTATTTTGCATGGCTTCTGACTGATGTGCCTACAGTGCTGCTTCCCTTCTTCTGTGCTCATTTGCCCTCCCTGCTAACCATGAAGAGATGTTGCCAGCTCTGTATTACCTGAATAATTGAACAGTCTGCCAGCGAGGCAAACCCCATTCATTTCTGAGAGCTCTGAGTCACCGGAAGGCTGAAAGTGACCCATTAGTTCTTTAAAATTAAGGTGATAAGAGAAAAAAAAAAGGATGGCAAAAAGCAGATAGCATCTTGCACGAGCTAGCTGTGTATTACTAGCTGATTATGATTTAAAAGGCCGTGTCTGGCAGCGTTCATCTTCCCGAGGAAGGAGAGAGGCGGCTGACCTGCAGCCCTGCAGCGGTGGCTGCGGGAGCAGCCGGCGCCCAGGGCTCTGCGGAGCTGCAGCTTCCCCGGGTGTCGCGCAGGGAGCTCCGGGCGAGCCAGTCTCTCTCGATGAGCAGAGTTCAGCTCTGTTCATTCTGCTTGTGAATCCACAACGGGGATGTGGCCGTGTCAGCCTTTGGCTCTGGTTAAACAAGGTGACACAGTTCAGGGCTTTTCTCCGGAGCTGTTTAATGACAACGTGTGTCTCCTTGAATTTAGCTGCATGGCTGCATAGGGAAAATAAAAACCCAAACCTCAACCCCAAATGAAAGCTCTGGGATACTAAACAAATGTGCAGCCCATGGTTTCCAGAGGTGGAGAACTGCAGCACAGCCCGCTGTTTCCATCGGCTGCACAGAATATGAAGTTACTTGTGCTGACCACAAAGTTGCTAAGTCCCTTTTGGAGGGATGAAATAGCTCTGTAAAAATGCTGATGGTGTGTTGGCACCGTGGGATGAGGTCAGCAGGTCTTTAACCCTGCATGGCAAAAATTCCCCTGGCTTCAGCAGGAAATGGCCTGTGCAAGAATAGCATGAGCAGCCCTACCTACGGTGTACATTTTCCATTGCATGAATCACAGCGTCCGCTGAGCTGCAGCAAGGGAGATCCTCGGCCATCAGGAGTGGGCTGGTTTAGCTGGTCCAGATGGAGCAGGTGTAAAACTCAGGATGCTGCAGGAGAGCATCACCTTCCTGAATCGAGCTGCCCCATGGATGTACATGGCTCCAGGCTCTGCTCCAGGCTCCAGGCAGGATTTGGGATAAAGCAGTTTGTGGTACCCAGGTGCCATGCCCCATGTTGGATTCAAGGGTCTGGTGTACACCTAGCTCTTGAAAGGGGACAAACACTGGCTCATTATGGACCTGTGAGGGGTTTGCTGTCCTCAGAACTCTGCTTAGTTAAAGGAGCTCAGCTGCACTTGAGCTCCATGTGTGTTTCTTTCTCAATCTCAGATGTGAGCAGGTAGCAGTGGGCTGTGCCCATACTGAAGGGTAATGGGGTCATTTTTCCGACGTGGCCTGGGTGGCTGTGACATAACCCTCACCTTCCCTGACCTCTCCCCTCTGTAACCAAGTGATTTCTGGAATATTAGTGACTTGTGTGAGCAGGTTTTGAGGCAGCACTTTATATCTCTTTGAGTACATNCTCCCTGGTGCTGTGGTTTGTGTCAGACTTGTAAAAGTTGTGTGCAATGTAATACGACCTAAACACAACATAAACCTTGGTGCTCTGTGTTTGTGCTGGGTAAGGGCCTCAGCTAATGCTGGGTGATGTCAAGAGTTTTACTCTTGATTTCCGCGGGCTTTAAATCAGGCGTGAAGAGTGGAGGTGGAAATCCCTCTCCCCTCGGCCCCAGGCAGAAGCAGGGTCACACCAGGGGCTTCTCCCACCTCCACAGTGCTTTGCCTTCCCAAGTTGTCACATATTGAAGCCCTGTTTCTTGATGCCTGTTAAAAACCGTAACATTATTTCTTTCTCCTCATTTTATTTTTTTTTTTGTGTGTGTGTTCTTTTTTTTTGTGTTCTTGGTGGTAGGCAAAATGAAGAAAATGAAGAATTTTTGCCAACTGGAGAAACCTCCATAGACTCCTACCCAAACTGGTTAAAATTCCACATTGGCATTAATCGGTACGAGCTGTATTCTCGACATAACCCTGCAATTGAGGCTTTACTGCAAGACCTGGTCTCCCAAAAGATAACCAGTGTTGGTATGTTGTGATATCTCTCTGTTGTTTTTTTATATATCAGTTGCTTATTGTTCAGGATCTCATTGTTTGAATATTAATGAGTATTTTGCATGGCTTCTGACTGATGTGCCTACAGTGCTGCTTCCCTTCTTCTGTGCTCATTTGCCCTCCCTGCTAACCATGAAGAGATGTTGCCAGCTCTGTATTACCTGAATAATTGAACAGTCTGCCAGCGAGGCAAACCCCATTCATTTCTGAGAGCTCTGAGTCACCGGAAGGCTGAAAGTGACCCATTAGTTCTTTAAAATTAAGGTGATAAGAGAAAAAAAAAAGGATGGCAAAAAGCAGATAGCATCTTGCACGAGCTAGCTGTGTATTACTAGCTGATTATGATTTAAAAGGCCGTGTCTGGCAGCGTTCATCTTCCCGAGGAAGGAGAGAGGCGGCTGACCTGCAGCCCTGCAGCGGTGGCTGCGGGAGCAGCCGGCGCCCAGGGCTCTGCGGAGCTGCAGCTTCCCCGGGTGTCGCGCAGGGAGCTCCGGGCGAGCCAGTCTCTCTCGATGAGCAGAGTTCAGCTCTGTTCATTCTGCTTGTGAATCCACAACGGGGATGTGGCCGTGTCAGCCTTTGGCTCTGGTTAAACAAGGTGACACAGTTCAGGGCTTTTCTCCGGAGCTGTTTAATGACAACGTGTGTCTCCTTGAATTTAGCTGCATGGCTGCATAGGGAATATAAAAACCCAAACCTCAACCCCAAATGAAAGCTCTGGGATACTAAACAAATGTGCAGCCCATGGTTTCCAGAGGTGGAGAACTGCAGCACAGCCTGCTGTTTCCATCGGCTGCACAGAATATGAAGTTACTTGTGCTGACCACAAAGTTGCTAAGTCCCTTTTGGAGGGATGAAATAGCTCTGTAAAAATGCTGATGGTGTGTTGGCACCGTGGGATGAGGTCAGCAGGTCTTTAACCCTGCATGGCAAAAATTCCCCTGGCTTCAGCAGGAAATGGCCTGTGCAAGAATAGCATGAGCAGCCCTACCTACGGTGTACATTTTCCATTGCATGAATCACAGCGTCCGCTGAGCTGCAGCAAGGGAGATCCTCGGCCATCAGGAGTGGGCTGGTTTAGCTGGTCCAGATGGAGCAGGTGTAAAACTCAGGATGCTGCAGGAGAGCATCACCTTCCTGAATCGAGCTGCCCCATGGATGTACATGGCTCCAGGCTCTGCTGGGGCAGGATTTGGGATAAAGCAGTTTGTGGTACCCAGGTGCCGTGCCCCATGTTGGATTCAAAGGTCTGGTGTACACCTAGCTCTTGAAAGGGGACAAACACTGGCTCATTATGGACCTGTGAGGGGTTTGCTGTCCTCAGAACTCTGCTTAGTTAAAGGAGCTCAGCTGCACTTGAGCTCCATGTGTGTTTCTTTCTCAATCTCAGATGTGAGCAGGTAGCAGTGGGCTGTGCCCATACTGAAGGGTAATGGGGTCATTTTACCGACGTGGCCTGGGTGGCTGTGACATAACCCTCACCTTCCCTGACCTCTCCCCTCTGTAACCAAGTGATTTCTGGAATATTAGTGACTTGTGTGAGCAGGTTTTGAGGCAGCACTTTATATCTCTTTGAGTACATCCACCCAGAAGATGGAGGCTGCGCCCCTCACAGAAAGCAGCAGTACTCCAGGCAGTGACTGTCCCCAGCTCTGTGCAGAGGTGATGCTCAACCAAACCATCTCCTGGCCTATCTGTGGAGGTTTACACAAAGTGCATTGGCCATAGCTGTGTTTTATAGTGCATGGCTGCTAAGAGTATTGATCCCTATATGCCTCTCAATCACCTTCAAGCTCAGCAGTGCTGGCCATGCAGGAGAAGAGCAGTGTTCACAGCTAACTTGGCAGTGGTCAAGCCATCAAGTCTGTCACTTCTACAAGGTGGTGTGGTGGTTTAGGTTGATGTAGGGATGTAGAAGCTGGTGGGAGAAAAAGGGAGGTGGGAGTGAGAAATAACAGTTTAATATTCGCTTGGTCTTCTGGGCTCAAGCTTCACTTGTGCTTCTGGGCATGCTGGTTAGCCTCTCTGTGCCTCAGTTAACCTAGCAGCAAAATGGGGATTGTAAAAATTAGGAGTGAGATCCTGACCCTGGTGATGTAAGTGGAAGCTTTGCCCTTTATGTCCCTGGGGCCATGATTTCACCAAATGTGTCATAGAGATGTGTCGTGAGGTTTCCATTAATTACGATTTTGATAGAGCTTTCAGATAAACAGGAGAGGGGAAAGGGCCACGGGTCCACAGAGGAAGATTTATGGTTGTTATTAGCAATTTCCTCTGGGACTGTCTCTCTGTTAGTGTTTGGACAAGGCTCTTCAGAGTGCAGCAGGGCCTCCTACGCCCCACACAAACAGAGCACTGTGGTTGCTGTCGAAGGGTCGGTGTAATTTCCATATGCTGAAGATCTGAGGTCGAGTTGGTACTGGTATGGATCACTGTGGGAGTTGACAGGGAATGATGCTTATGGAAGTGGAAGGGAACATGTAGAGATGCCAGGATCTGAATTCTGCTGGTAGCATCCACTGTCTGCCTCTGTGGGGCTTCAGGAGCTTTCACTTGGGCTGCAAAGCAGGGAAGAGCGTGTCATTAATAAAGCTTTTTTTTTTATTACACGGTGGAGCATATCTAATTTTATGTTGCAGATTCTTTGGGTGTTTAAAAATATATGCTTTAAAATAACACCTGCCAGTTTTCAGCTATACTGCAGAGCAGCAGGAGAAATTCAAAAGCATGTAAGCTGATTAATTAAGAGTAATGTATTTGACCAAAGGACATTTAAAGGGCTGTTACATTCCTTTGCATATTCCTGAAGATCATCTAATTTGTCTGGGGGTTTTTCCTTCATATTTTAATTTTTATTGTTTGCTTTTTGATTTCTTTTTTTTTTAAAGGCAGCTGTAAAGATGCCAGAAGTATAAAATAAATGGAAATCTTCATAATGCCCAATCTTCAGGCTTCTTTTTGCAAGCAGGACAATTAAATGTACAGGCTTACATGCATTAGATGAAATGGGATATTGCTTTATCCAGTTTCTTCCCAGCGTTCAGATTTCCCTTGGCTCTAATAGAATTAGGTGATTTGCCGTGTGGGTTCTTGTTACCTACAGTAATTAGATCCAAACTGCAGCTAAACAGCTTTCTTAGCCACGTTGTGATTTCTCTGCCCAGCCTGCATTATTTATGGAGGAGAGCGGTGACCAGATTGAACCCCTGCCATCTATCAGAACCGCTCACCCGACTCTGTAACGTGCGGTGTTATTTTAAAATGAAAACGGTGACAGAAGCAATTCCCAAGAGCAGGGAGCACCAAGGTGACATTTTCTTGATGTTAAAGTTTAAATGGAACAAATCCATGGATGGGAAAGAGCATCACATGCAGCTCCCACAGTGACACCTAGAGCTGGTCTTGGAAAGGACAGAGTTACTGGAGCTTTCCAGCTGAGGATGTGTTCTGTGCCCTGCATCAATGTATATATTTCCTATCTATTTTGTTCAGCATAAAGGGATAGCTCTTAATTTGATTTAATTCACTGAAAATTTCCTCCTGCCATAAGTAGGAGCCCAGAGAGAATTGTTGTTCCGCTGAGCGCTGAAACCCGGTTTTCGGAAGAGGCAGTTGCACGTTTCCCTTGCCTTTCATAACTGTTTATCACAGGCATAAATAACCATAGTTAGCTGTTTTCTTTCATATTTACAAGACGTCTGTGCATATTTGTGGCAGCCCTGTCAGCAGTTTCACAACCAGTATGGCCTGTAGTATGGGCAAGTCTTGATCTTGCCTGCGTTGTTGTCCGGAGGAGCTGTGCCAAGGGATTGCTGTGAGCTCAGTAGGATTTTCTGATTCATGTTGAGTTGGTTTTCTGTTTTTTTTTTTCAATTCTTTAAATTATTTGGTAGGAAAGGTTTGGAAAGATTACCTGACTGAGTTAATTTCTGAACCTGGGATGCCTTCTGTTTGCACAGGCAGTAATTGGAAAGCAAGCATGCAAGATTACCCACGCAGTGAATAAATGCTGTAATTAACTGAGGTGGACTCTGCTCAAGTCAGGGTGGGGGGGAAGGAGAAAGAGAAGATGCTAAATATTGAACCTAAATTCTCATGGCAAGGAAATTTATCAAAATCTCCCCTGAAGGAAGGGGAAAAGTGCAGTTGAGAACACACAGAAGCCATTGAAACGCAGCACCATTGATTCACTCTGTAAGTAAAGAATAAATCCGCCAAGAGTTCAGAGATTGATCTGATGTACGGTCCCAGATGAAAGGATGGGACTTGAAAACGTACAACAAAGCCTCCAAATGATTTCACAGGTCTCCTCACCTCCAGAAGACTTTCAGTCTCTTGACTAAACCAAGAAAGGTCTTTAAAAGTGAGGTAGCAGAATTGGCTGAACAAGGACAAATTAATAGATGATGAGGGCTGAATTTGTTTTGAAATATGTTCTTTAGAGCTTACACAGGGCCATGTCTCTGCCCTGGGGCAGTGTGTTACTTGTTAAGCCAATCAACATGTTAGATTTAAAATTGATCTATAAATAGGAATCCAAAATGGATCTGCATGTCCTCTGTTTCAGATGATAACTGTATCCCAGGCTGTGACTGGATCTCCCTGCTCAGCACTGGCGTTGTGTAACTGTATATGTTTGGTAATGTTTGCTGGAGTCTGACCTAAAACTGGGCTCAGAGGTCCTGTTGGGACTCTCACCCTCCATCAGGGTACCACAGGGTCTAGACAAACTGGTGGGATGGGAACTATCCTGCAGCCAAACAGAGGAGGTGGAAAGACAAGTCAGTTCAAATTTAAAATCTTTTTTTGGGGTCTAATCCATTTGGGCAACACTGGTTCTCTACAAGGGTTTAGCACCAGGCCCTTTTGAAGACAGAAACCCAGTAGCAGAGTTATAAAAAGGTAATTGAGAGGTGGTGGATACTCCATCTTTTCTATTGGATGGAGTCTGTGGATCAAGAGGGGAGTTCAGGTCTTGTATTGGTGAGTGGGGAGAAGTAGCAGACGTGGCACGTGGCCATGACAGCAGGCTCATAGGTGTAAATGGAGCAGGGGTCTTTGGAGGCTTGGACCAAAGTCTGTCAGAGGGAGCAGAAGGAATCCCACCAGTTTCACTGGCCTTTGGACAAGTCTAATCCCACACAGTCAAGCGAAAAGATACCTCAGGACATTTTTTTTTAAAAGCCTCCTAAAATAGGAAGGTTTCTGCTCACACCTGAAAGCAAGACCTTGCTCTGGGTTAATGGAAAGGTTAATACTGCTTTCCATTTCCTTCTACTTCGAGGGGAAAAGAGAGACTTCAAGTTGCCTGAAGTTAAAAGTCATGATTGTATTGAGATTTGTTTTTAACACTGTGCCAGTATGTCCAGGAGCTGTATAAGACTTGATTTGAGGTACCTGCTGGGAACTAGAAGGTTTCTAAAGACTTTTGCAGAGCTGTTCATGGTCTGTGATGTTAAAATATATTCAGAAACCTTAAAAAAGGTGAATTCAGAGTGTGACCAGACTTTCCCTTGGAGTCAGTACCGCCTTATGTTGCAAGGGCTGTTTAAAAATACCTAAGCCTGCTGATGGTGGATGTGACAGACTGCAGTGCTGTAGCAACCTCCAGTTTCTTGGAATATTGTATGTGCTGCTTCTGGGTATTATCAGTGCTCCTGAAACATTGCTGTGGGCAGTAGGTGAAGGGACAAGGGCATCTCCAGGTAAGCAAACAAAGTGTATTCCAGATATGCTCCTGGAAGTTGACAGGGCTCCTGCTGTTTGGTGCTAATGGCCAGAAGGACATGTTTACCTGAGGTCTGATCAGGAAAGGGAGCTCCTGAGGGAACACAGCTCAGAAAATGGGAGGGGAGCCAGTATGCAGATGTCACTCTAAGTTAGGATAAAGGATGTAATCTGACCTAGAGGTGTGAGTGAATCATTTCCAATGAGATCTGCTCTTTTCTGGCAATGTCACCTCCAAGATTTGTGTGCCCTGAACTGCTCCCAATTCTGCTTAGTTTAGAGGTGCATGAAGGGTCTTCTTGATTCAGAAGAACTGTGTGAGCTCAGGTGCTTCCCTCTGTGCAGGTAGACTGTCACTGGTCTGCACTTGGAGGGTGGCCTTGGATCACCTCCAGCTTGATGGGCCCTGGTTCAGCAGCCAAAGGGGCAATATCTGCACAGGAATCTGGATGATGTGGGGGGAAACCAACATGGAGCTCTGCATGGGTTATTGTCCACAACACCTACAGCTTCCAGTGCCCTGCAGTGCCCAGGCACAATGGCACACCATGCCCTTCAATGTCACCCTCTGGTTTTGGGAGGTCCAAAGTTTACTCCTAGCCACAATGGAAGGAAAACATGCCAGCAAAACATGCCAGCAAAACAAAAAACCAGTGTTTGGTCGAGGCTACTATTGCAACCAATTAAGGCAATACAATAAGATGGATGTAAAAAAGACCAGGGAGATGTTTTTGTCTTAACTTCAGCTCAATTCCTTCTGACAGGAAACCAGGCCTTTGTATCTCGAGGAAGAATTATTCTGAATTGTTAATCTTCTTCATACATTTCTCTGCTTGGTGATGACACCCTCATTGTTGAGTTTGGCTGCTAACAAAATCATTATCTGTCGAGTGGCTTCAGTTTGCTGAGAAACCAGTCCTCTTAGTCTATCTGAAACTTTGTGCTTAGCAAAAGGCAGGCTGGAACATCCTTTTTTCTTCTTTGCATTGCTGTGATTCCCAAATGCTTGCATCCCAGCTGCACCTCAAAATAGGTTCTATCCTTCCCTTTTCTCTGATGGATTTATACAATTGGTGCTATGTTTTGGATGTATGAGTCTCATGGGTAAGACTGAGCCAGTCTCTAAGTCCTGAGCTCCTTGGAATTGAATGAAAAAGCATAAAATACATCAATTTTAGAGAAAAAATATGTTCTCTTTGGTTGGTATAAGCAGCCTGCAGGCAGCTATGTTGAGGTCAGGGGAGGTGGGCAGAGTTGTATCTGATAGAAAGGAGGCAAGTCTGCCCTTCGGTGCTGAGGTTGGTGTTACTGATGTACATGGAGACAGGCCATGTGAACAGGGGTGCAAATACAATTTATACCTTAAAACTGGGCAAACCCCATGCCTTCAGCAGAAGGTGGAGAGGGGATGGTCCTGGGCATGGCCATTGGTGGTCCTAGGGTAGCCCCTGCAGGTTTTTGGCTGTCAGGTTGCTGCTTTTCATCACCTTCAGGCTCTGGTCTGGGAATGAAAATGCCTACTGGTTCTTCTTCCCTCAGGGCAGCTCAACTGGCCTGTTCTGCACAAGAGAGAGAGCTTAATAAGTGAAAGCCACGTGCTTCTGCTTTACCTGTTCAGTGCAAGTTACTTAATGCCCTTTAATTTCTAATTATTTATTTTTTCCTTTGGGATAAACTGGAAATGCAAGAGAAGGCTGGGGTCAGCAAAACAGCGAGGCAGGAGGGATTTTATTCTAGAGGTATAATTACACTGACCAGATTTGCATAGCATTTTGTTGCAAAAATATACATTACAGGTGCTGAAAGAGAGCTGATGACCTATCAGTAATAAGGCACAGAGATGAGTAATTAAAAGGATGTGCAGCTAATGGCATTGGTTAGAGGAAAAAGATGTACGTGCTCTATAGGGGGAACAAGGGCAGCTCTAAGCCCAAATTTACAGAGCAAGGTAACTTGACATTTATGTAGTTCTCCTGGTGACATGGGTTTTGTGAGAGCAGTAAAGAAAGGGATTGATTATCTGATCATTTGTAGGAAGCACTTTTAAAGGACTGACTCATCCACACAGACTCGGCTGCCGTAGCTGCCTCTCCGAGCACAGCGTGAGTTAGAAGTCAGGGTATAGGTCATTTCACTTATTCAGAGCAGTTTTGATTGAGATGGTGAAAAAGCAGCTGGTTTGCCCAAGTATGTATTTATTGGTTTTAAGTAGCCTTATCATCAAGTAAAATGCATTTTCATGAATTCTTAGATTAAAAAAAAAAATTTGATCTGACTTTAGGAACACTATAATCTGGCCGTTAACGTGATTTTGTCCAAATTGTTCAGACTGGTGGTTCAGACACGTTAATCTTAAAGGCCCATTAGCTCTCATCTGGCAAGTGAGGGCATTTTCTGTTTGAGCCAAGGCAGCCCTCAGTGTGCAGAGCAGACTGCTGTCCCTGCCACCTCCATGTGGTACCTCCTACCCTCCCAGCAGAGCCAGCCACCCGCCCTGCACAGCTCTGCTCTCACGTACAAGCCACCTCGGGACCCCTCGGAGCTCATGGATGGGCTCAGCTACATACCCGTTGTGCATCTGAGGTGTATTTACATATCTCTGCTGCTCAGCAACAATTATTAACATTGCAGCAGAGATCAGAGCTTGCTGTAGTATCTGCTCATGCTTTTAATTAGGGAGATGTCTGATGCACATTGGGCTGCAGCTGCAGTTGCCTTCAGAAGTACCCCATCTGCTTTCCCAGTGCAGGTTTTCCTGTTAGAAGGAAATCCAAAAGCCACTGAAGATGGAGAAAACAAGAGTCTGTTGGTCTGTCCTTGTACATGCTGTACAGTTAGGGTGCTCATGGAGCCTGTGGTGGTCAACTGAAGAGGACAAAGACACTTCAGGGAGTGCAATCCATCTTTAGACCTGGTTGGCAGCTCCGTCCTACCCTGTGCTCCGCACTCATCAGATAACCAGTTGCCCTGTGAGGATGGTCATGCTTAGTGCTCAGATGCCACAGTGCTGAAGCTAATACAGAGCAAAGGAAAGATGGTTTTGTTTCAAGGGAGCTGAGTCAGTATATCCCATGTCACATTTTAAAGCTGTTTTGTTTTTTTTCCCTCAGCGATGAAATCGGGAGGCACCCAACTGAAGCTGATCATGACGTTCCAGAACTACGGACAGGCCTTGTTCAAGCCCATGAAGTAAGTAAAAAAAAAAAGAACAGTCTGTGTTGCAAAGCAAAATTGTGGTTGAGTTGCCTGTTGCTGCTTTCTAAGTGGTTGAAAATTGGCTGTGGTACCTCTCAAAGGTTGACATGTCTGGTTCCCAGGGCTCGCTGCTGAATGGAAAGTTTCAAGGGTTTTTGAAACCTTGCCCTGCTGGGCTGGTCTTCAGAGAGATCCTCAGGAGGCTTCAATGGGGTATAGTCTTCTCAGGAATGTTATCCAGTCAGATCTCTGGGAAATCTCCCTTCATAAATACAAGATGTTTTGAGTGTTTCTTTCTTATGTCAACGTACTCTGCAGCTCTGAGCTTTATCAGTGTTCCTCTGGAGTATGACCAGACAGGAGAGATGCTTCAGAACAGCTTTGGGAAGAGCTAAATGCTATTTGTCTCTTAAATTATAATTTAATCCATTGATTTATTGTTGTTTGTATTAAAGGGTTGTACTAGTCATTTGGCTGTGGCTGTGCTGACTCTGTGAGGAGTTTGTCTGAGCGTGGTATTGCAAGGTAATGAATCTAGAGAGGAGGGGAAGGAGTGGACTCACCAGCTGTGCTTTGCGCCTGCCCAGATCCCACTGAGATGAGGAAAGTTATTCAGCTACAGAGCAGATGTAAATGAGTTCTGAATCCTGACCTGTATGTTTGTGTTGTAATAAGGAAAATGACTCTGTGGTTATTGTAGAGGGTTTAGCAAAGACACTCGGGGCTGCAAAATGTTTAATGAAGCTACTCAGTATCTGTGTCAAGGGTACCACTGGAATAATAAATTCATTTCCTTCTTTTGTTCCCACTGTAGGGAATTTGAGTTAATTTCCTCTAAGATGGTCCATAAAAGACTAAAGCAACCAAGAACTAGTGGTTCAGAGTATGTGCTGGCATAGTGTTAGAGCTCTAGCAGGGAGCATGGCTCAGGGCTAAGCTGCTGGCTGGAGACAGGGAAATTCCCTGTTTTGCCATAGATGTTGCTATAGTCTGACATCAGATGACAACAGATTTGGCTTGATTTTATGTGACTGCTGAAAGGGTTGAGTGATTGGTCCCACTTTCCTTCGATCCAAGTTTGAGTGGTAACTGTCCTTATGTGCCCTCATCCCAGGAATCAGAAAGAAATCCTGTGAACTTCAAGGGAGCACAAGGTATTTGTGTGAAGGCCAAATGCCCCTGTGTTGTTTTCCCAAATCACACTCCTGTTCCTCTATGTTTCTGGTGGACCACCAATTGCCTGGGAGAGGTCAGAGGAAGCAGAGGTAATACTGACCAGCCAGAAGGAAGGTGTTGTGGAGGAGCATCTACACCAACATCTTCCCTTCCTCTCTTTGCCCTCTCCCCCAATCTCAGACCATGGCATCACCAACACGTGAGTCCATCCCCTGTATCCATCAGCTGGATGTATGTAGGATTTAGGAATTGTGCCTTGTCCCATGTGTGAAATCAAGAACAGCCTTTAAGTTTGTCAGAGTCATAGTTGCACTGTTGGCTTCTTGTGTAGAGTGTGATTTGTTTCTTCTCCCTTTGCTGAGATGCACGTAATCTCAATCTTTATCATTGGTGTGACATTGTTATTCTGGGAATGCTAATGAGGTCAAATCAAGAGTGTACCATCTCTACTGTACTATATACTGCCCTGGCAAGATGATGGATGACAATAGATGTATAGCCACATTCCTGTGTAGAAGCAATTACTACCATCCGCTAGAACAATAACAGAAAATGATGATGATGTCTTAATCATCCCCTTTGCTTGATTTGAAGGGCAGCAACACCCTGTTTTCCCACTGCTCTTTGCATTCCACACACTGCTGGAAGAAGCAGCATTAGAGCATGAGGCAGCTGTGTTCCTGGGCACCACACCTTGCCCCAGCAGTGCTGCTGCAGTCAGGCTGAGCGTTGCTGAATGCATCAGTGATGTTTGCCAGCATTTGTCTTCATTCTGATAACAGGGAGCAGGGAACCTGATGCTCAGATAATGTCAATCTTCCTTTGGCCTCTGTTCCCTCTTGCTGCAGCTTAGGGACTGTTGTTGGTGAAGTTCTTGGAGAGGTTTGCAGCCTTGTTTCTTCTATATATGTATAAGCAGTATAGAACTACAGCCTTGTTTCTATATATGTATAAGCAGTATAGAACTACAAAAAAGAAACCAAAAACCTCCACTCAAACCAGGCTTTAAATCTATGAGACTTCTTGCAGCACTTTCTTTGTGCCCTAGGCACCTTCTGGGCTGTTTCTGGTGCTCCCTCTTTTCTGGTACAGGCTTCACAAAGCTGAGTGCACCTTCCCAGGACAGGAGGCTATAGGGAACTCTCAGATCAGAGCCAAACATCTGTGGTCATCAGGACTATCAGTGTAAAGGGCATATTTTTCTAAACTGTTTATTTTGAGGAACAGAAAATACCATCCTGGTGGCTATTTCTGAGATCAGCTCATTGAAGGAAGCCCTTGGAGAGTAGCCAAGACATCTCCACACTGTGTGTCCTGTGTGTTCCAGTTGTTACTGTGTTATCAGACCCCTGGCTTTTCAAAACTCTCTTCTGAGCTGATAAGCCACGTTGTACAAGCAACTTTCTTCATGAACCCAGGTTACACAGTCACTAATAGCACTGAGTGCCCAGCTGCAAATGAAAATCAGGGCTGTGGTTCACCTCTTCAGTACTGGATGGAGGGGTGAGCAATAGGAGTTGCACCTCAGTGTTAAACTGAACCAAGCCACAGTGTTTTAGAGAACAGGGTCAGCATCAGTAGTTTTCAGGTCTGATCCCAATGAAAATTGATAATTCAGTTTCCCACCCTGCCTGGGATCCATACTGAAAGCTGAAAGGTGTGAGGTACATGGAAGGTAAGGTGTAGACATAAGGCCAGTCTCTCCTTGGATTTGATTCATCTGAAGTACCTGGGAAGCTGTTTTTGCAATACACAGCTGCACTGGGCATCTTCCCAACTGACTTAATACCTGTTTGAGCAGGGTTGTGGCACATGGGAGACCATGTGAACCCTTCCCTGACTCAGCTGGGCATCTGCATGAAAGGGGGCCAGACCTTTGGCAGTGAATTCTGCAGGAGAGTCACAGCAAAAGGTTCCTGTGTTCCTGCAGAGCTCATCAGACTCAGAGTGTGCTTTCTCAGCCTCCCCAGTCCACACTGAATGGATCCAGGGAGATCAGGCTCCGGGCAGGATTTGGAAATAGGGAAACCAGAACTTGCCTTTGGTACCTTTTGTGCTCAGTGTTTGACATTAATCGACAACTCTTCATCTGGGCATTAATTCAGGCTAGTGGAGCAAATGGGAAGCTTAACAGCCAGGGAAATGTGATAGCAGTAAATAAAGCCTGATCATCTGCAATTATTTTATTTATCTGTGGCTCTGCATCTTCATTTCTGAAATAATTGCCCATAAAGTATTGCGGAGGAATCCAAATCTATTTATAAATCCTATGGCCCAGTGTAGATTCCTTTGCTAATTCCAAATGCATCATAGGAAAAGCGAGTATTTGCTGAAACTCCAGGGAAGATTTAATGTATTTGCAATGTATCTCACAGTTAATGTGTAGTTTTATTTAGCTCATAACAGTTCAATCATACAAAATTATTACCATATGGGACGGGAGAAAAATAGCAGCCTCCCCTTCTCCCGTGATTAGTGTGTCTAACTGTACTAGTATTGTACTGCATAATAAAATTTATTTATGCAATTGCTGATATCTGCAGCTATACCTTTCTATATGCCTTATCAGGTAGGGATGCTGTAGAGCTATAAATTTCAAAGGGTTTTGGCTTATTTGTCCAAAAGGAACGTGTGCTTTCTAGTTTTATTTGTTTTCCTTTTGTTTCTGCTCACTGGTGGAGTTAAATAGCTGGCTCAGCAACAAAACCCAACAGACTATTTTTTTTTTCCTTGCAAGGCTTTATTCTTGAAGGAGGAGATGCTGCTCCAGCAGAGTCAGTGTTAGGATCCCTGCTCCATGCACCGGTGCCAGAAGCTTGAGAGAGTTTTCTACAGTTCTTAGTGAAAAGCCAAATAGGATCGAATCAGAAATGACACCTTGTTAGTGGAGTTGTGAGACAAGTGTCCTGCAGTATATGTTTAAGAATGACATCTCTCATTCCCAGTTCTATAGGCTGCTCTGTGGAAATGTGTGCAAAGGGTATTCATTATCAAATCTTCGAGGTTTATATGTTCCATTCGAGGAAAATAATGGATCTGGTGAACTTGCATTTGACTGAAACGGAGATAACAACCAGTTCTGTTCCAACTTTAGATTTTACTGGGTGTTTTTAACATCTTGTTTCTTCTGGTTTTACAAGTCACGGTATGAGATTGGTAAGAGCCACATGACTGTTTCTCTCGGTAGCTGAAGTCCACAGTTAAAGTCTTTAATGAAGTAGAACCAATTAGCATCAGGGTGATAGCAGGCCAGAAGAGACTTTTGGGGTGGTGAAATCCAGGCTCCTTGAATCACAGGCAATTGTGTCCTGAAATCCTGTTCAGTAACTGACCAAACACTGCTCACCATTATTATTGGGGTTTTTGTTCCTTTTTTGCCCTGCTAGCCATCCTGAAGCTGCTGAAGAAACCATGCTACCCACTGGGAGTAACTCCTGGTTCCTACAGACCTCAGAGACACAACCCATACCAGCCACAAAGTAAACTGGTAGTTGGCATCTAGTGCAAAGTGCTCTACAGAAGTAAAACCAGCATGCTCACCTTTCAGCTTCTGTAAGCTTCCTATAGGATGTCTTATGGCTCTAAAGGTCTTTGGGCACTTCAAATCTAGCAGCCAGGGTCACAGGGAAGATAATGCTTTTGTTTCAACTGGCCAAGCACAGCCTTTTATTGGCTTTTAAATGTCATAGAGACGAAGGATTAGAAACGTTTTTTGAGTTTCCCTTTGATTTCCTTTTAGGATGTCTCAACAAATAATGCATCTTTTGATAGGGATATTAAACAGGCCAAACAATCAGGGTAATACAAACAACCGTTAATCGCTTTAATTTCCTACAGTTGTATTCCCTTTCCGAAGCTGCAGTTGTGACTGTTGTACCTGCAAAACGCAGCCTCCAGGCCCGATTATCATATCAATTAGGCTGGTGTAATCCTTCCGAATTGGTAGCATTGCTTCCAAGTCACAGGAGCTGACACCAACTGCAGAATCAGGGCGGCTGGAAGATTGCTTTCCTTATTACATCCCATATCGTGCTGTTTTGAGGAAATACATTTTGCAAACCTGTTGCATTTCAGCTGGCAGGCATCCAGTATAAACATACTGTTATAAGTCAACATAGCAATTAAATCAAATTGCAGTGTTTTCTCTGAGCAACTCGAGAAGTGAGATATGCATACAGTAGCTGCTGTGCTAGAAGCCTTCCAGGATTAACGCTTGGGCGTGCAGGAATGCGCCGCGAAACCCAGCTGAACTGGCGCTGGTCAGAGTACAGTGAGAAGATGTTCTGTCCCTCAGCTTAAGCCATGTTACTGTACCAGTCACTGGAGAACGCTGGCTCTGCACAAGCAGTGTTACTGGAGACCTAAACTGGTCAGAGAGTTTGAAGCTGGTAATCCCATTATTTAGTTTATATAGGTGTATTTTAAACTTGCAAGGGGTGATGTTTCGTTATGTGGTGTGGAAGAAACACTTTCTTTGCTGATGGAGGTGGCAATCTGTAGACAGATTGTCTGTGGACCTCATCCATGAGATTCTGGATTTTTTAAGGACATTTACATGTAAGGTAAGGATGTAAATCCTTACCTTACATATAAATGTATTATTTAAGGATTTACATCCTTACCTAAAAAATCCCTGCTGAAATGTTTATCTGAGTGAGACCATCGGGCAGATTTGATTGTACTTTCATCAAGAATAAGTCTGGAGTAAATTGGATTAATTATATGACTTAGTATTTACAGTACATGAAGTGTGAATGTGATCCTAAATAAGGACAGTAGAGGATTCTGTGTATTATTTTAGTTCTTTAACTTTATGTATGTTAGGCACAAGCTGGGTTTTTTTTTTTCTCTTTTATAACTAATCCTGTTCATCAGGTCAGACTTCTGCAATATTTCAGTACAAATTGTGTTTAGGACTCAGCGGTGCCTCTGGTCCAAATCTCATTTATGCTGATTGGAAAATTTTGCAGGTACTTCAAGGGGTGTTAGGTCAGGATTGAAGCTGACTGATGGCCCTGGACAGCAGTGGTCCTCTGTCTGTCACCATACCCCCGCATTTCCCCTTGCCACAGTTCAGCAACTGCTGGCTGAAATATTGATCAGTCTCACCAAGCCCAGGAGAAATTTGTTCTCAAATTCTGCAAGCATGTTTATGAAATGACCCCAGAGTCAAAGTCTGCAAGTCCAGGTAGCTCAAAGGTTGTCTGTTTTGATCAGGATCTGCAGGGGTCCGTGACAGCAGCGTTTCACCATGCTGGCAGCCAGGAAGGGGAAAACAATCCTCTTGCCCTCTCCTACAGCACCAGTTCTGTTGTGCTGTCCCAAGCTGAGCTGCCCTGGGTTATCCCTCCTGGAGCTGGCCAGGAGCTGCTCCAAGCCAGGCTGGGGCAACATGTTTTGCTGGATATCACCTTGTCCGTGAGGTTCAGCCCCATCCCTCTTCCCAGCACTGGGAATTCTCCCCCAAACCCCTCTTCTCCGACTTCCCCTTGGCACCTCCTTCACAGAACAGCAGCTCCTTGGGCTCTGTGACTGAGGTTTTTACACAAATAATTCAGACCTTGCATTTTTCTTCAGCTCATGTGTTTGGGTTCTCCAGCAGATGATAACATGATGCTCAGTATCTAATTTTGTTCCCAACACAGGTACAAATGGCCACAGGTACTGACTGTACCTGCCCCTTCTTGCCTTTTTAAGCAGAATTGAGTGGGCAGTCGCATTTTGCAGCCGTGAAGTGTCTCCACTTGATTAGCCACCTTCTATCCAAGTGCTTAGAGAATCTTGCTAATTAAGCTTTGGGAACAAAGACATGCTGGTGTTTATATTTTCTTTAAAAGCCAGTCATTGCAGCAACTAACTATTATTTTTTCTCCATGTTACCATAGTGTCTGAGGGAGGACACATCTTCAGTGTCTGATTTTAATCAAGCTACTTCTTCATTTTAATTTTCTGCACACAAAGAAATACAGTCCTGTGGCTTTGTCTTTTAGTCAGAGACCCACTTTCAGATCCTCAGTTTCTTACTTCTTTCCCTATATTGGATGTCCAGAAAAGCAGCAACCATTATTGAGGGAAGAGCTGGCATGAAATGCAGAACCTGTAATTTACTGCTAAGTAACAGGGCTTGGCACACGGGGGACTCATTGGTGTAGCAGTGAGGTAAGATGTCCTTAGTAAATCTCAGCAAAAAAATGTGTCCAAAATGTTTTCAGTGGGATATGCAGATACTGCTACCCTGAAATATTTCAAGGGAGTTTGTCCCCGTTTTCTCTACAATTTATAATCCTTAAACTAGGCTCAAGAGACTGAAATTCAGGGAGGGAAAATGATGTGTGCAAGAGTTGTGGCATAAACCAGAGGCTAAAGCCATTTTCTCTCTGGAGCAGCATGCACAGCTTGATCCTGGAGACAGGTGGCACCGTGATCGTCTCCCCCCCTTGGGTAGAGTTATTTTTGGATGTTTTATGGAGCTAAATCTCTCCCCTTATGCCCCTGGCCCTTATCTCAGCAGGGATAGCTCCAGGCATCCCCATCGCTTTGGAGGCTTTGTGAATGGGGATTTGTTTGAAGATTTTTTTTTCTCTTCGAACATCCAGCTTCTTCAAGCCCTCAACACTTGGACAGGTTTCTTGAGTTGGTGCTGCTGGCTGTCAGGAGAGACAGGAGACAAGCAGCATTTGACTGGCTCTGACAGATCAGCGCGTTTGGACCCAGGTCCAGCTTTGCCAGAGGTTACCGGTTCAGTCGCCCCAAGTCCCGTGGTCAGCAGGGATGTGAAAGCTGGGTGGCCTTTCAGGAGGGACTCGGAGCCGATGTAACAGTGTCTTGCAGGTCGAGACAGGAGGGTTTTGCCAAAGCTGAGAGACTCAGGAGAGAGCACACAGCGCACGTCCAAATTATGCCCTTGGCATGGTGCTATTGGTGACTCACTGCTGTAAACAAACAAAAAAAAAAAGTGTGTTTAAAATAGCCCTAATAGCTGTTAATAACATAGCTTTAGGGCACACTGGACATTTCTAAGTTGTTCTTGTTTTTTTTTTTCTGTATCTGGTTCAATAGTATTAATACTTTTCCTGTTAACTTACAATTTTCCACCCCGCTGTGATGTTGTGCATGTGGGTAAATAAAAGTGAGAAAGCCTGAAAGACTCATTTGCATGTGAAGAAGTAGCAGAAACCCAGAGTAAATAGCATCTGCAAATGTGTGGGAGCTGGAGAGTAGGGGGGGGACAGCAAAACTGTTGTAAATAGAAGCAATTTAAAGTGATGGATTATGCTCTACGGATAATAAAATACCCCAAGCCAACACGTAAGCCAGCTACTGTTCTCAGCAGCAGCATCCAACTGATCCTGTTAGTGCTTCAAGCCTCTTTTGTAAACCTTGCTAATCGGTGGTCCAAATTCTTCATGCAGGGGTGGTCACCCAGCCAGGGGGCAAATAACACCGTGGTCATGCATGGAGACCTGTCAGAGCAGAAATATTGAATACAGACTTCAGATGCACATGGTCTGTATAGGGACTTTGAATGGCTGTGATAAACTGGCATGAAGCAGCGAAAGAAATGAAGATGTTCAATTAATCTGTTGATTTATGGCGAAATCTAGCAATGATTTTTTTAGTTTTCTTTAGTTTTCATTTGATTCTATCTCATGATACTCAAGAAGAGAATTTTGACCCTGTGTTTTTGTGTTTCCCTGTGTTTTGTGCCTGTTTGAATCCCTGTGATATGATAATCCAGCCAAAATTTTCAGACAAACCTCTCTTGCATCTGATTCTTTGCGGGTTTATTAAGCAGAAAATTTGATTCTCGGGGCCTAAAGCCCAGAGGTTTTTCAGTCTTTCATGTCGCAAGCCCAGGTTTTGTGTCAGGGCCCTGAGTGAGCCTCAGCCAGGAGGAGGAGAGAGTGATGTTATGGTTCCAACTCTGCCAGCTCTGCCTCCTGGGGCCGGCAGTGGCAGAGACAGCTTAAAGCAAAATCCTCTTTTTCTCTCTCTGTAAGACTGAGAAGGATGGGTGCAATGCAAGAGGGCTCATGCCAACTCCAGGCAAGGCACAGGCAGCAGCTGTCCCCTTTGGCATGGACCCAATGCCACCATGAGCCTCTGTGTGACCCCCGTGTCTGCAGCAGCAGCCAGCCTGACGCCTTGGGGCTCCGACACCAACAAATCTGGGTGCCCAAGGAAGGCAAATCCTTCTTTCCCCATTGCCTCCCTAATTTTCTTAGTCACAGCATGACCTCAGAGATTAAATCCATCTTTTTCAGACCTCCTAACCCCAGGTACCAGAGCTGGGTAGTTGGGAATTTAGCCCAAAATGTGCCCTTTTTTGCTCTGCCTGACCTACTTGGCGCTGATGTGGGGAGCCGGGAGCGTTCCTGCTCCTCCCATGCCTTTGCTTCAGAGAGTCGGGCATTTGTGCTGCTGATTGTATCACAGTGCCTTGAAGCTGCCTTGGTGTGCAGTGGGTATTTTGGTACAGAAGCTGCTTTTTTTTTGTCCTTCTGTAGCACTCGGGGCACCAGTGCTTCACCTGGAGCTGCGCTGAAGCCTCTGCTCTCATGCCGTGGGGCAGTGCCAGCCTGCAGCTCAGGGCGGTGTGAGCAGGCGGCGAGGCCATGCAGGGGAGATGGGTTTTGCAGCATATCCAGGCCACCCATTCAAATCCAGGCTCTTTTGGCACCCGTGAAATTGTCTGACAACTTGTGAGTGGGCACAGTGCCATGCAAGCAGATGGGCATGAGTGTCCCGGCAGCCAAGAGCCTGGGATGCTCATCTGGCAGAGGGGACTGAGAGCAGAGCTCTTCGGTGCTCATGTCCAAATGCCCGTCCCTCCTGACGCTGTGACGGGAAGAGCAGGCCTGGTGATGGGGTGTCCGGTGTGTGCACAGGGTGTTTCACACCCCCACCCTCCCTCCCTGGCTCCTGCTACTCCATCCCCGAGGACAAGGTGGTTTCTGAGATGCTTTCAGCCAGAGTTCCTTGTTTTGTTGGGGACAGCCAGTACCCGGCACTATCCTGTGTCCTCCAGAGACCTTCAAGGCACCAGCACAGCAATTTATTGTTTTGAACTCCCCCTGCTAGGTGGTTTCCTCTGAGAGGAAGACTCCTGCCAGGAGTGAATCCTGAGATAAAAGGATTAAAGCCTTCTCTTCCAGGCTTCACAGGAATTGTCACAAGGGCTTTCTTCAAAACAGAGCTCCGGGGAAGGCCTTAATGCTCATCAGCCCAAGGGGGAGCTTGTTTCACACAGGCGTGCCCTTCATAATGATTGACACATCATTAATTAACTGTTATTAATTAACCCCCTAATCTGAAGGGACAGGGGGAGGAATTCCTTGCAGGCCTGGATCTTGTCATTTCTTTGAACACACCAGTCCCCTGCTCGCCACACTCCCGAACCCATCTGTCTTTGGGACCAGAGAAGCTCATAAAGAAGGCCGGACTAATGAACAATCCTTTATAAACCCTCCTCTTCAGCCACCTTCATTTCCTGACAGACACAGTTCAAACAGATGATCAAGACTGTGTCTATTGCTCTGAGTTTAGAGGAAGAGAAAGGTGGAAAAATAAATAAATAAGGCCTGTCATGGCCTTTCAGCCCCGCCATGTTCCCTGCTGAGCAGGAAGTGATTCTGTTAATGGTACCGGATCCACGCTGGCTCAGCGTGAGGATGGTCGTAGATCTCCTTTTGGTCTGGCCATGCTACAAAAGGTTTCACCCCAGTTTAGGACTGAAAACTGTTCTTGCTTCTCTGGCTTAGCTCTAGTGTGACGACACCTCCAGTGCACTCGGTGACCTAAGCCATGCTAAAGTGATGAACTGCACCCAGGGCAGCAGCAGAAGGAACAAATCCTTCCCATGCTGATTTCAGCTGGGCTGTGCTGGTGTCCTTGAAGATTTTATTTTGCTCTAATCATTTTGAGCCAGTCTATATCTTCCACCACTTCTGCCTGGTGTTGTCCAACAATCTGGTCAGACAGCAGCATGATTATAGTTTTCTATAGTTTTCTACTTTGTCTGCATTTGCCTTTCAAGGAGCAACAATGCATCAATTCTGTAGAGTAAATGCAGCCTAAGAAAAGAAATTGGCCTGTTTATCCACAAACACCAGATTCTTGGGGTGATGCCAGTCTTCATGAGACATCAGTGATGCTGATAAGCCAATAGTCATAATCACTGATCAGTGTTTTGCTGATGTTTTGGCAAGGTTTTATTTCCAATATTGTTGACCCTACGCTTTTGCTATTACACACCACATCCTTTAGCAGGAGAAAGACCCCCAGGATCAGAGTGGTACCTCCATTGCAGGAGATGCTCAAAGCCCATTATGTTTGGCATGGCTTATTCCTTTTATTCAGTGTCCTATATCAGGATTCATCTCTCCTGCAATTTTGGGCACAGCAGTGTTAATCCTGCTGCTTTGCTTCTTTGCAGTTGGGAACAGCTTCACGTTGCTGACATCTGAATTACATTTTTAACAACAGTTTCCTTTGTTATATAAAATGAAGCCAAAACAAACACTGGTACTGGAGGCTCACTTTCTGGTTTAAGTAACACAGACCTTTAAAAGGATCAGAGGATGATTTTTTCGTTGTTTATTTCCTTGTTTGTGAAGGGTTCTGTTGGTTTTGTTTTGTTTTCTCTGTGGCAATGCAAGTCTCTCACTTTTGATGCAGTGGGACAGTTTGGAAAAGCTGGTCCCTCCCATGTAACTGTACTGTTATTGGATTATTGGATTCTCTCTTCTCTCCCTTCCCCTAAAAATTCCCTCACTAAAAAGGGTGAAATTGCAGTGTATTGAGTTGCTTGATATTGCACCAATTCTTTATTGCAGTATCTCCTAGATTTTCATAGCTACAGGCCTTGAAAGTATTTTGGTGTTACCAAAGATATTTACTATCTGTGAACTTGGGGAAGGTATTTTCTGGCACTCAGCAGTGACTCCAAAGCCCCAAAGAATTGCACTCAACAGCTCCAAATTTCAAAGCTTGACATCACTGCAAGCAAGGAATACAAATCCATCAACAGGAGCAGGATTTTAATTGCTTTTGAATGATTCTATAGAAATCTAAAATTGCTTTGTGGGATGAAAAAAAAAATCCCCACTTTTATCTGTGAAGAGGTTTTAATTCTAGTGAATAAAATAAGTGGCTGCTGTAATAATACAAGATTTTCCCCCTCTGACTGTGTAGCTGTTCCTTCAGTCCCTGCCTGCTGGGATTTTATCCTTGAGCAGTGAGACAGAGGAGTTCATCAGATATTATACGTGGCAATTGCCAAACCAGGAGAGCCTCTTTGGAGGCTGAAAGATTTGTGCTTCTATTACGTTAACTGTTAAAAAATGAGACCACCTGCATTCTTCTGCAATGTGACCTTCTCTAGCTGGTCATATGCTGTGTTTTTTCTGTGGTCTGATCTGATTTTAAGGGTAATCAAAAGGCCAGCAGTGCTTTAAAACCCAGTAAATACCTTGACTCTTGGTTTCTTGGGTTTGTTTTTTTTTTCTGTTTTCTTTTTTTTTCTTTTTTTTTTCTTTTTTTATGAAAGGATTGAAAACCTCTGCAGATGTTTCTACGTCTGGCTTAGCTTCTGGTTAAATGCATCCTCAGGGAGTGATGGAAAATATTACTTCTGTTTAGAAGAGGAGTAAATGAGTCATATTTTCCAAAATAGTTTTCAAGGAAAGGAATATCAGAGGTTGTTTGTGTTTTCCTGTTTAATAGATCTGGTGAATACTTGAAAATTGTCTGCATTGCAAGAGAAACACCTCCAGAGGGTGAATATTTCCCTTGTCTTGGCAAAGGGGCCTGTTTTTATGGCTGGCAGGTATCGAGGAGCACGTGTCGCTGTGCGGGTTGTGATGGTCCCTTCCCTGTCCCACCCCTCTGTCCTGCATGTGGAGAAATGCTATGGCTGTCCCTCAGACTGGTGAAGGGATGGAGGTGTCCTCAGGTGTCCTCCTGAGTGCAGGGAGGAGGGGAGCAGATGTCCCCTGCTCTGGGCAGGTTTGCAGGCAGGGCATGAGGCTTTTTCTCCTCCTTCACTCCCTGGGTGGACTGTAAGAGCAGGGCTTGGGGCTGCTGGGCCTCTGCAGGTGCAGTGGAAGGGCTCTCCTGGGTTTCAGAGCAAACCAGGTTTGGCTTCTTGTCTTATCTCAGCGTTTCTGTTTGTGAATCCCCTTCTCCTGACTGAAAATATCTAGGGTCTCCCAAGGTTTTTCTACAGGAGAAATTCAGGGTCCCTAAACTGGAGACCAAAGAGGACATGGGTGCCTGTCCCATCTCCTGCCTCTCCACTGGCTCCTCAACAGAGAAACCCTTTCTGAAACCCTGAGCAAGTCACAGCCCAGGCCAGGGCTGTGTCCTCCCCGTGTCCCCTTTGCATCAACCGTCTCCACCCAGATCAACCTCACCGATGTAGCTAAACCTTTCCAAAGGCTCTCAAGGACATTAGCATGCACCTCTCAAGTGAAACCGTAATAGCATTCAGCACTGGTCAGCAATAACATTTCCTTAGCTGGGTTTTTAAATTATTATTGAGCTTATTTTAGGGTGGAAATAAAAGGCAATTGAGTATTTGATAATTTAATTAGCATTAAACTTACATAAAGGTGATTGGTGGCAGCAGCTGAAACTCTGAGTTGATCTTTTTTTTGTGTCGTTTGATGCATTTTGATGCTAACTTGCATTAAAGTACAGAAAACATTTTGTGGGGGGGCTTTAAAATTTTTTTTATCATTATTTTCAGGAATAAACGTAGCCATCATTACATTTTTGAAGGACAATTATTTTGTCCTTTCTTGCATAACCACACATTCTAAAATACATTTTCAAATAATTATTTTTAAATTGTTTTTCTTCAAATTGACCATAACAAACCAGACAAATCTCTTCAGGATTAATTTTCCACCTAGCTGAAGAAATTAGCTATTGCTTTCTCCCTCCCACCTCGAAGCCGTGCTAGAATGGTTACCTGGATACCCTGCCTGTAAAGGATG
This sequence comes from Heliornis fulica, assembly GCA_013399135.1. Classification (NCBI taxonomy): domain Eukaryota; kingdom Metazoa; phylum Chordata; class Aves; order Gruiformes; family Heliornithidae; genus Heliornis; species Heliornis fulica. The sequence continues at coordinate 281,047 of VXBZ01012700.1, read as the reverse complement.
TATGTGCAGAGGCAATTTAAATAGCCTGATTTGTCATCTAACTGCAGACATCATTAGCAAAGCATTATTTGGCTGGAACATTGTAGGCTGAACATGGATAACTCCTTGCTGTCGAGGAGAGATTTCATTTAACCACTTTGTGACCAAATACTGTCTGTCTTTTGCTGTGGAGCTGCTGCAGGTCTAGTGAGAGGAATAGAAGCTGCACCTGGGTGGGAAATTGTGTTCTTGTAGTGTATAGCTGTGGGAAATGTGTTCTGCATCCAGATGGAAACAGGATTGTTCAATTATGCTGTTTCAGAATCCAGGGATTTGTTTATTTCGGGACAAGGAGACAAGTTCTGTGTGATGGGGGAGAGGGGAGAAAATTCAAGCCTGGCTCTTGCTTTCCCCCCCTGTAACTCTTCTCCTTATTAAAGCCCCTGTTTCAATTTGTTCCTCTGGTTAGACTCTATTTTTAGGATGGTAAATCCATCTGGATGGAAGGACCCTCATGAGCAGGTTTTTAAAAACAAGCTGGTGAAATTACTGGGATGACTTGAAACTAATTTTGCTGCATATGGTGGTGTGTCAGCAGAGAACAGTGGCCACCTCGGATAAATCCTGAATGTCAGAAGGTGGAAAGTCCTTTCCCTGGAATCTCTTGAGCATGGTCAGGGAGGTAGCCTGCACCTAACAATGAGGAGTGCCTAAAATCAGGTCTAAGCTTTAAAAAGAGGATTTTTTCTTAGTTCTCAGATCATCTTTTTGGGTCTGGACTGGACCTAACATACCACTTTAGGGCTTCATCCGAAGTCAGGTTATTACTATTGATCCCTGCGTGATTTGGGAAACTCGGATGGAGTCTGGAGATGTGCCAAGCACGTTCAATAGTTCTGCATCTCCCCACCTAAGCTAATTCTGCTGCCCCAACTGAATCACAGGACCACATAGCTGCCAATTACATATTCTTCAGCATCCTTCTTGGCAGATCAACTCCCAAGTCATGTTCAGGAGTTGTAGTCTTAAACGAAGCACGGTTGCAAAATACTCTGCTGATCTGTGGTGCAAGTCCTTTTCCTTTAGTCGTAATTGATGTTACAAAATATTTTATGGCTTCTGTCATTAGTATTCCCAATTGGCTCACTCTACAATTTATTTCATGCTGTAAAAATGCTAGGAATTTTCTACTGATTAGCAGCAACAGTAGGGCATGTTTCTAGATTTATCAGCACGGGATATTTTGGGTGGGTAAAGAGTCTTTTGCCTTTGAATCAAAATGTGCCTCAATGCTCTTTTTTTTGTTACAAATCTAGCAAAATGAAGATACTTTTGAGGTAGTAATTAAATTCTTTCGGTGACATAGTCTATTATGCACAAGGCTTCTGCATAATGAATGTATTTATTTCCAGGAAATCTACAGTGTTTTCCTTGCCATTTGTAGGACTCAGCATATAAATAATGCAGACCATGCTGTGCTGCTTTTCAGTTCATCCCAGGAAATTATGCCATTAAAAATGCCATGGTTCTTTTAGGCAAACACAGACACAGCAGGTAAAGAGAATATTCATGTGATGAACAGTGACAGAAGCAGCATCAGCAAATACATAACCCTCCAAAGCACACCTCAAAAGATGAAATTGTTTGCAGTAATTATAGCGTGGAATGAGACTGTTGTTTAACCTAATATCATGGCAGTCAAACCATGATCCATCAATGTGAGCTCTGAACTTGGAAGCCAGGGCTGGGACTCAGAGGTTCAGAGTAAGGTGAAGGGAAATGAAGGGCTCTGGAGCCTCCCCTACCGCTCCAAACTCCCATGGCCAAAACGAAACTTTGAGCACTTTGGGAAATAAAAGGTCCCCATAAATTCCTCACACCCTGTTTTTGTTTGAAAGCACATGTTGCTATTTGAAGTCTGCAATTTAAATGTTACAATATCTCCTCAGCAAAACCTTTCGCAGTGTTCAGACACCAAAGATAAGCCGGTGTGTAAAAGCGCAGTCATGTCCCTTTGCTTAGCAAGGTAGGGGTGTTTCATGTGTTTAAGATGGAAAATTTGCCATCTACCACTCCTAGGCATTACTTATGCATAAGCACAGCTTCAGGACGTGTTGCAAATGGAAATCAAGTACGTGATGTGCCTGGAAGGAGTTGAACTAACTATTTATGGGCTGATCGCATTTTGAGCTAGAACCGACTCGGTTATTTTTAGTTAAATAATGTTGCACTTGCAGTTGTGTTTATAAAGAAGGAAGAAAAATCTGTAGAGCTTCTAGCTGGGTTTCATTTCAATCCTTAGTATCCTCATGCTCAATGCCCTGGAGGAGAAGCTGAACCCCATCTAATTGTGGATCGATGAGTTGCTGCTCAGAGAGAGACTCTAAACTCCCACAAAGCAGCTTTGTGCCTTTCCCTCCCGCTGCGTGCAGAACACTCCAGTGGGTTTTGCCAAGTTGGAGCCACCAGCAATGGTTTGGAAGCTAACCATGTCTGCTCTCTGGTGACCCAGGTTAGGTTTACCCATCCCTCTCAGATGTACCCATGTGGAGAGCATCTGTTTGCCTGGTGGTGTTGGAACAGATTAGTTTTCAGAGATGGGGTTGAGTGTACCTGGTACAAAGGGACTTTGTGCAGGAGTGAAGTCAGCTGAGCATGAGGCTTGTGTAGGAAAAGTTTTTGCTGGATCTCAGAGAGTAGGTCAAAAAGTCAAAAAAACTCACCAACTTTGTAAAGAAGCCTCAATCTGCTTTCTCTCCTTTATTTTCTTGATTAAACCCAACAAATTCAGGCAGTTGCTCTTTGATGTTCCTTTGGAAAGAGATTCCAATAACTTTAGAAACGCAGATGTAAAACACAGCTACAGCACATCATTAGCACGAGTGACTACTCCTTCTTTCTAATAACAAAGGAATGGGAAATCATTATAAAACTCATGAAATAATAAGGTAGAGGCATATAATTGAATGTGGTCATCTGTTTGGAAATGCACATTGTGCATAAATAATCAGATATATCAGCAGGGAATCCGCAGCCGTCTAACAAGTAAGTTGTTTTGCAATTGCCATCTGACCTGTAGATAAGTGGAAACAATGTCTTCATTAAACTTACAAAACTGAACATTAATCATTAGCAAAACCAGCACTGCAAGATGAAGGGAAGTCTTGCTATGTCCCCAGGAGCTGTGTGCATCTACTTAATGGCAGGATTTAACTATTAAGGTCATATCAAAAATAGATCTGCTGCTTACTGGCCTGCTGCAAAGGCAGTCGGATTTAGGGTGTAGTTTAAAGACTTACTGTATGTTGGGGGAAGAAAGAGGTGCATCTGGAAAAAGGTCCTAGAAGACTTGACTTCACAGGTGGTGTCCAGTAAGGTCTTTAGTGGGGATGAACATTGTACTAAATGCACTGTCTTGGAGCACAACTCGTTCCATCGCTCCCCCATCCCTTCCAGCAAGCTATGAAGTGACCTGAATTGGGGCAGAGCTTTTGGAAAGAGTATTTTCCAGCCCTGCCTCAGCCTGCTTTAGTCTTGTCTAGTCTGTACAGGTTTCTCTAGTGCCTTCTGATAGCACTGAGCCTAGTACTGGCCAGGTATGGTTTGTTCTCTTTTCTTATCCTCTCCTCTGGGTGTAAAAGGTAAAGACCCAAGTGTTTAATTTTTGTAGGACTTTATGGAAGAGTTTGGGGGTTTTGTTTGTTTTCAATTTTTTCATTTCTCTGTCCTCTGCTCCCTGTTAGTGCTGTTAGACCAGAGCTGGGTGGTGGGAGCAGGAGTGGCAATGCCCCAAGATTCCCAGGGCAGCCCATTTCTCCAACTTCACAGTTATGTGGGTGAAATCCCCAACATAAACAATGTGATTGATGTGATGGCATGGCACCAGTGTATGTAGTGCTGGAAATCAGAGCTTGAAGCTAGAGATGCAACTAAAAAGATCTATTTATGCATAGAAAAATTGGAATGGCAAACTTAATCCTGCTTTGCACCTTTAGGTCATTTTGCAGGTATTCCTGTAGGCAAGCAATGAACCCACTTAATTTTGTTTCCTCTGTTTTCTCCTACCTGTTTTAACCAATAAGCTGATTCAGTCAGAAAGTAGTCTGTAAATAATCCTGTAATACTTTCTTGACATTCATACTGCTGTTGAGTATTTCTGTCAATACAATCATCACCTGTGAGTTGCATGGAAAATGGTGCCCAGGAAAAAAAACAGCCCAACAAACAACCCCCAGGTTTCATTCTTACCAATATTTGTGATAAAATGAAGATCTTCACTCAACTTTATTGGAATTTACACAGGCATTTGGTAATAGCAGCCTGCTGGAAATTGCTAAGGAGGGAACTCAAGGGACCTGTAATAAAACACAAGAAGGTGGCTTGTGTATTCTCTTTCATCCAGGATCTCGGTCCCCAAAGTGTCAGGCATGCAGTGTGCTCTGGATGGAGTTGAAATTCCAATATTAATTTAAGACTCTTCTATGCCTGTGCTTGCTTAATCCTGCAATATCTGTCTTGATATTAGCAAGAGCTGCAGAAGATGTCACGGGCGTATGTAAACTAAACATTAAAAGAAGAGGTAATGTCTTCTGTCCTCCACATCCAGGCCTGGACAAGAATGGGGTTTTTGATGTCATGGATGGCTCATTTTGTTGCTCAGTTTAATTTGTATTTGCTCCACGCTCCACTGAAGTCAATGGGAGTGTTTCCCCATGACTTTGCCGGCCTTTAAATTTGACTGTGGGCAGGTCGGTCCCAGTTTATGAACTGGCTCGCTCCATCTTGATCCAGTTCACCTTGAACTCAGTGGGAGACCCTTCCCTGAGCAGAAGGAAAGTTGGAACCAACCCAGAGAAAACCAGAAAGTGCTGAAGGAACGAGACAATGAAGTTAAAATATGAAATCAAGTGATCACTTTGCTCCACCATGCACTTACCCTCACAGTTCACAGTCCAAGGTAGGAGAAGTGGAATGAAAGCTCAGCCTTAGGACAAACAGAGTCCTGTCTTTGAAGCCAGACTCCCACAAAACTCATGTGGGCTCACACACATCTGTCACATCATACAACTGATAAGCTTCATATTTTGTAGACATTCAGAGGCAGTTAAAAATTCAAGGAGAAGTAGCCAGACGTGCACTGTTGGAGAGAAGCAGCTGCACATCATAAATCAGCCCTGCAAAAGAAATTTTGGCAGCGATGTCATCGCACTAAAGGTTTTACTGCACGTCCTCTGCAGATTTTTCCTCCCTTTTCTTGTCCTTTCTCATGTCCCTTTTTTTCTTGGGCAGTTTCTTCTAAGCTTTGCTTTTATTATCAACCCTCACATACTTTATTACTGTAATCTCCCCTTATCTTACCAAGAAACCTCAACATAGGTAGGCTTTGAAGTTTAAATTAGTGGAAACTAATTTCCAAGCCCAGTGAAGGGGAGCACACGTGTTTCACGTGGAACGTGACTCAGCTGGGGCTCTCCGGTGAGGAGCTCTCCCCTGGCTGTGCCTGCAAGCACACACATACCCTTTCCCTTCACGCCAGGTTTGAGTGGATGTGTTTTTGTGATCCACCAAGCATGATGATTTCTCTGTACCTTGGGCCTGGGAGTTCACCCAACGCAGCACACATCAGGAGATAGTTATATACAACAGCAATTGCCCTGAGCAGCCAAGTCAGTGAGAGTCTTCTTACCCTCGTCGTGCCACGCAGCGGGTCCCTCTGCTTCTTATTCTTCCACACAGGATATTTTTCAGAGATTTCTGTAGGTCTGTTTTTACTTAAAAAGAGACAGTAGTTCAATACTGAGCCCTTTTGAAATCCCACATCTACTGTCCTTTTTCAGTGATGCTCCTTAAAACCTCCACCTCCTTTTTTTTTACCTTAAAAGCTGTGTTTACAACTAGGATTAATGGTGGAGAGGGATAATGCCCTATGGAGAGCAGGGACTGTGCTTACAGCCCCCAGTAGCTGGGCTCATGTGGAGGCCAGGAGGTTAAAATCCTCACTCTCAGAGGAGATGCAGAAGAGGGAGGAGATGCTAATACGGTTTGATTTTCCCCTGGGATTTACCCAGTGACTCCCCGTGGGCTGCAGGGTGTTAACCCAGCCTTTATCCAGATGGTTGCAAGCTAAAAGGACCCTGATGTGTAATTTCCAGTATAATTTGTGACTCGTGAGATGCCCTTCCCACAAAGCCTGGATTAGCAGTGGGGGTTTCCAGCCTGAAATAGGAAAAGTTTAGAGTGAAAGTCAAAAGTATTTTTAAAGTTTTGTAAAGCATCTCAATTAATCTGTGATATGGTGACAAAAAGGGCTCCCAACCCAGTCTTCTCCTACTCCTGCAATAAATAACAGGCAAGGTTGAGAAAAATACACTTAATTCAAATTACCCAAGGAGTGAAAACCCTAGGTTAATTAATACCAAGACCATCCCTGGATTTTTCTTCATTAAAAGTTTGGGCATCCTCAGACTGAGTGTGAGAAACGCTGTTCCCAAGTATGTGAGAAGTTGAGGAGCGCCCTGGAGTATTTGCACTCATAAATCACCTCAGCAGCTGCCAGTCAGAAAGGAACCACTTGAGAAATGCTTGAAATGGCAAAGCAGTGACCTCAGTACATTCCCAAGCATGGAATGCTTTGCAGACAGGAATAACCCAGGTGGGACATGTGTCCCTCAAGGAGAATCCTCCTCAGAGATGTGCTGATCAGCTGCTGGGTTGTCTGAGTGGGATGGGGCTGGTGGCCATGTGCTCCCAGGGATGAACTGCTGTATTCTGTGTTTAGGCAAAACTTTGGTCAGGAAGAAACCACATTACAAAGTGGAAGTTTATCCATGAACTGCAGAACCGACTTAAGGCAAAGACTAAGTCAGAATCCCTTCATGGAGGTCTCGTTTGCTGGCAGGAGGAGTGGTAATCAGACAGGGCTAAAAATAAGATAAATTCAAAAAGAGATAGGTTGCATACTTTGCTTTATTAGAGCAAAGAAATGCCACAGCATATCAAAGCAATTCCCACTTCTTTTGTAACCACAAAATAATCTGAAATAGGCAATTACATCTCCTTTCCAGCACATCACCCTGTGCCACACGTTAAGGGATGTTAGCAGCAGAGGTGAGGTGAGTTCAGGGGTGAGTGTGCTTTATTGGGGGATCACACCTCTGGGGAATTAGGAACACTCGGCCCTGGGGAGCAACTAACTCCCAGTACCCACATGCCTCCAGTCCCCAGTGGCATCATTGCAGAAGATGCTCTGGATTTGGGATTGGAACAAGTTTGAAAAGCAAACTGCGGTTTTCCTGGGGAAAACCCCTCTGACCAGCACAGGGACTGGGCACCAGCACAAGGACTGGGCACCAGCACAGGGAGTGAGCATCCTCTGGACCCCTTGGCAGAGCATTCCTGAGGGGAGAGGGAAGGACGAGGCTAGTGTGTAGTGGCTTGAGCTGAGCTGTCTGCTGGCCCCTGAAGGTTTGGAGTTCACAGGAGGGAATTGCACAAGGTGCTTCACTGTCCTGAGCTCATTTTGGACTGGATGTGAGAATATCTGGATGTTGAGAGCCATAGCTGGCCAAAGCAGCTTGCTGTACAAATGAGAATTTCATGCTTTTTTAATGTATTGATCTAAACATACACACACCATGCAGGAACTGTCCTATTAACGATTTTGATGGTAATTATTTATCTTCAAAATCTTGGGCACTTAGTGAAATTCAGTATCCAGTAGGTCTTGAATGGTAAACTGAATAAAAAGATGAAAGTGTTTGACTTGTGCACAGATAGGGGGGGAAGGGAGGAGGAAGCATGCCATAAGCTATATGGTCCTTGTGAAAGCGGAGCTCCCCTATACAAATCCAAATATACAGGTCACCCACAACACAAACCAGTGAAATTTCAAGGAGATTTTCACTTTCATGGCTGGAGCCTGAGCATTCTTTTATTTATTCTTCCAAGCCACGATAAAATGACAGCCTCACTGTACAGCTCAGAGAGAGGTGTGATTGTATTAGGCTTTATCCCTGTTATATGATCTTAAGAACTTCAAACATTTCATTTGTGAGGGAGAAAGGAGAAATTCAAACTCTGATCTACAAACTGGAAGAGGGAGCCTGTACCAAATGGGCAGAATACTGAGTGCAAACACTGCAGTGCTTCTAGGTGTGTCAATATTCAGTCCAAACAACTTCTTCCACTTGAGCTGGAGAGTGTTGGGTCTGTATTGCTCGTGCCTACTGCCTGTGGCCCTTTGCCTGTTCCTCCTCTACCTGGCACGGCTCAAACAGCATTTCTGTAAGATGAGAGCTCATAAAAGTTGCCTGAGCTTTCCTAGATCCATTTGTATTTCCCTGTGCAGGGCAGGAGATAAAATGCAAGCCAGGAATTGAGTTTTACTTCTGCTTAGTCTAGCAATACAATTAAGAAAAGTAATTTTTTTTTTTGTTTAGAAGGTTGCAGTGCTTTGCATGGTGCATGGTGCAGCTCTTTGGGTAGAAGGAGTCTTGAGCTCACCTCAGACCATCAGACCTCAGTCTCAACATGAGAGGTGACATCTGGGCTCTACCAAAGTGCATGGCCAAACTGCTTTGTACTTTTGGCAGAACAACACCTTTTTTTTTCCCCCCCAAAGTAGTTGTTGTTGACTCCAGCTCCAACTGTGAGTCTGGAAGCGGATGGGCTGAGTGGCCAGAGCTGCTGCGGGGATCTGGTGCTTATCCCTGGCTTGTTCTTGCAAAGTGCTGAGCACAAAAGAGCTCCAAGGAAGTATTAAGTCTATGCTTGACTGTCAAGGACACACATAGTTCACTGGCTATATGTGTGCCCAAAGTTAAGCATGTGCTTAATGAGGCTAGAGTGCTTCGCTCAGGGCAGTGCTGAATCCTTAATAGCTCCGTGTTTTGCAGCTTTTGCTGAAAAACGGGGCTAATATTTCCCTGCTTCCTGGGAGATTTTGAGGACAAGCTTACTAGCATTCCTGGGTCTCATAATGATGGCAAGGGAACTCATGGATAAAAGGAAGAAGTTGTGTATCAATACATCAGATTCACAGTAATTACTCTTTCCCAACCTATTTTGAACTGGAACCTCTTGTGATCCCCGGTATGTGCCCAGTGGCACATACATCACGTACAGCAAAGAGCAAAAAAAATCCAACAAGCTGAAAGAAATTTGAGCTCTGCTATGCTTCTAATACGTTTAATGTTATTGTTCCATTAAATCCCTACCCTTAATGACCCCAGACATATTAAATAACATTCTCGGGGCTGAAGAAATGCTTCAGACTTCTAATTTTACACATATTTTTTCCTCCTGCGCTCTCAGAGCTACTAATGTTATGTACTGAAAAACCTCTGTAGGAAATACTCTGCAGTTTTTTTTCCCAGAGAAAGGCTGAAGGTACCTGGGCTCACACTGAGCGCTGTTTGCACTGCCTGCTTTTCAAAAATAGTTTTTGCAGCCGTATCATTTTTCCTGTTTGCAATTTGTGGCTAGCAGACAATGTACAGCAGAGCCTCGAAGGGATAAATCAAGGGGAAAGATGACAGATATCATGGGCTTGGCATGGCAGAAATGCTCACACCACTTGTTTAAGAGCACAAAGGAATCCAAGCCATACAGGGGCAGAAAATACCCATAATGATATAGTGATGCAGTTTCTTAATGAAGATACCTTAAAGAAAGGCACAGGTTCTCATTGTAGCACCTCATAATGACGTCTCCTGCTCACTTAATTGCTGTGAGGCCTTTTTCTCCCTGCAGTGGCAACAGCATTGACCACATTAATGCTGGTGCTGGGAACTCTTTTGTTATGATGTCAAGTACTTCTTAATCTTTTGACTCCTGTATGTCAAGTCAGGTTTCTATCTCAGGGATGAACCAAACCTTATTTCTGGGTTAAGAAATCTTTTTTATCTGCCAAGTGAATTAGTGACAGGAGCTTCCAAGAGCTTGCCTTTCTCTTTGTACCGTGACTCACTTGTTTTTCTGTACAAGCCCTGCTTTTTCTGGATGATAGAAAAACATTTCTAGCCAACATTCACCGCCACTTAGCCACCACGGCATCGGTGTTCATCTGTTCCCCGTCCCACATCCCCCTTCCCACCAGTGTTCCAAAAGTGGGAAACCAAGATGAGATTGCAGCAAGCCCCACACCTCTCATGCCTGCCATTTCTCTGTGTGTGTGCCACATCTTGCATGGTCATCGTTCCAGTGTGGACTATATACCTCCAGTATGGACTGTGGACCTCCCTGCTGAGCAACCTGTGCAGAGGGTGGGCTATTCTAAATCAGGGTGTGAAGACCTGAGCTTCTGATTGTGGAAACACACACTTCAATCCCCACTTCTGCCCAAAAAGCATCCGTGTGTGTCATTCCTTCCAACAGAGGCAGCCCTGTGCATAGCTTGCAAAAGCAGTTCTGAAAAGCACTTTTATTTCTCTTACCCCACCACTCAGTGGTGCTGCTTTCTGGAATTGATAAAGGTCAGACTCCATCCCATAATACTGGAAAAACTCAGCTCACTTGAGGAGTTTGAATCTGCCTTCTTTTTCCCAGTGCTCCCACCTCTGAAGTTTGAGTTGTTTGGGTGGGTTGAGGACAGTTCAGGCAAATACTGTAGAGAATGATCCTCCTTGTCTGAGCACATCGTGCCCAGTACCTCAGTGGGTGGTGCCAGATAGGGATCATAGAATCATGGAATTGTTAAGGTTGGAAGAGGCCCTTAAGATCATCCAGTCCAACCATTAACCTACCACCACCAAGTCACTGCTAGACCATGTCCTCAAGCACCACATCTCCCCGTCTGTTAAACCCCTCCAGGGATGGGGACTCAACCCTCTCCCTGGGCAGCCTGTTCCAATGCTTGAGGACTCTTTCAGTAAAGAAGTTCTTCCTAATATCCAACCTAAATTTTCCCTGGCACAGCTTGAGGCCATTTCCTCTCTTTCTGTCACCTGTTACTGGGGATGTCAGTGTTGGGTTAGACCTGAAGTGCCCACATCCACCTGGAGTCTGGTAGCGCTGGAGTTCATCTCTCCGATATCATACAGCTCATCTGTTTTTTAACAGCATTTCATTTTCCCTCCCTTCCAGCCATCCACTAAATCACAGCCACAACAGCAATCCTGATTAATAAAACCCAGTACAAGCAACCCATGAATCTGAGATGTGACCAGGCTAAGAGTGCCACCCCTGGCACCGGGACCCCCCCTCTCCTTAGCCATGTTCCCTGGGAGCAGGAAGGGGACCGAAAAGCACGGGTGGGGAAGACATCCTGACAGATGTGCTTACACTAATATTTTCATTCCATTTGCTTTTCCCATGGTGACAGACAGCTACTTACTAGGCAGAGCTGGAAGTAATATTCCGAATCGCTGAAGGAAATTTTCCCAGTTGATCAAACTCTTTATGTGTTTGCGCTGATCAAAGATTCTCTTTGTGTCTTATGTATCTGAAAGTGCAAAAGAGTGAATGAGAGGGGGAAAAAAAAGGTTATTCTTCTGTGCTGGTTGACAATGAAATGATGATTGGTGAGATTATGCCTTGACTTTACTGTCAGCACAATGTCAGTGAAGGCAACGGTATGGAGAGGGTACATTCTGAGGTATTAATACCACATCCAGCTCACTAGAAGGAACAGAAGAGCCACAGAAGAGCAGGAAAACATTTGGTTCTATTATTATTTTTATATTTAAGTGGAGAATAAAATTAATCTTTCATATTCATGGATCACATTAGTTACCCCAATTATTCATCCCTTCGTGTCCCATCTGCTTGAGGTAACTCATGTTCTGCTCAGGTGAAAAGCTCATTGCTTTTAGATATTTATATATAGATATATACATTTACAGCTAGAGCTTGGGACAGCAGGAACCTTTCACTGGTGCTGCTCTGAGCCAGGGCCTGGTTTTGCACAACCTTTGATGAGTTTTAATGAGTTAAAAATAAATGAATTGTACTTGGTAGAGAAGGAGCCTATGAGCTGAGGGATCTGCCATCCACCTGAAGGCAGTGAGGCTTAATTCCCAGGTCTTGGCTTGGGGATGCTCTTTTCACAGGCAAGTATTCCTTCTTTGGAAAGGCTCTCAGGTCAAACAGGTCTTCCTGTGATGGTTTTGCCTTGATTGTGGAGGGAGGAGGAAAAGCGAGACTGGAAATTAGCAGAAGAGCAAGGCCAGGACATGGGGACAAGGAGGAGAGGGCTGTAGCCATGGCATTGAGAAAGGATGTTTTGAAGATCACGTAGTGATGTCTGTCAAGAATGGTTTAGGTCTAACTGATCTCACCCTGGGGCCAGGGGCTGGGTTAGGTGACCTCCTGAGCCTTTTTTTTTCTTCAACTCTGCAACTGGAAATGGAAAAAAACCCACCATAACATACTGTTTCCCTAGGGATTTTCTCTCCTTCTTCCCCCCACAATGCTGCTGTGCCAGGTACCAAGATATTTATACATACAAATGCTCTTTTGGAAGCTTATTGTCATTCTCTGTATAAGAAGTTTATGATTTATATTTAAGCTAACTGGTCCTTGAGCATGTGCTGTTGTCAAGCTCTCTTCATCTGCTCGGGAGAAAAGCACTCCGGGGCCCGCATGCAGTAGCATGATCTTGGTATTTATCCTTTTGGCAGTTTGCTAATTATTCCTATTGCTCTCACATCCCTGTGTGAATTTCTGCCTTTCTGCCACAGTAAATATTCTCTGGTTTCTTCTAGCTGCAGAACTGCTAGTTAAACGGGAGAAGCCTGAATATCCTGCAGAGACCCGTGTTGTCATTCGGATGATAGCGCTGAAACGGGCCAAACATCCTTCCTGAAGCACTTAAATTGCATGTCTTTGCATTCCTGGATTGGCCACTCGTTTTCTGCTCTTGTAAACAGCTCCTATCATTCCTGGGAGTGCTCTTTACAGCACAACACTTTGATAAAGCCAAAGCCATCAGCTGCCAAGACTCCATAAGGAGTCAGAAATAGGCACCAGATATCTTTGCCGCTGTAGATGTAGCTGCTATGGTTTATCTTCCTAAGGACTGACTAAGCCACTAAAATGTATTATAAAATTAAGAGGCATTTTTTTCCACCTGTTCTAGCTGGTGCCAAACTCATAAAAACCCCTCCTGGATGATCCGACTCAGCATGTAAAATCTAACTGCCCTCCTAAGGACTGCAGCTGCCTCAGAGACATCGGGGTTTTTTTCCACAGGCTGCCTCCTTCACTTAGAATAATAAGCTTTAGATTATCTCAGGGCACTCTAGATCCCACTGCTGCACAATCCAATTTGACATAAGGGTTGCAGGCAGCGGGGGGGAAAGAAAATCTTGCAAGCAGACACCGGACATTCAGTCTGAGTTTTCCAGTAGTACAAAGAAGTTCACAGGTGAGGGCTGGGGGGATTTCGTGCCCCAAAGAAAGGCTCTCTGGACTTGATGGATCATTGGGGCTTCAGTCACTTGCTGGAGCAAGGGGCTGCCTACAAAACCCCAGCATGGTGCTTCTACATGCAAGGAGTCCCCAGGTCTCTCCGAGGCCATGGAGTAATGAAGCAGCAGCAGACTGGTGGCTGGCAGCCTTTCAGCCTTGTATTAGCTATATTTTATCATTTTGAGCCTGTGACATTCATTTAAACACCTTAAGTGCTCCAGGGGAAGAGGGAAAGCTGCTTTCTGAAGGAGAAGGATAGCGACCTGTAGCTGTGGGCTGACCCAGATAATCTCCAGTTATCTGTTCTGATATCCAAATTACACACTTAGCAGTAGATGCACTGTCCATGCCAATGTGATTGCGGTGCCTCACTGGCCTCTTATGTCTTCAGTGCTTCTGCTGTGTTTCCCTGGCCAGAGAGGTGCAGGGTCACAGTCTGTAAAATGATCTAATGGAGCAAACCCACTCCTTGCTGAGGCAGTGCTCATTTCTGTGATCCATAATCATCCCTAATCCCCGTGGTTGAGTCCCCTGATTACGTGTCAGAACAGGAGTGCAACCTATTTAGCTGTTTCCAAATCAGCGGCGTGTCCCTTCGTTATTGCGGGTATGGGGGTGTGACATGAAAGGTGTCTCTGAGATGCCCCTGTACAGTGGTGTAGGAGGACAGCATGTACAGGATAGTGCTTGACTCTGATGGGGCTGTTGCCTTATTTACTAGCTTTCTGGCTGCTGTATGGATAATAGGACCCCTCCAGAGCGGAGGAAGTCTGGCATCAAGGCAGGATTCTTTCGAGTAATGCATGGCCCTGGTAGGTATTAATCCTGGTAATTTAGGCAGGAGTAAGTGAGTGTTCCTAGAAACTAAGCCTGGATTTCCAGGTTAAAGGTTTAGTTTCTATAATGGTCTTTTCTGAATTGCCAGAGTCTGCTGAGCCTGCAGTCTCACTCTGGTGATGAGCTTCATGAATGACAGAAGAAAAACCCCAAGAATTTATTAATGTTGGGGTTTGGGGATCAAGTAGTTGGCAAAAAAAAATCTTTACAGAAACTTTTAAGAAAAGTTTGAAGCTTTGCAATTATTTCTGCATGTATATCACTATGTTTATCAAATACTATGGAACACAAAAACAGGTCCTAACAGTAGCTAGAGTGGAGGTGACTCACCAGATTTATTCATGATTGTTCACTTATCAGAGTAGGCTTATCTCTGCTATTTGTAAGCATGACTTGCTTTTCTACCCACAAGATGAGATCATGTCACATCTCATCTTGAGTCCACACAAACGTGTCCCCGTCCTCTTTAAAGCCCTTCTTTACTTTTCTCCGAGTTGAGCCATGATGGGGAAATGTTCCTGGGCCTCAACTTCCCCTTGGTTCTTATTTCTCCTCTGCTGGTGTTACTGTGCTGACTTGTCTTTTCCTCATGCTGTGATTGGTCTGGTGCCACTGTGTAATTTTTAACCGTGTGCAGTATCAACAGACCTCCATCTGTCTCTCCTCCGGAGCTTCCCAGACTGCCGTGCTAAATATCTGCCAAATCCTTCTCCAAAGAGAGGATCACCAGATTCCAACTGTTTGCAAAATAAGACCCACTGCCAGAAATCCTCTCCCACTGTCTGCAGCCTGTGCAGAACCTGTCCCCTGCACGCTCTGAGATGTCACTGCTGGCACTGAGGAGCCCTGACCGTTGCTCTGATTCATTGTCCCTCAGGAGAGTACCCATCTGCAGGGGGTTCAGCATATTGGTCTGTTCACTCAGCTCATTGTTTCGTGCCATTTTATTAGAAAATAATCTTCAATAACCATCAGGTAATAGAAATAAAATGACTTCAGGGTTGAGGCCAAGGGTTACCCCTAAAAAGGGAGTTCTCATTTAAAAGGTGCCGTGGGATGGATCGGTTCCAGTGATGTGTTATAAGATGCCTTGACTTGGAAGGGACTCAGGGTGTGTGCCCCTTTCCCAGAGACTGCAGACCAGTTGCCGTGGTCAAAAGCCAGAGTAACTGGTAGGACTTGCTGACTGTATGTCCATGTTGCTGAGAGCAGTTAATCTTCCACATCTCTATGAATATACATCAGGATAGATCATTAGAGGAATCAGTACCAAACTGGGCAATGCATCAATACGTTGTAAATACAAAAATAACAGATTTTCTAATGTGGATAAAATAAAATCATGTATAAATGCATTTGGGTAAAGTAAAAAATACAGATTATGGTGTAGGTGCCCTTTTAACACTGCTAAAGCCATTCTCATAACAGTCCATTGACTCCATTGATTCGAAGCTGTTAGAGGGTCATGTGGCTCTTTACATTCAGTTCTGTACCTTAGGCTATGATCAGCCTTCACTGGTGGTACTGCAGCTTGCTGGGGCTGAGGATTTACCAACACATCTCTTGAGGTGCTGCTGCAGACATCAAATTAACAATAAATGTGTGTTTGAATAAAACTCTTGCCAGCTACAGTCAGATCCAAGGGAGAAGGTTCCAGTTCTCTCAATGGGATGCTGGAATAAATCAGCAGAAAGGATTTTTGAAGGTTATTTCAGGAGAGGGTTTTGCGTTGGATCTGATACATCTCAGTTCTGCAGAACATTGCAAAGGAACATAAGGTGTGTAAAGCAGATCTAGGATTTAATAAATACTCATTCCAGTCAGTGTTCAGAACAACCCAGTATTTCCAAGAGACAGGAAAGCAGGAGCTATAACTGTTGGGTATGGAGCGTAGGACTCTGGCTGCTGGGTGTTTGTCTGCAGAGGGAAGCACTTGGAACACCAAAGCAACTTGTGAGTTTGGTTTGTGATATGCTGTATAGACAGGTTTTTAAAAGACCTGTATTTCCTTTGTCTAGATAGCACTGTGGATTTGGTGTCCATTTTGTAAGGTTTTAGGACAACCAAGTTCATGGTTTTCTGAGAGGGTGTGCTACCACTTAATAATACATTATGACAGGAGAGAAATATGTACAAACAAGCCTAAGCCTGCAGGACAGCTATACGTACTCCCAAGTGAATAATATCCCCAGCCATTGCCAGGGGTGGCAGGGAGCAAATAGAAAAGTGAAATTAGAGAGACCGGACGATCCCGGCGGTGATGTACTGACTGCCCGGCGCGTCAAGCAAGCAGCGGAGAGGAGCTGGGCTGGGGCTATAGCTGTGCTCACAAGATTGAGATCTAGCCCTTATTTAAGCCTGTTTTTCTGGAGCAAGATTTGTCTTGTAAAGGAAGAGCCATGATTTGTTTCAAGTCTTTGGGAGATAAAAAGCAGATGGCATTGATTAGCTAATTAGTAATATTTTCTGCAACTTATCAGCTGCGCTGATACGCGTGAAGTTTGTAGAAGCTTGGGATGAATCTTTCTCTCTTTGATTTGTTGAAGAAATTGAATATTTTAAAATCTGGAGGGGAGGGAAAGTTACATACAAATGTGTAATTTTCTGCCCAGCAGAAATATGCTGATCTTTTCCTTTGAATTTATATTCAGAGCTCACTTCTTCGCTTTTGAGGGGAATATGCACAGTGAGGTTGCAGCTCTCCTAGGTGTTGTCTTGATGGCATGGTATATTATGTGATGTGCCATAGGTCTCTCTCATATTCCTCTTTGTGGACATGCTCCTTTTCCATTTGCCTTTACTATGTAGACAAAATAAAATATTATTTTTTTTATGCCAGCCTCACTTTTAGCTTGTTTCCCTGTGAACCCTTAGCATCCACAGCAGCACCCTAGCAGGGGTGCTGCCAAGTGTTGGGCACCCCCCTGACCACTGCTATGACAGTGCTGCTTTGGCCAGAGCATCACTGGAGTGTTGGACCCTCCCACCTTGAGTTATCCTGTGCAGATTCCTCAGTGCTGTCTCCCTAGTGGCAATTTTTCATCATTTAGGGAGAAATAGAGTACCTTGCCAAGGTATTAATATAAAGAAGAGTGTCTGAGAACAAATATCCACCTTTCAAAACGTGCTGGCTGCCTGAAAAAGACTTCTTCAGACAGCCAAAAACCATGAGACTTATCCAGTTTCTCCAGCAACAAGGATAGAGGAGGTCTGGTGGGTAGATGGTGGTGGTGGGTGGACACAGCTTCAGGTTCCTAACAAGCCCCATAATTAGGACTTACTGCAAAATCGTGGAGGGGTTGATCTCTACACCAGCACCACCCCAGAGCCTTTCATGCAGCAAGGTCCTGGTGCAGAAGCTGAATTTTAATTGCCAGTGTGTAGCGTGGGTGACGCATGAGCTGTCTGCTGGCCACCTGTGACAGCAGGGAAGGAGAAGGAGCTTTGTTTTCCTCTTCTGGAGAGCTGTCCTCCCTTACAGATGCTCTGCAGAACAACTTTGTGGTGCTAATCTCCCATTTAAGACTTCAAAATAGGGCATGATGCAGGTTGAGGTGGCCCCAGACATAGCACTGGTCAACTGCCTGAGTTGCCATCAGGACTGGAAATTGCCCGAAGCGCGACAGAGATTTGCTCCTGTGTTACAAAGAGCTTTCTGTTTTCCACAGAGTTCAGTGTGGAAGCTTTAGCCTTTCTATTTCCATCAGAATGACATTTTTTTATTGGTTCTTAAACTGAAGAAACAACAAATTCTGCATCCTCTCTGGAGCACGGTCTTGTTAATGTTCTTTGAAACATGACATGTGTCGTGGCCGTCAAACTGCAGCGATCCCATTTCTTCTGAAGGGAGAAAAACATGTCACTTCTGGCTCTAAGTAACACAAAGGCAGAGTCGTGGTTTAGGTGGGAGCTGCACGGCTGCCAAAGAGGAAAGAAAAAAATGTTATTACTTTTTGGGAAATTTCATAATTACAGTTAATGATAATTTAATGAAATGACATTGTCTTCACCGCTCTCGCTAATGAAATGTTTGAGAGCGATAAAACAGATCTCGTTAAATAGAGCGGGAGTCTGGGGTGGAATGGCTTCGTGACAGCAGCCTGCATGCTCCAGTCTTGAATTCCTGTTTTTTTTTTGTTACAGTGGTTTAAAAAAGAAGAGAAAATGAAGGTTACATGGCAAGTAAGGGACACGTGAAGTAGTTAAAGGCCTTCCATTAAGCAAACAATGCTGAGCTCCCGAGTGCTGATGGCTGAGTACTGCTCTCTAGAAATGCTAACCCTTCATTAAAACACTTTCCTTGTTTTGCTTTGCAGACAGACCAGAGAACAAGAAACCCCGCCTGACTTTTTTTATTTCTCAGACTATGAAAGGCATAATGCAGAAATAGCAGCGTTTCATTTGGACAGGCAAGTAAAACGGATTTGCATTGAGAGAGAAGTGGAAATATTGTGATAAGTTTCTGCACTTGGCCAGCCCTGGAGCTGAATTACCATTAAAAATGGGGAAATGGAACAAAGGTGGGCACATGCCATGAAGAAACGAAATGGCAGATGATGAAAGGGTAGATTAATAATCAGGAAATGTGACTTGCTCTGGTAATGAGAAATCTGGCAGTAAGTAATTCCCAAAAAGAAAGAGAAATTATGTTGAATTGAAGCTGAGAAATTAATTTCCCCTGTGATTTGAAGTGCGTATGGAGAAGACCCATCTCCTGGGAACTCTGTTGCTGAAGTGTGGCGGGGGTCTGGGTCACTCCAATTAGCTCCAGGATATGCAGATTCAAGCAAAACATGGGGTATGGTGTGAGTGGTCAGGGGGGGATAGCTGAGATGGGGAGGGAGTTCTGGCTCTGCAGCAGAAAGCTGGGGCCATCCCATATCAGCATATTTAGCCCATGGGTTACTGGGAACTGGGGACCCTGATGGTCATCCCACGATTCCTTTAGCTGGAACTGTCTCCTTAGGCAGAGCTAGTGAAGGCTGTGGTGGTACCCCAAGACTGGGAAAGGACTGCAGCCCTCTCAGACTGGCCAGATCAGGAGTGAGAAATAATAATTAGTGCTGAATTATTAACAGAATGGCTAGAAACCATGGCATTTCACAGGCTGTGAGAGCTGAAGAATCTTTCACACCCTTAAGTGCCAAGAAACATCCTTTCAAGTGCTTGAAGCTTTGGAGCCACAAATTATTTGGGGGTACATGTAGCATTGTCACCTTCTGGGTTGATGATTAAGGTAAGGGAACTTGTCAGCAGGTGGCACAGGGTAGATGTGCTGTTAAGAGCCATCCCAGTCAGATCCTTCAAGGATCTTCTGTGTTTTACCTTTGTTGACCTTGGTGTTGATCCCTTCTGCTTCATATTTTATATTGCCATTTTAAGCAGATGGTGCCTTAGGAAAAAAAAAAACCAAAACCAAAACTAAACTTAATGGAGTTCCTGCAGGGAGGGATGTTAAATATCCACACACTAAGCAGAAAAAGTAGTTGCTACCCAGTGTAGAAAACTATATCAGCAGACAGTGGACATAAAAATCCTACCTATGGGAGACTTCTTTTGGGGACATTGTGGTTGTGCTGCATCTAATAGCAGTGCTTCTTAGGGAGTTTTTAATGATCTACTAAGGTGGGGAAATTTGGGGCAGAGAAAGGCTCTTCATCCAGCCTTGGCCTGTGGGGAAATTTTTAGTCTCAGGGAGATTGTTTAGTTTGGTGTAAGGGTATTAAAACAGAGAAGAGCAGAAGCAAATAAATCAAACAAATGCTAAGACTGTCAGGAAAAAAAAAAAGTTACTCTTAGATGGTGTTTATGGAAGGAAGAGGCTGAAATCCCATTCCTCAAGTCACTTAAAAACATGGTGAGGAGAATGCATGTTCTAACAATGCTGAAGTAGCACAGAGTCATTTAAAAATGAGTTTCTACACCCTCTTATTTCTGGATTTCTATGTATCTTCCCTTTTTCCATGGAACAATGTGTCCCCATACTCCCCTGTATTTTGCATCTGCTCCATAGTATGCAGACAATGAGAGCTGATCATATTCAGGACATATTTTGTAATATATTACACGAAGGATTATCCAGTTTGAAGTTGATGGGCTTTTTTACTCCTTGAAGACCACAGATAAACGTGCCTTCAGAGCATAATGAACCTTCCTAAAACCTGTCACTATCATTATATTTTAAGCCTTACCATAAACTATTCTTTCTTTCTTTCTCTTCCAGGATCCTGGATTTCCGTCGCGTGCCACCAGTTGCGGGTAGACTGGTTAACATGACGAGAGAAATACGAGATGTGACTCGTGACAAGAAACTGTGGAGAACCTTTTTCATCTCACCAGGTAGTCTTACAAATAACACTGTATTCTCCCTATCCTGCTGAACATCTACTTAAGGGAACAATATGTAGATTGCTTAATTGCTCAGATATTTCTAATGGAGCTGTCTTCTAGACCTTTGATAAAAAATAAATGTGGAGACACAGCCTACAAAGAAGACTTTATTGTTTTGAGTTGAGTGCCTTTTCCCCTTGACAAATTACCTGCAGAGACAGGCTTTTATGTTCACAAAAGCAATGTGTTCAACAAATGGTTTATGTAGAGCAATTTCTGAAGCAATGTCTTCTGTTGCTCTCAGTTTACCCAAAACCTTATTACTTAGCCCATTATTTATTTAGATTTTTTTTTTCTTCTTACCACAATGTGATCCATCACTTCTGTTGGTCAGATGCATTTATTTCTCAGTTTTGACTGGAGGACCAAAAGCTAATTTGCTCAGAGCCATGGACTTCAGGTTTTATTACAACAGGAGTTTTAAAGAAAGTCAGGCAAATAGATGTGTAATGTATCCTGCTTCCAGCTCAACTCTCCACCAGGCAGAGGCCAGACTAGAAGTGACCTGAAAGTGACAAGTCCTTGCCCTGGCTTTGAGGGTTGACCCTGGGAACCGATACCTCTCACTATTACTTTTCACTCTTTCACACTGTCTGGTGGCCCCAGCCAGGGATGGATCTCCACAGCGTGGGAATCTTGCAAACGTGGTGAAAACCAGAATGTAGAACTGGAATAGGTGAAGATACGCAGAGGTGAGGGAAGTGGTATCATCTCTGTCTGCATCTGGGATGCTGATGTGGAGAAATAAAGGCTCAGATCAAAGCATGAAGATACATGCTGAAGTATGTTCTTAGAGAAGGGATGTATGGGAAATGTTCAATCCCAAGCATGTAGCTACGTTCCATCGAGCAGAACTCCTGTTATTTCAGCTCATGCAAATGTGCTTCGCTGAACTCAGGCTGTGACTTGTGTAACAGGCAATCTGGAGCAGAAATCTCTGGAGATCTCTCTCTTGCTCATTGTGTGAATGGCCAGAAGCTGTTTATCCCAGATCCCTAAAGTCAAGATCCAAAGACTTAATTACAGTTCCTCCTGTAATTTATTGCTGTTAGCTAGGAAGCAGAGCCCTGTCACTGTAAAGCTTTCTCTCTTACAATGTTTATCACACTTTTGTGATCACCAACAAAGTCATTATTGTGGCTGTTATTTTTAACTTCATATTTATGTTTGGCTCTGCAGGACACAGCTGAGCAGGCAATCATTTATGCCAGTAACTTCACTTGTAAAACACATTACATAATTACAAGAGGTTTCATCTTAACCCCATGTTACGAGCGCTCCAGTTCTACGTGTACAGTCGTGGTGACAGTGGTGACAGTGCGTGGTGGCAGTACATGGTGACAAAAAACAGACGTTTCTGCTTGTGCCTCGGGTTTTTTGCTTGGCTTTTTTGTAGGCAAACAATCACACACAAAAGATGGCAGAGAAAAAAAGTCTTGTGACTGTTTATGTGCACAAGGTACTTCGGCTCATTTGAAATATAAGCCATTTTACTCCCATTTTAGCCAGTAAGAAGGATTAGTAGGTTTGCTTGCTTTTCAGACTTCCCAGGTTATGTATCAAGGCTTAGGGGTGAACTTGAGTGATTCCCAAGAATTACAAAACTGCTCTCAAGTGCTGAGCAGCTTACAGCAGCCACAGCATGGCAATGCAGAGTTAAGGCTGCCGGTTCGGATGAAGATCTTTATCTTGTCATTATGAAATTCCAGTTATCCGAGGGATGATCCAAGCATAATCCTTTATTCAAATTTATTTAGAGGCCTTAGATAAATTCAATTAAAATATTTGATTAACTATGAATCAGGCTTTTCTGGAGAATGAAATGCTTTAGCAATTAATTTTTCTTTCAATTTTACATTTCCTAAATCAATATACTTTGCTTAAATCATGTTGGTTACTTGTCAGAGTTCTTTCTTACAAGTCCCCGGTTTAATTAGTCAGATTCTCATTTACATATGCCCAACCTCCATCCTGTATTTCATACTGACCTTAAAAGGCAGGAATTAATTAATGCTTAATGAAGAAGTAATAAGGGTTCTAAATTAAGCATTTGGAAACAAATCACAAACCTTTCAGGCAGCTCATGCAACAGATTGGGGGTCAGAAAGGTTAAAAGAGGAGGGTGCAGGGATGAGCTCTGGGGAGGGGAGGATGGAGAGGGACCAGGGAGCCTGGGGAGGGCTGGATGAGGCTGACAGATGAGGGACACCAAAGTCTGTTGGTTTGGAGGGAGAGATGGTTATAAAGCTGAGAAACTGAAGTGTGACATACAGATACTTGTACAAACTGCTCTGTGCACCCACTTTAAGCTGTCGCTGCCCCTCTGGGACTCCAGTTCAGGTGGCTGTGTCTCTACATCTCCACCCCCAGCAAGGCTCAGTGACAATTAAGGGTTGTGGGGACACAACAGAAATATACCCCTCCCTGCACACTCCTATACATCTCTTAAAATCAAATGAGTGCTAAATGTAATTGATTTTAGAGAAAGCTCTTCCCCTTGGGCTGGGAGACCACTGTTTGCAGTGGAAACCCCACAGAGGGTAAATACTGATGATGCTCATCAGTACCCATGTCATTCCCTGGGCCAACGTGGGGATGTGTTGGATGAAACCTCCCTGTATTTCCATACCTGGCCCATCCCATGGGTCCCATGAGGGTCAGGAAGGCGCAGGCTGCTGTGGCTTCCGAGCGCGCTGCGGAGCGGCCTCCCTTCTCCACGGGAAATGGAAATGGCTGCGAGCAGACAGGTCGGTCCGTGCATTAGGCTGCGTTCAGAGAGAAAGCAGATTGCACAAAAGTGCACTTCCAGGCAGTTTGGGCTAAACATGAGAAATGGAATTAGGTCAGTAATTATTTAAATTAATTTTACATCCTTTGCAGTAGGGCAGACTGCAGTAGCCCTGCTACTCTTACAAATGAATGGTAATTTGCTCGGAAAAAAGAGACATATTAATGATGTCAGCCTTCGTTTTGGAAGTAATTGAGGCAGCAGCTTAAAGAAATCAATGTTACACAGCTAGCAAGCACTATGTTTTTGCTCATATTAACCAGTTCCAGGGGATTATGGATTTTTTTTTCTCCCTCTCAGCAAACAATAGCAATTCTGAATTAGCTATTATTTTGAGCAGGTAAAAGATCTTTTCATGCATGGCTTTAGTAAATATCCAGGATTCTTTCCAGTACTCTAGTTGCTTCCTAAATGTTCTCTATTAACTGTCATGCAGATCTCAAGAAAAGAATTGCTCTGCCAAGCAATTTTCTTTAAGGTATCTCCACTTGTTCCTTTTCTTCCCGAGCAGAATTATTGTTCAGCTATTGGGTGACACACAGAAAATGTGCAGATGAGTACACAGGCACTCTGGTTCTTAATTGTTGTAATTAGTTGGAGTTTCGATCACCAGACCATGATTTTTGCACGGGTTTCATTACGAATTGTATCCATTCATCCTCAGATAATGAAAACCCGACATTTGCAACACCGCATGGGATTCTCTTCCCCCTCTGATGCGTTGGGGAAACAATTCTGGTTTTTTAATGAAGAAGGAATTTGCATGTTACAAATTCACAGCAATTGAAGATCTCAGCACGTATCAGCATCCCTCCCTTTCTGGTTTACCAGCTCTGGACGTTTCTACCCGCTCTGCAGGAGCACGAATTCCTGCCGGTTGCTCCTTGTGCAGGTGTACGTAGGGGCGGGGGTCTGTGCAGGAACACTTGCACCGTGTGAGAAAGGAACATACAGGCTGATAAATTTTAATTGGAGAAGGACCACGCTCCAATTAGAGCTCACCTCCCTTTTCCCTTTGATTTTTGCCTTGGAAAAGCCAAACCCTGCTTGTAGTGTGAGAGCACTGGGCTTGCATCTCGCGCTGGAAATCCACCCTCAGCCTGCTGTGCAGAATGTGGGTCACCTACTTAGGTTTCAGAGAGGCTTGCTATGGCACCTTGAAGTCTTAAATGAGAACTGTGTTTTTCTATATTTGGTGCCTTTTTTTTTTCTTTTCTATGTTTTTAAGAAATGTTAAAAATGAATGTTTCCCTAGGTAATGCAGGCTGCTTCATCGTGCTGGTAAGAACAAGGTCAGCTATAGGATTTCTATTCTTTATCAAGCAGGGCAATTTATTTCTTTAATGGTAACTTGAGATACAGCAACCTTTCACCTCCAACACCCTCAGAAATCCCACAGGAGCTGTGGGCCTAAGTACCTGACCCACAGGGAGAATAACAACTGGCAGAAAAACCTTTGCCATCGAAAGTAACTTCTATCCAAGAAACACACTTGTGGTTTTACTGCAGGTTTGTTGTCTTAATTACAGGACTCATCCTGCTATCACTCAGAGGACTGTACTCCAATTGCAGGCGATGGGAGCTCTGTGGGATAATCAATAGCTGGAGGAGCCCTGCAGGAGTGGGGATGGACAGCTTGGCATGAGGCAGGCAGCACACGTGCTGGTGTGTCACTCTGCAGCACTGAGTGCCATCGCTGCCATAGCCCTGGAGCTTCCACAAGATTTTTCTGGATATGAATGTGTGATTACTGTCAAATGATTAGTCCCAGTTGCTTTCGCTGACAATACAGACCAGGGTTTCATTGTTCCCAAAGTTAAATTCAGAAGCAAACTATTAAACACAGTATTTATCTTCCCACTGTGCAAAATGCCGTGTTTAATATAATTCCTTTTCTAAAAGGTCAGATTTACATAGTGAGCAGCAGAGGCTGTGACAGCGTGGGAGAGGCATTGCTGGGTCTCTTGCTCTTTACACAACAGTTACGGCGGCAGATAACTGAGCATCAGTTTCCCGCTGCCAGGTGGAAGTCAGGTCATAGAAACCCTGGAAGATAAGTTGTCTCGGGCGATCAAGATAAATCTGCCTAGGTTCCCTCCCTCCCCAGATGAGCAGGAGATGCTGACACAGCTAAACTGGAACACAAGCCCCACTGCAGGTTCAGATCACTGGAAACATAAACCCTTGCCACAGCGCTGGGGAGAGCCTTGTCTTCCCACAGAGGCAGCAGACACCAGGGGAATAAGGGATCTCTTCAAGTCTCCTTACTTCTGTGCTAGCCTGCAGCAAACAGCATCTGTACCCAGCTTCTTGTAAATCATCCCTCGTGGTAGCCTGGAACCCCTTGAAATACTTTTTCTACAATAATTTTTTGTAAGGGTATAAATCACAGATGTTTTCCCCATGGTTTTTATTGGCTGGAAATATCCCAACCTTCCTCACAGCCCAGTATGGCCCTTCTGTTCACAGACAGCTGGCATGGCAGCCCACGGCTGCTTGGACAACTCTTCACTTGCAATCCTGAATTATGGAAGAGGTTCACAGGGAAGCATGAAGCCCTCCTGGTCTTGCCAGGATGATCAAAGGCGATGTTGAGACACCTGTGTTTGCGCTGGAAAAGCTCTGCCATGTCCTCGCTGCGGCAGCAGTTTTGAAGAGAAAACTCGTGAGAGGTTGTAGAATGCAGGGCAGCACGCCCCGGGCTTGCCTTGGGTTGGTTTGGTTTAGGTGTTGGCTTTACACTTGATTTGAGACCAAGGAAATTAGTAAATCTGAAGGACAGGCACCAGGATGGTCCTTGAGGTGGTGCATCTGATGTTCAAGAAGAAGCTGAGGGTTTCAGAGTTGTTTCATCTGGATAGGAGGAGGCAACACTGGTCTGACTCTGATGTTAGTTCTGGCCTGAAGATGTAGCTTGGACGAGAGGCCAACCCAGTTTCCCTAACTGATTCCTTTTTTCCCATGCCATTTGTAAAAAGGTTTTCAAAACTTCCCTCTCAGAAATGTGAGTTTTATTACCAACTTGCTCAAAAGGAAAAATGAGTGTGCAAGGGGGTTCTGTTTAGAAGTGAACAGCCATATCACATGATGAGCACCACAAGGACCATAGGAAATAGCCAAGCTGAGTGGCTTTCGGTCAAGGACAGGGTCATTTCTTATGTCATGGGAAGTCTCAAACTACAGTTCCTTTAAGTAAAATACTAAGGGACTTAGTATGCTGTATCTGTAAGTAAAAGCTTTTAAAATATTTTTTTAAGAAAGGGCATTTTGCAGGGTAAAACACTTTTAATGACCAAATTAAAAGTGAACA
The DNA here is from genome assembly GCA_013399135.1 of Heliornis fulica. Lineage (NCBI taxonomy): Eukaryota > Metazoa > Chordata > Aves > Gruiformes > Heliornithidae > Heliornis > Heliornis fulica. Next base: position 254,336 of record VXBZ01012700.1, on the reverse strand, counting down.
GGCTGAGTGTTCCCTTCCTTTAGTAATTTCTGTTCTTCATTTTCCCTCCTCTGCAGTACTTTTCTCTCAGTAATTGCCAGAGAGGGTTTTGACCACAGGGTAAATATTTCTGGACTGAGTCAGTATTGAACAGGTATGAGCCAAGCCTGTGAATGTAAATGTACAGTTTGGGTTGGAGTTGTCCCTGGGGACAGAGAGATGGGTGGCACTTGTGAGTCAGTCACAACAGAGGAGTTTGGAAAGGCTGTGTCCACAGTCAATAATCATGACTTAATGGGCAAATCTGATGGCCATCAATAGATGCCTGGAAATGAAGAGCTGAGACAAACTGTCAAGTAGTAACACAGCAGCCTGTTAGTTCAATTAGGTAGTATAATTCCAAGGTTAGCAGTTGGTCTCGGATAATACAGTTAATTAATACAATGAAGAACATCACAACACCTTATTTCTCTTCTATGTTCTCCTTCTCCTTCCCCATTGCAGCTTCTTGCACTGTTGCCTCCAGTTATCTCCATATTTCTCCCCGTCCTCTTGACTCATCATCTCCTTTACATCGCCCACTGGCAGCATACTGGCCGTAGGTTGGGTCTGGACTGGGAGGACATCACAGTGACGTGCAGGGCAGCGTGCTGCAGGGCATCCTTGTGATGAAAACCTATTAGCTTACCTTTCTGAGCCATGTGGTCTTCTGTGGCAGGCAGAAAACCACCTCCCTCTATTCTCCAGCCCTTCCAGCCTCTTATGCACTGGCAAAGGCAGAGTAGCTCAGAAGGAATATTTGAATTTAGATGCCTTGTGGGGAATTGGGAAGCAACGTGACTTCTCAGCTTCGTGCATTACCATAAGGAAAGGGCACAGTCTTCCTCTAATGATATTTTATGTGCATACAGCAATGTCAGAAGAGTTGTAGCACAGTGACAAGATCAGCATTGTGCTCCTGTTCTTGTTCGTAGTCCAGCAATGGTGGGGTTTGGGCATGAGCTGTTCTCTCCCACCTCCGGTGAATTCATGTGGGAAGGGGATTCTTGTAAAGAGGGGGGGGTTCTTCTTGTTACAGGAATATGTGGTGGCAGCTCTGGGAGGGTTTAAGGTAACACTTCAAAACCTGCTGCAGGTTCTTTTTTGCTGTTGTTGGAGTAATGTGATCTGTGGAAGAAGGAATTGGTGTTTGGCACCTGTGCTGGCAGAGCTACATCTCTGCTGTTTCCACCTTCCACACACACCCCCACACGAGTCTTCACACTAAACAATTCTCCTTCATGAAGCTGCCAGTTCTTCTTCAGACCAGCAACTCAATGAACGAAATGTTGTTGTCTGTTCTTAAAGAAACAAGCCAAGTTTTTAAAAGGTGGCTTAATTTTGGGCACGTGCCACTGGTTCAGCTGTGGGATTAGAGGTTGCAGCCTGGCGTAACAAATATATCCCATAGGATGTATTAGTCTGGGAAAGTGGGAGTGGAAAGGATTAAATAAAATTTTAAAAAGCCATGTTGGATTTTTTGAGTATAAATAACCTGAAAACAGCCACAGAAAGCTCAGCATGATCCCAGCCACAGAGCTGAACGTCTTTCTAGTGGTTTGGTGGAAGAAAACTGTGTGGTAACGGGGTTATGGGTCAGGGATGTATTTCTGCTCATATATAGATCATTGCTTTTATGAATTCCCAAACATTAATTTAAGGGTAGGTTTTAAAACTCTTTCTGCTTATTTGCCAGCCAACAACATCTGCTTCTACGGGGAATGTTCATACTACTGCTCCACAGAGCACGCCCTGTGTGGAAAACCTGACCAGATCGAAGGGTCCCTGGCTGCTTTCCTGCCTGATTTGTCTTTAGCTAAAAGGAAAACCTGGAGAAACCCTTGGAGACGTTCCTACCACAAGCGCAAGAAAGCAGAGTGAGTAGTGGTGAGCAAAGGCTTCACCAGCTGCAGAGGGCGATAGGGAAAGAAAGCAGTGACGGCCCTTCCCTTATCTAAAGCATCGAGGCTTAGGAAAGCGTCTGCTTTTCCTCAGCGGGACCAGCTCCTGGGAAGGGACAGGCTACTTACACTTCCAAGGTGCTCCAGCGTTCGCTCCTGAACCTGGGAGGACCTTCGATGGCATAATTCCCGTGTGGCACAGATGCCTCCAGTGGTTCGGATGGGATGGAGCGGGACCTGTCTCATGGGAAAGACTCCCTGCACAAGCCTGGGATGTTTTCCTCCTATGACTGATGGTGCAGCTGGTCTCCTAAATCTTGAGGCTATTAGCCAGAGTTTTCAATCTTGTGGTTTTCCTCCTGTTTCATCAGTCACAATCTTTATTGATTGCCTGGATTACTGGGAGAAGCCTGAAGAATTTGCTGCCTCTACCTGTCCCTGCCCTCACTCCAACATAGTACAACTAAATATTTACAAAATAACTTCTATTTTTTAAATACTTGGTAAGCTTTGTATGTCACATAAAATATCAAAGTATTGTTTTTTTTCCAGATGGGAAGTTGATCCAGATTATTGTGAAGAGGTTAAACAAACACCCCCGTATGACAGTGGGACCAGAATTCTGGATATAATGGATATGACAGTTTTTGATTTCCTAATGGGTATGTTTCATCTCTTTCAAAATTAAATGCAACATTTAATTAGAATAAGAACCATTTCTTTCTACACTGCTCTGCATAGCTCAGCAGTTTGCTAAAGCTTGGTTGAAGCTGCATTTACTGTATGTGTCGTTCTAGATGATTATGGGAAAATGCAGATTTACATGGTTATGTATTCCCATCAGTGCAGATTAAAGGAATAAAGACGTTCAGAAATGCAGAGCAATGATGAATGCAGGTCAAGCAAGTCTCCTTCCCAACAGCTAAGGGCTTCACAGTGTGCTTTAGTGAGAGCTTTACCATTGTAACGTATGGCTCCTGCAAGGACTGTTTGTTCTTGGCACGTTGTTTTCAACCTGTCAGAGAGGAAAAAAAAAATAGAGGGATTGTGTTGTCACAAAGGCAACTGTGGAAGGGTTTTTTTTCTGTTTATATAACCTGATTGGAATAAAATAATTATTAACAAGCAGGTAATAGTGACCTACTCCAAGCCTACTCAGTGATTAACACTGAAATGGTTTTATGTGAAGTTTGTTCTGCTTCAGCTGATATACCTGTAAGGTGCCAACATACAGACTTGATCCTCGGACACACGCCAGTGTGGACAGCTCTGGCGCTGCCGCTGATGAGATTTCGGCATTAGGCTGAAGCAGAAGAGGCCAAGTCACAGCTCTGGAGCCATATGTGGCATCTATAAGTGGCTCAAGACCCCTGCCATGAAGTCAAAATTCATAGCTTGGCACCAGTACTCTGCACATTGACCTTGAAAAGCAGATCAGGCATCTGCCTGCCATGGGTGCCCAAAGAGAGCTGTTCAGTGGTACCACTGCAGTAGCATCCTGAGCCATATGGTACATAGAGTCTTTTTCTCTTTATTCTATAGGTAACATGGATCGACATCACTACGAAACCTTTGAGAAGTTTGGAAATGAAACATTTATTATCCACTTAGACAATGGAAGAGGGTAAATACATTTAATGATATTTCTGGGGGAAAGAAAATTAAAAAGTGAGTCTTTAAAATGGCTTTGTCATGTTCTTGTTATTATCCTTAGGTTTGGAAAATATTCCCATGATGAACTTTCCATATTGGTGCCTTTAAACCAGTGCTGCAGGTATGTTTTACTTTCAGAGTAATTTCACATCTTATATAGTCATCTCCATTAATCAGACCAAAACCTTCATGTGAATCTTTACTTGCATGCCATGGAGAGATGGAGATGTTATGATCCTGCCCAAGGAGCCTGTTGTGAGGAAGGCTTTATAATGACAAAATGCACCCCACAGAAGTCACAGAACCATTAAATGGTTTTAGCTGGGAGGAACTAAAAAAGACCATCTAGTTTCCAGCCCCTGCCATTGGCAGGGACACCCTCCACCAGACCAGGTTGCCCATTGCCCCATCCCACCTGGCTTTAAACACTTCCAGGGAATCAAGTCAAGTGGTGAAGTTTCCCCCAGCTTAGTGCTGTGAGCATCATGCCTGTCACTTCCAAGATGGACATGACCCCACGAGCTCTGCACCAGGTCCAGTCAGTGCCTTTCCCAGCCAAGTACCATGAAATCTGTCCACACTTGAGCGTGGAGCTGTGCTCCAAACCCTCTGCACCCTGAGGGCTCTTAATGATCACCATAGTTCATTAGGACAGTGACAGTGCCAGCTTCTCATCATTTCAGGCCACATTAGAATCATAGAATCATAGAATCATAGAAT
>VXBZ01012700.1:219767-249937 GCA_013399135.1 Heliornis fulica | reverse complement strand
GGTTGCTCAGGGCCTCATCCAACCTGGCCTTGAACGTCTCCAGGGATGGGGCATCCACCACCTCCCTGGGCAACCTGTTCCAGTGCTCCACCACTCTCACAGTGAAGAACTTTTTTCTAATATCCAATCTAAACCTACCTCTATATAACTATAAGGTTCTCATGCTATTATTGCTGTGCTGAATATGAGCTTTCTACCCCTGGCAAGATCAGGAGTGAAGAAAATACTGATTTTCTTTTTCTTATTTTTTTCCTCTTAGAATAAGGAAGTCAACCTATCTGCGATTACAGTTGTTAGCCAAGGAGGAATACAAACTCAGTGACCTGATGAAGGAATCTTTACTAAAAGATAAAATAGCTCCCATTCTCTACCAGCCTCACTTGGAGGCAATGGACAGACGGCTGCGGATTGTCCTCAAGGCTGTTAGTGACTGTATAGAGAAGGATGGTTACGACAACGTGGTTGAAAATGACTTTAACACTGATGTCACCACTGTTACGACCGAGAGGTAGTGAAATCGCAAGACTACGTTTTTACCAGCCAAGTAAAGAAGATTTGAAGAGGAAGAAAGAAAAAAAAAAAGAAAAAAATAAAGTCTTGCAAAAGACTGTATATGCCACTTTGTGAATTCAGTGAATTCAGAAATGAGATATAATTGTTCCCAAAGTAGGTAAAGCGTAGACTCTGCAAAGGAATAGTTCGTTAAGAAAAATAAGTCTAATGTGATGCTTTTCATTAGTTCCTAAAGAGAGATTATGAAAAGGTTCAGAAAATACTCAGATCATTGCCAGACAAAAGTCTGATAGCAAAACACCTCCTGACCTTTTTTGTATAGAAAGGAGGCCTTTACTTAATATTTTGTATTTATATATGGTATATCTATAAAACCCTGGACCTACCTACCAAATTTAACTAAGAGGGACAGCATAGTTTTGTGACTCACACTTTCTTTGTGCTGACAGTCCACTTAGTAATTTGTGTTAACCCTTTAAGTGCTCTAATCCACTGTATCTTATTTAAATTGAATGCTTCCCCCTCCCCCCACCCTGCCCCGCTACTCAGCATTTAAAGGGTTAAGGCATTATGAACTTTTAAAGGCAAAAAATTATAATAATTATTATAATAATAATAATAAATACAGTGGTTACCAGAAGGGAATTTCACTAATTGTGCATTGACAGGAATACTTGAATGTTGGTTTTACAAAGTGATGTAAAATGACAAGTTGTACTATTTGTCCATAAGGAGGTGGCAGCTCTTACCTTTCTAGACTATCATAGCCGAGCTGCTACTTTTCAACTTTGCTTTTGATAGTTTTGTGTAAATATATACATATATGGGTTAAAAGCTGCTGTCAGCAGCTCTAGGCTTACTTTTGCAGCATTTTTGTGGAATTGTTTGCAACGTGGTAAAAGTGCAATAAAGATATGGCAAAATGTGTAGCCCTTGGGTCTAAACGGATTCGTTTTTCATTGGAAATCTTGTTCGGAGCAAAGCTGTGTGCAGCAGCCAAGTATTCCAGAAGTAAATGTTGAAATCATTGGCCCCTTTTGTAGCAATGGCAAGTTGAGCTGAAGTAGGGAATTGGTGATTAATACACATTACAGCTCCACTCAGGACCATGGTGTGGAAAAGGGATATTTTTCCATTGTTTTTCTATCATACTGTCATTTCAGCATCCCTTCCTCTGGCAATTACAGCTGTAGTAACTAACTCTAGAGCAACACCTCTAAAAGATTACGACTTGCCAGGCTGCCTAGAGGTTTTGGCTACATCAGTGCTCCTGATTTGGGTAGCAAAAGCCCTTTGCACAACCCATAACATCCAGCCCAAATCATCTAGAAACGTGTTCTTAACCAAATAGTTTTGAATTGTGTTCAGCTGAGTTCATGTAGTGCAGCTGGAGACATTCAGCCCCAAACCAAGCTATAAATTGAACTAGTGGCTGTGTTTGACTTGTGAAAATACAGTGAGGTACAGAAGGAGTCCCTTGTTGCTCTTTTAGGTGAGGAGAGAATTTATTGTGACAATATTCATCTTAAATATAATTCAGAGCTGTCATTTGTTTCATGTTCTGTCTTTTTTCTTGGGGATTTATAAACATAGACTTCCAAAGCTTGTGGCCAGATCAACTAAAATGTAGGCATTTCAGCATATTAAAATTATGTAAGAGAGAAAGAGCTGCTATGTACTTATTCCCTTTTTTTTCAGGTTGATATATTCTCACTTTAAAAACAAAAAAAAAGCCTTTTACTATTTTACTGCCCATTTCAAATTCCCATGATGCTCACATACATGATATACCAAGATCTCAGATTATACAACACTCGGTGAACTTGGCAGATTTCTGTTAACCCATGGCTTTTTCCTAGTTTCCAAGACCTGCTTGTGGTAGCAAGGATGTACTCTGTAACACAGCACTTGCACTGCAGCTCCCTCTCCCATTAACCAAAAAAAAAACCCCAAGGCACAGGATTGTAAAAGGACAAAATGGGTAATGTTATCCTTCCTTTATCCCCAATGCCTGGCTGTGGTGTTCCTGCAGGTGCAGCTTTTTCTCGCTGTGAGATTATGCCAGAACAGCAGACAGGGGCTATAAAATCACCTTCCCAGTACAGCCCCTCATTCTGCTCCCAGGCCAGGTCTGACATGGCTCTAGGTCTGAAAACCTGTTTTTTCCTGTGGAAAGCAGCACTTAGCATCCTCAGCTCAGAGAGGAGCAGATGCAGCAAAGGTCTTTGTTCATTAGAGGCTGGGTTGTAGGTCAGGAGCTCCTGACAGGGCAGCTCAAGCTGAAGGTCTCTGCAGAAAGTGCCTGGTGTTGTCAGGGATATAAACTTACTGTTGTGGACCTGATCCTGAACTTCTATAAGTGGAATTAATGGTGTTTCTATAGAATAGAATAGAGACCCATATGATGCTGGCTCTGTAGAATTGTTGGTTGCTTTTCCTGCCTGAACTTTGATGCTTCCCCCTCGGCTTTCTAGACATAAAATAATTATTCTCATCTCCAGCCCTACACTAGGCACAGAGAAGAGCTGAAGGGAAGGCTTTGCTTTGGCATGAGATGTGCAAGCCCCTTGGAAGAAGGGGGATGTTAGCTGAAAGCTGGGAGAGGCTCCCTTTCCTCTGTGCCTCGGATGAGGCATTGGGGTGAATTAACCTGACCGGGGCAAGCCTAAATATGCTGCAGGTGCTCAGAGTGTGACTGGCATGAGCTGGATGGAGTCCTTTGTGTGGCTGGGGGAGCTGGGGACACATCACTGATCTGGAGGATGTTGCAGGAGGTGGAAGAGGCTGATTAATTTAAAAAGCTGTGGAGGTGCTTCTTGGTATCTACCAGGAAGCTCCGGTGTGTTTACACTCATGCTGCCGGGTAGCTGGATCTTTGACTCATTAATTTTCTTGGTATTTAGGAAGGGAAAAGAGTTACTGCCTTGTTCTGCTATTTCTTTTACATGTGGGCAGGGGTGAGTGGGCATGGTGGGCTGGGAACTGGACCTGGTGACTGAACTTGTGGCTGTGGCTTCCAGTTCTTGGGGCTGACTCAGCCCTGAGAATAGCTCTGTACACCCAGGGAGGTGCAAGCCCACTTTCGGGGTGCATTGCCCCAAGACAGAGCTAGCAGCTGGCCTGAATTTCTTCTGAAACCCTCTTGGGGCTTTGAAAGCCTTTAGGCAACAGGGTGAAATCCGTCCTGCCACGGGCAGTGAGAGCTTTTCAAGCCATCTCAGCAATGGGTGCAATTTGAAGGTGCCTTTGCACACAGTGCTGGCTCTTTCTTGGGGGTGCTGTAGGGCAGGCCCAGTGGGTTTGGCACACAGAGGTTGAGAGCTGCAGCACACACGTGTGACAGCAGATTAGTGGCGTGCGAGACGATGGCTCTGAAAGGGCTGTCATTGTGCATCAGGTCAGTAATCCATGAACTAAGGAGGATTAATGTGACGCAGTGTAACATCTCTTTAGCAGCCCTACATATCTGCCAGACAAAAAGATTCACTCTAAGGAGATAAAGAAATGTCAGAATCCCATTGGTTTGTCTCTGGATCTCAGGAGCAGGTGTAGCACCAGCACCTGGACAGCTTCGTACTGAGATCTGCAGTAGGGCCATAGTGTGTTCAGTGCAGCAAATACAAGAAGTAACAGATAAAAATAGATAATATACTTTTAAAAGCACCTAATTACAACTGTATGGGACAGCCTGGAATAGCTTGCTGTATTCTGAGTAGTTCAGATGTGAGCCTCCTTCTGTTTTGCTGTATTTCTGTTACTTCAGCATCAAAGGAAATTCTCACAAATTAAGGATAAAAGTGCTTCTTGTTTGAATTAGGTATCACCACTGGGTTCAGCAGTTCTGGGCAGAGCCCATGAGGTTGGTACAGGCTGTGAGCCTGAAGGAGGTTGCAGTGTAAGCACTGGCAAGAAGCATTGTGTAAGGGGAGGGAATCAGGGATTTCAGCCTGGCTGCTGCCTTCAGGCACTGAACTGACAATGAACTTGACTTATGTGGGTGCTAAAGGGAGGAGCGTCCAAAGGGTATCCTGGTTCCTAATGCTGGGCCTGTAGTGGTACCTGTAGGTTTGAGGGGGACATCCTACTCTCTGGCATCATCCCCTCAACACATCCAAGCTCCACCTGAAGACAGTCCCTGTGTCATGGCTTTTGTGGCCCCAGCCTAAAGGGTTTGTTTCCAGCTGGAGCTGGATATGTAATAGAGCCTTGGTAATTTGCATCCTGATGGAGTAAACTTTGTTCGAGTGCTGAATGTATGACTGCAAAATTTATCTTTCAGAAATTATTCCAGATATTGGTTGTTTCTACAGACTTTGTTGCCAGTGGCTGTTTACTAAAATATTTGGGTCTCAATATGGACAAGAAGATTCTTTATAAACTGCAAGTTGAGTGTATGAGGGAAATGTTGAGTTTCCTGGGACAAGTTTTCACAAGGAATATCAAGTTATTACTAGTTAGAAGCTGCTGGATTTCTTGAGAATATTTTTTAATGCTAAAAATGATTCATAGGTAGCCTCCAGCCATAACTCAGCCTGTGACCAGATCAAACTGAATTACTTGCTTTCTCCTACATTTGCATCAGAAAAGTACCAATCCAATGCTTTTGGGGGCTGTCTAGAAAAAAAAATAATTTAAAAGCAGTTCAATTCTGTGGGTCAAGAGACCTGAGAAGAGGTCAGACCAGCTCTGGCCATGGGTAAAATGAAGCAGAAGCAAAAAGGTGGCTATCGATTTGGCAATACCGACACCTCTTCATTTAATACAAGGTCAGAGCAAAAGTTTTAACTTAGAGGTTGTCTTCAAGAGTTATTGGGGTACAGGCTATCTGCTGCTCCTTCTTTTTAGAGATATGAAACACTTTCCAAGGTTTTCCAGCTATGCAACTTTGTGGTTAACATGAAGAAGGAAGGGGACTTTGAGCAGCATAGGGAGAATGCCCACCTTTATATCCAATCCACTGTGTGAAGACTTTTCATACTGAGCATACTGGGGTCAGCTCCTCTCGCTCAAGTGACCTTCACACACAATCTCCATCCCCTGTCAGAAGTAGCATGTGTTATGCCTTCAGTCTTGCTCAGCTACAGGCCCAGGCCCAGCAGCTTGCAGATGGAATTGGTAGCTCAAGCTAAAGCAGAGTATCTCCAAATTGGAGGTGTCAGATCAGAGCACTCGCCACTTCTATGGACGTGGGAATCTGGGTCATGTTGTGCCTTGGCCACAGTAATGAATGATATTAGGACATAAAGTCCTCTTCCAGTTCTTTCTGGAAAGGTGCTCACTGATTGACAGACATGTACAAAACCACCTACATGCTTTAGTTGACCTTGACATATCATCAAAATGCATCCCGGGGTGACTTAAGATAGATCCTACCCCAAACCCAGACAATTTAAAATCTCATCCCTCCAGCTCCTGGTGCTGGACTGACACCAGTCACGTATCACTCCAGAGGTGGCTGCTGGAGTCTACTGAAATAGTGATCTCTACACCCATGTTGCTCTCTGGAGCACCTGGATGCTGGCAGAAGATGCCATAAATCAATCAAGGACTATGGTCTGTGTGCATCTTCTGAATCCTTATGCACAGCTAAATGACAAATGGAAGTTAAAGCTGTCAGCAAAATGTAAGCAAAGCAGCTGAGGAGGCCCAAGTGGGGGGAAAAACCTAACCCAACATGACAAAGGCAAGTTGATGGTCAAATCCTTTCTTGCAGACACTGGTACACAAGGCAGGAGCAGCTACTGCTCCAATCTCAGGCTGAGCTTTGGAAGCAGAGGACAAATCCTCTTCTGATTTGTAAACTAAGCAAATCAGGCTATCCAAATTTGGAAGCAGCTTTCCTTCTAGCATATCCTCCTTAGTCCTTCACCATTACAATTTGTGCAACCTCTTAGAATACCACCAGGAATCTTTGCCACAGGCAGCACTTGATAAATAGTGGCTGTAAAAGGCTTTTCTGGTTAGTCCGTTGAGTGAAGTTCACATTGTTTTCCAGCCCAAATCAGAATCCTTTCTGCTGATTTTTAAGCAACTCCTTCCTAATCAGGGAAGTCAGAGAGTTTAACAGAAGCAGAAGTCAGGCCCATTATCTTTTTTCACTGCCTCATTTACAGATGAATTGTCCCTCTGACTTTCTCATGGCTTTCTTAGCTATAAGCTTAAGTAATTTTTTATTATTGTTTATCTTTTCTCTATATTTCTATAGCTGTTTGCTTCACTGACTTGCACTGGATTTCCATTTGTAATAGATATTTTTTTAGCCTGAGTAAGCTCCAAAATTATAAACAATTCGAGGCATCTGTAGCCAAGTCTTTGCATTGTAATTGGAGCTTCATTTAAATGCTGGTAGTGGCCTTTAGACTCCACTGTTTGCAGGTTCCTTACACTAGTGGTGCCTACAGAGCCCTCACATTGTGACACATCTGGTAGACTTTTACAGGTGCTTGTGTGATCATTCAGTTGCTCTACCACCAAAGAGCAATCCTTCAGAGGTGGTTCTGCCATGGCAGCTGCAATGCCTTTGTGCCTCTGTCTGTTGACAACTGATGAAGTAAAAAACCACATGTTCAGCTGTCTGAGACCCCAGACTCCTTGCTGTCCTACGGGGTCCTAACAGCTGTCAAGAGCAGGGTAAGCAAGAGGAGCCTCTTGGCTATCTTCAGGCTTGATGCAAGAAGTGGAAGGAAGCTCTTCTCTCTGAGAAATCAAGATAAGGTTAGAAAATGTGGCATGACTCACATCTGAATGACAGGTCCAATGGGAAACTGTTTTTGTAGTGCTCAGGATGTGTAGTTCCAACAGTCAATTTTTTCTTGAGCAATACAGAGCTGCTTGCCTGAGCTTCTGAGAAACACCCTGGAAAGAAGAATGTTAAAAATTAAAAGACCTTAATGGCTGTACCAGTGCTTTTTTGACCTGGTGATGGCATATGTGGTTCCTGGTTAAAGAGTAACCCCTCAGCTATTTACATGGGGCTCAGTTTTGCTATAGATGAAAAAACCTGTTTCCTGACAAGGAGGGACATGGAGGAATCAGAAGAAAAATATATGGACTAGACAGTCCTGTGTGGTCTGCAAAGAGGATTCCAACCAGCTGGGAGACTACTGCATATGTATGAAAGCAACTCACATCCTCACTCTTATTACAGCATCCTACCTCCAGCCTGTCACACTCAATTAGCATTTTAAGAGGTTTGGACATTCATGTCCCAGATCTCCAGACTTTGCACCCCAGACCGGGTGATTCAGACGGTGAGTGCCGGCGACTCGCGGGTGTGTTGCCTGTCTAACAGCATCCCCCAGCAGCCTGAGCACCCAGTTCTTACACAATCCCCTGTGTCACTAGAAATTGCAGTGAACTGACTGGTCAGGCATCACTTCAGCCAGGCAAAAAGCTTCTTGTTCATTCATCAGCCCTCCCAGCCCTTTGTGGAGATTCATCTAAGCCAGCACAACAGAGTTGTGGGTTATCTGTGCTGTTTGGTCATAAGGCCCCTCGTTCACTTTTCATCCTTAACTAGCAGGAACAGGGATCCAGATTAAGTCAGAACCCAAATAAATTTAAAAAGAAGCATTATAAAATGGGAAAAGACACATAAATGGGACCACTATTTAACTACAGCAAAGGCATGAAAAGGTCAGCAATGCACCAAGATCAGTTTTAAAGAGCAGCTCCTGCTTCCACAGCTTTTGCACTGCATCAGCACGATCTGCACACCCTGTTTCCCTATTACCAGGCACAGATGGGTGTCTGGATGGTGTTGCAAATGAAGTCATTAAGAGGACTACTACAATCGCCCTGGTTACAAATCACATCTGCTTATGGACTTCACTTGAAGGAAAATACTGGCCACACCAATCTGTTAGCACGTGGGGAGTTTGGTGGTATCAAACATCTCAAAACCTATGAGCTGGTGCCATTTTTCCTGGAAAAGTGGCCTCACTGCAGTGCTCGGAGATGTTGTGGCACCCCACGAGGGTTTGGCAGACTGTGGAAGTGGTCACTTAGAGCCAACGGTAGTCATGCCGCAGGGATAACGCCAGTGGTGCTCTCCTGATGGCTTTCTAGCAGCTGAATTACTTTGGGAAAGAAAATATTTTTAGAACTATACTCTGAGTCATTGAAGGGGGAAATAAAAGCTCATGATTTGGTTTGCTTGAGCAAGAAAAGTTGCTTTCCTTTCAGGGAAAGATGATGTTGGAGTTCCAGATACTTGAGTGGAAGCTGATGTATGTTGTCCACATTTATCACTGCTGCTTCAGACCTTGTGCCATATATGAAACCATGATGTGGCAAAATGTATCTGGAAGTACCACCACCAGCCCATTGTGTCCCTGCAGGATGGGTCTGGGAGAGGATGAATATTCTCCCTCCCTTGCATCTCTCAAGGCAACTGTCCGAAAGGATTTTTCCCCCTCTCTCTCAGGGAACGTGGTACAGGGAGCTAAATTTTCTTCTTTCTCTGGAACATGTTCTAATTTATAGGATGAGATTTGTGATAATAGAGTTCAGAACTGAATGCTGAGCCTTCTCCATATCCCCTGGGGTTTTCCTGGGAACGAGATGGATTGCCCAGTATGCTTCAGGCAAAAAATAATGAATGAATAAATAAATACATGAATAACAGCATGCCTCATTTTGCCTATCGCTTAGAGAGAGAGGAAGCTAATTCTTTAAGTATCAGGAATGTGCTCATTATGTACAAATGGCAGAGCAGATGCACATATTCATAATAAGTATATTAAAAATCTCATTTTAGCTTCTAGAGGACAAGTGCAAGTGCAAAATTGGGTGCAATTATATTTATCTTCCCACCTATGGTGTGCTCTCACTTGAATATGTATTTGTTTGAGCTGGCTGCATATGGAAGCATGAAGTTTTTCTGTGATTGAAAAAGCAAATTATTATGACTACCAGCTTCATAACAGGCTGGATCCAAGGTCCCCTGAAGTCGCTAAAAAGCCTCTTGTTGCCTTCTGCTGGCTTTGGACTCAGCTAAGGGCTGGGCTACTGCACAGTCCGTGCTGAGTGTGTGTTGATAGCAAGACAAAAGATCAGAGGACAGAATACAAGTGGGGCTGTTCATAGTAACTATCATTTAATCACACGGAGATGATGAACTGATAATTAGATGTCCTTGCACGGAGCTAGAGCCCAGGGTAGGGTCCCTTTCACACACAGAAATAAATCAGATAAATAGGCTGCTGTAGGCAAAGACATTAATCTTTGGCATGAACATGAACAATAGTGGAAATCAGTGTTGCTCATGAGACCATTGGTCTGTTCCTCACTGTGGGAATATGCTTGGTGCTTGTGGATGAATGAAGCTGCTCATTTCCACACTTCAAGTAGCACTAAAGGCTGCCCAAGTTCTGCATGCTCAGGTTTATGTGATGGTGAAAACCTGACCAGGTCTATGACAACTAGACCCCAGCTGTCTAGTTTTGGGGCTGCTCAGCCTGGAGAAGACTGAGAGGGGATCTGATCAATGTTTAAAATATCTGAAATGTGGGAGACAAAGGGAGATGGCCAACCTCTTCTCAGTGGCCTGTGGGGGCAGGACAAAGGTCAATGGTCACAAGTTGGACCACAGGACCGCACCAGTGTGAGGAAGGACTTCTCCATGGTACAGGGTGATGGAGCACTGGAATAGGCTGTCCAGGGGGATTGTGGAGTCTCCTTCTCTGGAGATATTAAAGACCCAATATTAAAGAATTAATAAGCTTTCATTTAGCAGCAGATAAAACAGAGGGGAAGAAGGAAGACAGAAGACCAAACAAGGACAGAGATGCTGGGAAGAGGCTGGAGAGTGGTCCCACCCAGGCAAGAGAGAGGCACGAAGTCTTCCAATGGAAGTTCATCAGCAGGAGTGTACTAACATAGATTCAATTTTTTTTTAATTAACAGCAAAAGTGGAATCTGTATTCTCCTAAAATCCCAATCCCTGCACCTTCTGGGAAAGCATAACCAGTATTGGAAAAATTAAACAAGAGGGTTATGAAAAATCACACTCCAAAGCCCAAAAGTCACACAAATAATAAGGCAAAGAGGCTTGTTTCATTTTTCCACAGGAAGAAAATGCTGAAAATATCCATGAACACAACAATTTCCTGACAAGTGGCCCCACAACACGTTAGCTGAAAGCTGTTGTGTTTCAGTTCTTGCCTAGCTGTACCCATCCTGCTCAGCAGAGGGGCTGGAGCAGTGATGTTAGATCCAGGCACTTTCCAGTGCTGTCCTGCATGACTCACCTTTGTCATGGGTGGTGTCACTCCACCAATGTGGTGTGTGTCACAGAGTGTTTCGTCTGGGCACATGGTTCCCTCCTCTCCCCACTGCTACCCTTTTAGCTGATCCCATTACCCTGAACCCAGTGGAGAAGGAAAAGCCCAAGAAGTCGTGCTTCCACCTCAGGATCAAAGCAGCAGGACTTCCCACAGCCCCTTTCTTCTGCAGGGGTCTGTAACCTCAGCGGGAGCTCCGTCTCCTGTACAGAGAAGCTCTTTGTAAGGGAAGACAAGGCAACTACGGAGCCGCTGCCTGACTCTTCCAGGGTGCTGTGTAACTCCTACCAGCTGAAAATGTGCTCACCCAGCTTTGGTGAGCCAGGATTAGTTGCAAACAATTTGGCACTGCAGGTTCCCACTTGGCTCCACTTTTTCAGTCACATTTTACGTGTAATCTGAAGGCAGCACTTGTTTCATATTCCTTTCGCGGTACTGACAGTAATTCTGCTACCTTTTTCCTCTCTCTCAAGCAACAAGTTAATAACTACATTTGCAGTTCCATTATCCCTAAAATAAGTGGAACTCCATAATTTGGGAGAGGGGATGCCTTTATTTTTATAACAAGCATAGAACTAAAAGAGCAGACAAAACAACATTCTGCATTGTGAGTGGTGCAGAATTCAGCATGTGTGTATTATTTCTGAAATGAGTGTTGAAACCAGGGTGATGGGCACCAAAAAGACACTAGAGCAAGAGTGTTAGTTAATTATCCAAAGAGAAGAATCTTTGTTAAATGATACTGAGATTATCAGAAATATAACCAGAAATAACATAGGACAGTATTAGTTGCAATCATTAGCAGAGGAACCTATCTGGACTAGGAATAATAAAAAAAAAAAGTGCTGTGCTTCTGGGGCTATTTTTATTTCTGGAAGGAAGACTTTCACAAGTGTTTTCATCCTCTCCAACATACAAGAGGAAAGGTTGTCTGCTTTCCAAGATTTAATGAGCCAACACTTCTGAATGCTGCTGTGGATGTAGAGGCAGTTTAATTAATATGGTGCCAGTGGCAAGTTGCTGTCATCCAAACTGAAAGAAAATATGGCTTAAATAACAGAAAATCTCATGTCTGAGATTGTGACTGAGGAATACAAAACCTGAGTCCTGCCACAAGATTACGAGGCTGAACAGCACCTTCAAGGTACCAGCTGGGTCTAGTTCTCCCCATAAGGCATCTACCAATTTGTGTCAAGCCCTGTGTATCGTTCCTGTTGGGTCTCCTGGGCCGGATCCTGATCACTCTAGATTGGCACAGTGGCTTAAAAACAGATGGGATTTGTCAGAAGGGAGAGGGCATGGTGGCAGACATCTGAAACAGACTGCTGTCCTCTCCCAAGGGTGAAAGGAGGAGAGTGCAGCTGAAAGCAGTTTTCTAAAAGAAAATGAAACAAGATAAATTTATTTTTGCTATCTATTCCTGATTCCCTTACTTAGATGGAGACAAAGGCAGCAACACACGGTGTGACATTTAGCTGAACAAAAAGCAAAACGAACCAAGCTGCTAATAATACCTCTTATACGAAGACAAAAGAC
Organism: Heliornis fulica; assembly: GCA_013399135.1. Classification (NCBI taxonomy): domain Eukaryota; kingdom Metazoa; phylum Chordata; class Aves; order Gruiformes; family Heliornithidae; genus Heliornis; species Heliornis fulica. The sequence goes on along the minus strand of VXBZ01012700.1, from coordinate 237,605 downwards.
TTATTCCAAAATAACTATTGTACATTTATCCATAATTAGGACAGGATATTGCCAGAGAGGAACATGTAGGTAAGATGACAAATACAGAGAGAGGATTTTTATAGCTGGGTTTAAAAAAAAAAAAAATCATTAAAATTGCCACCAGAAATACGCTGAAAAAGACGTGCTTGTGGGCAGAGGCACCACAGAATGAAGAAGAAATGCCACAGGAAGGAAGAAGAGTAATTCTAGGAGTAAACAGCTACTTTTAGAAAACACCATCTGTCCTGAATATGTTTTCTGTATATTGTGACTCAAAAGGCTTTTTTTCCACTCAATTCCCAGCTCTGGCTGTGTTAAAAGTTGAAAAACTTAACCTGACTCAGAAAAGGTCCCATTCTGAGGTTAATGTGTACCTTCATCTGGAGCCAGAAGTTACTGGGTCAGAGAATCACCAGTTCCAGAACTCATCTTGATACCTCCTGCAATCTCATGAGGTCACTGCAATTTTTTGCCTCAATTTGTCCATCTGTGGAAATTAGCAGGACCTGTGTGCCTTGGGAAGTGTGTGCAATAATCTCACTTGCTAATGCACGTGGAAGATATGTACATCAACCACACAGTAGATGCTAAAAATCTGATATTGCTTAAAAAAAACCCCAAACCAACAGTTGGCAGGACATGGATAAAAGATGGAGAGGGTCATTCTGTCTTTTGCATGGCAAAGAGCCTGGAATGTCTCAAATGCACATAGAAATTAAGTAATTTAGGCAATGGAAGGAAAAAATATATTAATAAGCAGCTTTGCAAGCCATTTATACTAAATCTTCTAATTATCCACAAACATTGAGGTGGGAAGAGGCCTTCTGAAATTTGTTGTTCTCCATCAAAGATTACCTTCTTCAAGGCTTTCTGTGAAATCAGTAGGAAATCAGAAAATGAGAAGGAAAACAATTAATAGATATAGACATCAATCAGGCTGGGCAACAGGCCACATGGAATTGATCCTTTGAGGGTATGAAGCAGGCTTTCATCACAGAGTCCTAGTGAACTCCTAAAGGATGAAAAACTGAGCAGCACAAGGGAAAAAAAAAAAAAGCCAGATCCAGTTGAGGTTTACATGGGAACCAGCTTAGGCAGAGACTGTCCCCAAATGGCTTTGTTTGGGAGAGGTTTTCTCCTTACTTTTCCCCAGAAAGATTTCCCTTTGGATAGTAAAACTGTGCTGGGAACAAAACCAAGCAGGAACACCCCACATGAAGGGATGACTTGGGTCCAACCAGTGATGATTCCCTGTCCACTTCCAGATGAACACAGGGAACTCTCACTGTCCCATCCACTTTAGTATGAGGAAGCCCAAGCTGCTCATTGCCCTCTTCAGCCACCCAAGCCACCCACAAAGAGGAAGGATAAGAGTGTGGATAAGGGGCACACCAATCAAAAGGCTCTCACAGTTGATCCCGAGTTACTGTAGTTTTCACAGTGCCTGTTGTGCATGATCTCCATGGGGGTGGAATGCATCCTTTGGCAGAAAATTAAAATGAGGAAGAAAATGCTGATTTTGGGTAGAAAATAAAGCAGCTGGTGCTCATTCGCTGCATTTGGGGTAGTAGCGATCTTGTCTGAAGGTTGCTGAGTGTGGTGCAGTAATCTGGGACGTGGGGCTTGACTGATTCCTCTTACTCCAGTTTCACTGTACTACAACTCCAGTGCTCTCCACAAATTTTCCCTTTGATTTATCCTGCCATACATGAGATACATATTTCTCTTTCTTCATTTCTCTGCCTAGTCTCAACTGGTCCTGCTCTGGAGCTCTGACATGGAGCAGCAGTCACCCACAAGCGGTTTCCTGACTACAAGGAGTTTGCTAGTGCAAAAAGGTCTTCTTCATGTTCAAGTACTGGATATTGCAAGACAATCTTCCATTAAGTAAACAAGTAGAGCATATTGAGTTTTCTGACACCAGCTGGAAACACTCTTCCTACTGGTGGCACTTTGGTGAACTGGTGGCCATCGATTTGGACAATCAAAATCAGATGTCCATGGAAATTCTCCCATCACTTCCTATCAGCCACCTGTTCTTACATCTTCCTGCAGAACTGGAATCCGAACACACAGCACCTCACCAACGAGCTCGTGTAGCACACACATCCTTTATTATTGGATAAACACAGCTTATCCCCTCCTCCCATCTCCCGCACAGCGGGAGTGATAAACCACAACCTGCCACAACCTGCTCTTGAACATCAGTGTGCAGAACAAATGATGTATTTCAGCATGGGCAGGAAGAGGGAGGGAAACTTCAGGGAGTCGGGTTGCTCTCAATTAGCAGTTATCTCCAGCAGCTTGTCTGATTAATGGCTGTGCCTCACACTGTGCCTATATAATAGGTGCAGGGAAATGGCTCTAAAGCGCTTTGCTCCCAATTACTGCAGAGACTTGAATGGTGGGCACCTCTTGTTAGAGTAAACATCTTCCCTGTCCTCCCAGCTCAGCTCTGTGCATGTCCCATCGCTGGGCCTGGGCAAGCAGACCACGTTCAGGTGGTAGCATGGTGCCAACAGGAGCATGATGGACTCCAGTACAGTTATTTGCTGCCATCAGCACTGAGCATCCTTGCTTCAGAGAACCTCATGCCCTGCACTTGAGTCCTTCTGCCTTTGTGGCTCAGAGTCCAGCTTTTTCTTGAGCTGATCCTCAAGGTACAGCAGCACCCATCTGTCACACCATTAGCACCTACATCACAGACCCAGCTTGTGCCTGAACTGCAGTCCCAGTCTCTATCCTGCCACAGACAGGGATTTCAGACAGCTCAATCTAGTTTTTGCAAGAGAGCACATACTCATGTCTTGGGGTAGCTCAGCTGAAGTGTGAACAGCTAAATTGCACCACTGGGCCTGAACTGCTGTGACTCGATGTCTGCTCCAGCATCTCAAGGGCTTGCTCACTCAGCTTCCAGCCTTCAGCGACCTGCAACGTGCTATAAATCTTCCCCAGTGGATTACAGCAAACCCTTCTCTCTGCTTCCAAGGGCATGCATTGGAAGATCATTTAAAACTTGGACAACTTCACCAGGCTTCCTTGCTCCATGGGAGGAAAGCAAAGAGCACAAGCAAATGGCTCTCAGGCTGCAGGAATCAGCAAGCCCAGACTGAGCACAACACCAAGTCAGCAAAGTGGGACCTTGTGGGTGTGGGCAGGAGGTAGGGGCTTGGAGTCATCTTTTTGTTTGGCCTACTCACAAAATTGTCTTCTACTCAGTGGACAATTTGCTCCATGCCAAGTCTAGTTTAGCATCTGCAGAGCTCTCCCTCCTAGCTATCAGCAGGTTTTGGGGGTTGGTATAGGTATCAGGACACTCAGGGGCCACTTTAAGGCCAGACCTGTCTGCTGATCCAGTTCCAGCAATACTGGGCTTTGGCACAACAGTGATGGAAGAGACTGACATCCTCAGCACCAAGCAGCTCCTTTGCTTCAGGCATAAAGACACAGTTATGCTGCTAAACACCAGAGAAGATTTTGGAGATCTTTTCAGAAAGTCATTCTACCAGCATCAAACCCATGGTTGTACTATCAACAGGAGCAACATTTCCCAATCACAGCTCAATTACATGAAAATTACAATCAGTTCATGGTTATCTAGGTGACCCTATTCTAAACCTTGCTTCCTCCTCCTTTTCAGTAAGCTCACTTAATCGCACATTCACTGCAAAGTAAAGAAAGGTTTTAAATTTACCTTGTAAAAATATCAAATCTTCTTTAGAAATGAGCACTAGTTAATTATGAATGAAGGCATGCAGTGCTGAAAGTCCCTGCTTATACATTTTTAAATGTAGCCTTTCACTTCTGATAATACTTTTAAAAACCCACTGGACTGGAGCTTACAGTCTATTGCAAAAGCCAGACATTCTTTGCCACCACATTTCCTGATCTGAAGAAGTCCCAACTTCTTCAGTCATATTGTCTCCTTTGCAGCCTGGAGAAGAGGCCAGCAGGTCTGAGCAAAGGTCACTTCAAAGGGCAGGAGAGGGAAGAATTCATTGTAAATAGCAATTATACACCAAGAGGAGAATGTAAAGACTAAAAATTATTTAAAAAAAATAAAATAAAAACTCACAAAAAAAAAATCCTACAGAGGAATTTCCAACACCAGCTCTTATTTTGATGCTTTGCTGGCCAGGCTGGCTGCTGGTGTGGATATTCCCAACCCTAAAGGACATCACAAGCAAGTGGTTTGTCTGGCTCCCCAAACCTGGGCACAGACTCAGGCTTGACATCTCCACCCTCAGCAGTGGCACGTTGACCTGCCAGGTGTTGGAGGGAACATGTTACCTCTCAGGACACAATGAATTGCTTAAATATCTGGGAAACAGACCTTTGGTGTGGCTGCTGAGCTCAGGAGCAACATTGTGCCAACACAGCTGCATTGTACCCAGATGGCAGCTGGGTCAGAACTGGTGCTGGATGTCCTCAAATACAGGTGCTGAATGCCCTTAAAAATGTCTCAAGGCTCGCCTTTGTAAACACTGATATTGCCTTCTTCTGCAGAGTAAGAGACCTACCAACCTTCAGATAAGCAGCAACTAAATTCAAGTTACATGAACAAAGGGAGGAAAGAAAATCCCCAGCTTATCCTTTCCTCACTCACATTGTCTCTGTCAATCTTTCTTCACAGGCATTTTCATTTCTTCAGAGTTAAAGGCCAGGAGGGGACCTTGGACCTGATCTAAGCCTGATGTCAGCATCGTACCAGGTATTCCTGCGCTGAGCCCAGGAATTATCAGACCGAAGCAGTTAGCTGAAAGGTAACTACAGTTGATCTGAAGCCATGAGGAAGTGACAGACACCCACTTCCCTTGGCAGCATCTCCTGAAGCCTCCATTTAACATGGGTGCTTTTGCTCCAGTCTGAACATGTCACATTTTTTGCTCTTTTTTCACCATGTATATACTGCAATCACATTCCCTTGCAACCCTCCCTTCAGCTAAACTCCTTCAATCCAGCAGTACCAGTCTCTCCTGAGCTCCATCAGTGCTCCCAAGCCCTTCACAGTTCCATCACAGACGTCACAGGTGCTTGAGCAGAAGCAAAACAACCTGTTCCTATCTACCAGTCCAGCAATCAGATCACATCTAGGCAGTTACCAACTCTGTATACTTCAGCCTTATCTAGAAAATCTGGTTTCTATTTGTTTAGCTGTAATTGCAGTCCCACCAATGCATTTTATCTTCATCGATAAATGCGTCCACCTCTCGGATCACAAGATTTCCCACCAGAGGGAATAGCTGACTCCATTCAAGCCCTGACATAGCAGTAACATCCTTCCAGTGCTGGACTTCAACATGTTCGAGCTACCAAAATGAATTCTCATGGGCCAGAGATTTCCTTGGCTGATTCTTCTGGGATGTTTAGTGGTGAGAATAATTAAGTCTGATTTTCTCGCTAGCAGATGATGCCCAAAATTTTCCCAACTGAATGTAGCAGGAAGTACCAGCCAAGTTCCTGTGAGAAGAGAGCTGCTTTCCAAATACAGAAGGAATCTATTGGATACCTCTCCCTTTCCCATGGTTATATCAGCTTCAGTATCTCCACCTAATATTAGGCCTGTGATGTTGCTAGGATATGTTTTTGCTTCAAAACAAATCTCCTTTTTATTTTCCTTAACCCTCCCTACTCTGGATTTTTGGATATATATATATCTTCCCCTCACATTACTTTTCCAGACTAGAGAATCTCCAGCTCATGTTAAAAGCGTGTGCAGGAATGGGCAGCAGCTTTTTCATGTGGTGTATGGGGCTATTTTCACTCTTTCTGGTGGGTTTTCAAATTTCTGTCCTCTCTCTCAAGTGGAGTTTCTGTATTTTAAGAACTGCCACAGTTTTATTGCTTTTTTTTTTCCTTCCCCACCCCCAAGTCAGTTCTGCTTGGCAGTGACCAGTTTTGTGAAATCTCTCCTCTGCAGCACGGCCTATACGTTACTGGTTCTCTTCACTAGAATCTGCGGCCAGCAGCCTGTGGTTGCCAGCTGTAACTGCCCACAGCCATTGAACTAGGCCTCTTGCTCAGCTCTGGGACGTGTTCCAGTCTGATCTCTGAAACGCTGCATGTATCCTGACACGGACTGCTGGATTAAATAATCAAAAAATAAAATAAAAAAGCCAAATAGGATGGTTTACGTAGAAACCTAGTATTTGAGGTATAATTGAGGTGCAATACACAGCGCACCAGGTTTTAGGAAGCGCACCCCGTACTGGATCCAGCTCCCTTCCCAACACTTCAGGGAGTTACCAACAGCTCCCGTTCCCAGCCACTGGCACCAGCCCCTCTTGTGAAGGCAGTTGCCAACCCCCTGCCCAGGGAAGGAGGCAGACACCCTGCACAGCAGCAAACGCCAGCCTTTCCCCACATTTCTTATCGGACCGCTCCATCTAGAGGGCAGCGGCAGCAGCACCCGGCTGCTCGCACGGCTCCCGGCGCTGACAGGGCCGTTCTCTCCTTCCCGCCTCACAGGGGTGTCCCCAGAGCCTCCCGACGCGGGAAAGGCTTTGCAGTTCCGCGGGGCTGCGCACAGGCGAGGGACACAAACCCTCCGCTCTTTCAGGTCCTCCCTTGTGCCCTCTGACTTCGTAACCAGCCTGTAACACAGAGGCCTTCGTACAGCACGGTCCACACAGACCTCTCATTTCCTTTGCCTACAGCTTCTAGAAAACATGTCCGCTCCACCTCAGTATGAACATTCACTGCTATTAATCATGTCCCACAGTTGACCAGACCCCCACCTGGAACCAGTGGTTGTGTGTGCACTTGTATCAAGTTCATATTAAGCTTGATAACAACCTACTCTGCCCTAGTCAAGCCTCCCCTGGAGTTCTGTGTCCAGTTCTGGGCTCCCCGGTACAAAAAGACAGGGATCTCCTGGAGAGAGTTTAACAGAGGCCACCAGGATGAGGAAGGGTCTGGAGCACTTCCCGATGAGTGAACTGGGGCTGTTCAGCCTGGAGAGGAGAATACTGAGAGGGGATCTCATCAATGTTTATCAATATCTGCAGTGTGGGAGACAAAGGGAGATGGCCAACCTCTTCTCAGTGGCCTGTGGGGACAGGACAAGGGGCAGTGGTCACAAGCTGGACCACAGGATGTTCCACACCAATGTGTGAAAGAACTTCCTCATGGTAGGACAGGCTGCCCAGGGGGGTTGTGGGGATATCTTCTCTGGAGATATTCCAGACCCATCTGGACGCTGGCCTGTGCGACCTGCTCTAGAGAACCTGCTTTGGCAGGGGCTTGAACTGGATGATGTCTCAAGGTCCTTTCTAATCCCTACAGTTCTGTGATTCTGTGACCTCTTATCCAGGAGGGGAAGTATTCTCCAGCTCGTTTTCTGACAACTGATTTACCAAGCCATTAATCAGTTTATTATTAGGTTATTAGTGCATACTACTGTATTAATCAATGCACTGTTCAGAGGAGGGTGAACGTTTTTTGCCAGGGTACATAGTGATCCATGAAATCTTAGCTAGAACAGAGGTCATCTGTGAAGAAAAACCCGCTCTTAAGCATTGTGACAGCTGGGGAATATTTATCTTTCAAAGAGGAAGAAAATCTGTTCCCAGTCCCTGGACTGCTTCACTAGACAGGTGTGCAATTTCCTTATTGACTTGACATGTTATCAGTTAATGGACATCAGGACAAGGGGACACATCTCGGGGAGGACTGGGACACTGCTACAAACAGCAGGGGATGATGCCCAAGGGAGAAAAGAAGCTTGGCAAAGCCACAGATTTCTGCCTCCAGACTGCAGGTCCATGTGATGTCTCAGACATCCAGCAAGAGACAAGTCCAAGTTCAGCTTTCCCTTCAGATAATAAATAAAACATTAATAAAATTACAATACTGAACTACCGCAAAAATTGTTTGAAATAAGCCTCAAGATTGAAGCAAGAAACTGGCTGATGCACAAATATCTGCACACAGATGACGTTGCCATGTAATTCTCCTCTCTAATGCAAGCAGCCTAACAGCAAGGGGTTGGACAAGTAGGAAGAAAATGAGCAAACTAAATGGCCAGAACAGCGATAGTTACCCTCATTTTGCAATTTAATGATTTTTAACATCATCTTCATCTTTGCAGAACCTTGACCCTCCTCCTCTCCTCAGGGAGCACAGCGCAGAAGCCAAGTTCAACCTTTAAATGGGTTTTGCACAAAACCTCCTTGCTGCTTGCTGAGGGGAAGAGGCATGACTATGCACCACAAGTTTTTAGGCAGCTGTGCTTGGAAATGGTTTCTCTCGTGTTTTCAGCTCTGCTCCAGTGTAACAAAAGTGAACAGGGAAGCATCTGGGGTCTTTTACTCCAAAGGATTAAAAAGGTGCTGATCCTGAGCAGTGAACAGCAGCTGACCCTGAAGGGAGCCTCTGCCCTTGCTCAGCCTGGCATACCCTGTGCTCTCCCCTCAGTCAAACTGACATGAACACGTTCAGATCACACAGACAAGCACAGAAAGGGCAAAGCTGTCAGGGCACCCTGTCCTGCACCGAGCAGAGGGATGCAGCAGGCACTGGGCTCCTGTGCTGGGTCACTGGATCCTACCAAATCCTGGTGCTCCCCTGGGAGCATCCTGACACTATGGCATAGGGTGTAGTTGAATCCTTTCTGAGAGCAAGGTGGCATCCTGCATCACAGTTCTGCCAGTTTCTATTTTGATATCACAACTCCAAGCCAAATTGCTGTTGATGACCTTATGTAATGCAGCTCTGACAGTAATTTTGTTAGTTCCACTGGATTAGTTTTCTTAGAACAAACAAGTTAGTTCTTCTGATTACTGAGCATTTTCAGCCCCTTTGAATCAATATTAAATAACTCCTGAATGGATAATGACTCATATGCATCATGTTTTGCCTTCTGCAGGATCTTTGGATTGCCTTTCTTTGCAGACAGAGCAGAGCAGGAGCTTCTTGATGTGAACCTGCTGAATCTGTCCCCATTTCCCATGTCAACAGGTCATCGTTTCCCCTTCCATCACTTCTCCCACCACAGCACAGCTTATGCCATCGATCACCATTGCATGGGAGGCGATGCCCAAGCAGGGCAATGGGATGAGAAAACTTTTCAGATAGTACTCTTACATAAAGGTGTTGTCCTTTCCCTAGACAACTCAAGGAAAACCAGATGATCCCAAATCTACCCCTCATCTGGTAAGAAAATACATGGACAAGCTGCAAGATGGACTTGTTTGTAAGACTTATATTGCTCAACCAGATTTACTCTGTCCGAAGTAAAATGGGGACGTCCCTTGAAATCTGTGAATGGCTGATCTCCTTTGCTTCCAAATAAAGATTAAGTTCTAAATTGACCAAATCAGATATGAATGTGTTGGGGTTGGAGCCAGGCGACTCCAGACTCCAGCAACCAAAAATAACCTTGGGAAACAATCTTCTGAACTCCAAGTTTTAATCAAGAACATGTCCACCCCCACCCGTATTCTAGGGGAATGATTATAAATACATCTCTTGGTGCTGTTCAACCCTGTACCAAACAAATAAACATAAATAGTTGTGATGTATTTTTTAGGAGAAAAGCTAACAGGAGATATGTAGGCCCTTAACCACAAGAAGATGGAGAGGAATTCAGCATGCTCCAAAAGTAGTTGTTGGGATCAAAGATTTCTGCTGAGTTCTATTTCAAAAGGCAACTAAGGGTCCATGATTCAGACTGCCATTCCACAAAATCTTTTCATCCTGTGCCTGATTTTTACTTATTAAATAAAAAACAGGGAACGTTAAGAGTTGGGACCCCTAAAGATCATCTAGTCCAACCTCCCATGAAAAAGAACTAGCATTCCCTGCCCGAGCTTAGTTTCTTCAGAATAGCACATTGTATGACCTGTAAAACTCCCATGCTCCAGTTTTCTCAAATGCCAGCACAGAGTGATGCCCTGACAGCAGATATCTCCACAGTACACACCAGAACATAAATTAAGCAGAGAACCCTAATTTGGCTGCTTTGCCTTCCGCTTCCTAGAAATCCTAGTTCTACCCCGATGTCTTCAGCTAACACTGATGCATCTCTCCACACCTGAACAATTTTCAGGCTTGTCACTCTTTATAGGCTGCTTCTGCTTCTAGCAGCCCAGAGCCTGATGTCAGGTGAGAGGCTGCTTCACATCTTTCCCAAGTATGCTGAATAAATAATGCCAAGTGCTGCTGAGACTGGCTATGTCAGCAAAGAGCTGTGCTTATTCCCCTGCTGTCGGACATCCCATTGGGAAAGGCAGCTCACATAGCAGGGATGCTTCTCCTGCAGACCTCTGCTGCTCATTTCAGCATGAGCATGGTGTTGTTTGGTAGGTTGGAGCAAACCCCCCTGCACTGTCTTGTATCATCGCTTCCTTTCAGATCAATGCTGTGTGCTGTGCAGCAGTAGTATGTGCTTTGGAAGGTCAGCTCATTCTTTGGAAGTCTCAGAGCATTTAAAATGCCTTTTTTTTTGTTGTTCCCAAATCAACTTGTATTAAAGAGGGGAAGAAAAGAAGCTGAAACAAAAATCCCCACCAAATATCCCAAATTTGTCGAGACTCCCAGGCAGCTATAAAGAAAGAACAGTTAAAATTGCCCCAGTCTCCTCTCCACCCACAGATAGTCCCTTTATGGACCAGTCTACAAATGGTAGCACTAAAATTCCTACTTGTGACTATTGTTAACAACAGGATCTGCAATTAAATATAGACACATGCCTTGTTGTTTCCTGGGTCAGGTCACTATCTCTGTCATTACCCAGGTAGTTCCTCCTTCCCATCTCCCCTTCACCCCAAGCAGCCACTGCTGAGACAAGTCCTTTGTGTGTGGCTCTATTTTACAAGTACAGTGCTGGATTATTTGGGTGCCCTTGGAGTTGTAGCCACAGACTATTGTGTGGGCAGCAAACAGGGCACAAACCTAGTTCCAGTGCTTACAAAGCTTTATGCTGCAAAATACCTTGTATAATATTATTTGAGCTACACGGCTGGGTTGCAGCCCTAAGGAGAGATGTTGGGCTTGTTCACTTGGGGGACTATTCACCACTATAAAAGCAGGTGAGCACACAAGTGTTGGATTTAGGAATATCTTTTCATGGTAAAAGTGCTGACTTTGCTCCCATGTGATTTCTGAGATCCTATTTGTTAGCTTTTGAGCATAGAGCCAAACACTGAGCCCCTGAGTCCTTGAAGTTTCGTTGCCTAGAAATTCACACCAGCAGTTAAATATGTATAAGTCATTTTCTGTTACTTTCACACAAGTGTTCCATCCAGAGCTCAAGGGCTAGGACTTGTATATCTGAATTCTGAACTCCTGAGAATTATTTGTAGGAATTTATGAACAACTTGGGAAATACTAAAGATAAATAAACACCTCTCAGAAACACTCATTAACTGAGAGATGTGCTTGTAAACAACCACCCCTCTACTTACACACCTTGTCTAACATGCTACTGCAAAAGTAGGTTAGACCACAAAACCAAAGCATTTGACTCTCAAATAAGGCAATCATCAACTCCAATCAAATTATGCCATTTACTGAGAACTTCCCCACACATAAACCCCAAAACACCACATGCCAGATGGATAGGAAGAAGGTGAACTTCCATCCAAATACTCTGATTCCTAAAGGTTTCGCTTTAAGTTCAGCTAAGGGAAAGCAGCTACACACTGAGTATAAGGAGAGTGAGAAACTTTATAGTTGGTTTCAGACACTTCTGATTAAAGAGGGGATTTCAAACTGATCAAACTGAAATGCTGATGAAGAAAAGTAATCAAAGGTCAAAACTTAATGAGAAAAAGCAGAAACAAAGTTGGCTTGTATTTACATATATATTCCTTTTATCACACTTACCCAATTCAAACATAAAATAGGACTTCACACACAGACACACAGCAAAGCTCTCAACCTTCTCAAAGACAGCAGACCCCAGGACTAGCGTTGCACTACAAATATTTTTCACCTGAAACTACTAATGGTGAGAATGCACTTCAGGTGGCAGAGATCAAAGCTCATTTCTCTTTAGACTCCGCTGTGTGCAGGAAAGCCTCTCAGGAGATGAAAAGGATGGAAAAGCAAGAAGGGAGTTTACACCTCTTTAAGGAGCTATCAGCAGAAACCTCAAAATACAATGTTAGCTGACTGTTCTCTGCTGAGAGTTGCTTTCATGTGATAGATAGCTAAATACTTGAAGGATGATAAATGATGAACTGTGAATGATTATTCTAATTCAGAGGAAAAGGAGAAAGCTTATGTCTGGCATTGAGGAAAATATAATCAGATGTCTCTGACACATTAAGTGTTTATTCTGGAAAGAAGTCTGGTAGATTTACTGGTATTATCAAAACATTAGGCTTGGGTTTGTTTTTTTGGTTTTTTTTTTTTTCAGAATGAAGAAAGCCTTGACAATTGAACTCCCTTACTGGGAAAAATACCTCAAGTCAGATTTATGAACTGGAGGGAGATGAGCTATGGGGAAAGGAAATCATACTAGTACTGGAGAAATAATGTTATTTTTGGGGAATTGAGAAGTAAAAAATATCTTATGAAGTGTGATCTCATTTTAAAGATGGGTATTGCGGAAAACTGAAAAGTCCTAGGATGTTTATGCAGCCACAAGCTGGTTATGGAGAAATTAGAAAGGATTGTATCTGAAGGGAAGCCAGTTGATGGAGGATGAGGACAGAGGCAGTCCTGCAGCTCTGTTATGAATGGAGTCCCTGCTGCCATCCTCTTCCTCAGTAGCAGCATTCACATAGGGCCCAGTTTCCAGTTTCTTTTGTCCAGCCAGTTTGATCTGCGTTGCTTTGCGATTGTTCATGCAGCTCCCAGAAAACTTCTGCGTGGGTGAGAGTTATGAATAAGTGGACTGGAATGAGTGATTACTTTCAAATGAAAATAAAATCAGCAAAACACAACAGTCCAGTCTCTTCTCATCCCTTTTGCTCTCTCAAGTTGTAGGATTTGTAATGCTACAGGTACCAATGGAGCACAGGAAAGATGATAAATAACCCTCAGCGGTGGGTCCTGGCTCAACACTCCCCTACACCTCAGGGACCACCTCCAAGGGAGGAATCAGGAGTCAGAGGGTTCTTGATTCAAATAGCCCCTTGGTTCAGGTTTGATTCAGATGGTCCCTGGAGGGTCACAGCTCCTCGCACTGACTATCTGGTGGTTGGACACACAGGCAATATAGACAAGCTGTGCCTGTGCTCCAGCGAGCCACCCTCCTCCTCCACCACCAAGAAGCCAGAGGCCTGCATCGCCATGGGGTGATTGCCTTTGTGATTACCACATGCTTTCAGTCAGCTTGGGGAAAAATTGTTTGCACCTTGAATTTGCTTACCTTGTCTCTGTCTATTTTGTAATATCAGATAAGAGAAGGTCCCTAATTCACAGGCTGTGTGCAAGGCAGATGGGAGGGATGGGTTTGGATGTGATCTGTCAAGTGCTTGTGTGGCCCCCAAACTCATGATACAGAGCAGACCAAGTGCTATAGACACTGGCCAGGTCCTCCAGTCCCTGAATAGCTCCCAAAGTCCGAAATATTGCAGTCTGTGATAGGGTAAAATGAGGCTGCTCTGTCATTTAGATTTACTGCAGAAGGAGAGTCACATCGCTTGTGGGATATTTGATAGGCATCTCTGAGGCCTGTTGGTGCCATGGCAGTAGGCCTTAGCTCGGGTGGGAACGAGCGTCTTTGCTTCAGCGTTGGTCCTCCACACTCAGCTGACTGTTGCCCTTTCTCCTCTGGAATAATTATCATGGCTGAAAATAAATGTGTGGGACAAGTTGTGCCAGTTTCCACAGTTTAACAGCACACGGGCATTTGTGTGAAAGTGTGAGCCAGGATGTTTGTGTTCATTCTCTTAATTCTCTCGACAAAATGGTTTTATAAATAATCAGGCCTTAATTGTGTGATTCCAGTTAATGCGGAGGGAGTTAATTAACATCTGGAACAAGTTTCCTGGCCTGAGCTATTAGCTGTGTCTGGTGCAGAATTCAAACAATGTATGAAGCGAGGCCTATAGCCAAATGATTTTATACATAGCTGAAATGAGAAGTGGCCAAAGATGGATGATGTATGGCAGCTGTGCCAAGATAACATTCATTTTTGGTAAACAAATGTGTACAGAGGCAAGATGTGATTGCTGTGCAGGCCCAAGAGGTGCACCACATGGCAGAGTAGGCATCACTTCTGCATTTGTAGCCACGTCAAACCCTCCAGCTTTTCCTACTCATCTCCAAAAGCCTCATGGATCAGTGATTTTGGAGACTTTCACAGCTGGGGAGGTACAATCCCACCAACAGATCACCTGTGCAATCTTGCACATCCCTACTGTGTTTTATCCCATCTGTCTGCAAGGTCAAAGAGGAGGGTTTGATTTTGTGCCACTAGGAAGGGGAATATCAAATCACAAAGAGGCAAACTCTGAAGCTCTGCCTCATGTATCCATATTAAACACAGAGACTGGGAGCTGACCTTGTAGCTGCCAGCATCCCTCCTGCAGAAAAGTGTTGGGCAAGCCAAGGAGAGCACATAAAGTTTTGATAACCCTTTTAGGTGAACCCAAACCATTTTGTCCAATCTAAATGGATCTTTTTATAATTATTTGTAAAATTTTTCAATTCTCTTTACATCATTTTTTATTTCAAGTAGAAAATATGCTTTAAAAACCCAAGGATTTTGTTTAATAAATGTCTAAAAGCTAGCAACCTGCCCATGTTGTCTCTCCATTGTCTTTGAAGCCATGACCCCATGGGAACAAAGGAGAAGTAATATAATGTAGTGCTAATTCATGTGATATTACTCACAGTCAACCCTCAAAGGTCAGCGTGAGCAGTTCCACCAAGACACCCAACACTTCCAGGAGCTGGTCTCACAGACCTGCAGGCTTTCTCTACAGCTCCTGGCTTCTCGCCCTCTGAGTGATTGTCACTCCTCTTGTTTGAGAGCTTCTCACTAGCAAAGGTTTTGTTATGCTCTGGGAAAGGAAGATAATGTTAGGAAAAAGACCAGTCCATTACACCAGAGAGTGATGGCATGGAGTACCAGCTCTACACAACAAACAGATAGGAAAGTACCATCTAAATTCCTCCTGGCCCAACCTTATCTACTGAAAGATGTCCCTTTGCGAGGTGTGGAGTTGGACTAGATGATCTTTCAAAGGTCCCCTTCAACCTAAACTGTTATGTGATGCTATGACAAATTTAAAAAGTTTGGGACAAAGTCCTGAAGTGCTCTGGCTCCCAAGTCAGTGAGAGAATAGGAGAACTCCTGCTGCTGAGAAACACCAGTCTACACCAGTAAGACAAGTGGAATATCAGCATGGACTCACACACACTCAGATACCCAGTGTTACTCTTTAGGAATTCAGCCCTGCTTGGATTTACAACTGGCCTGAATTTCATGTACAATTTCCATAATCCGTCATAATTACAAAAATTGCAAATAACGTTTTAATATCAACGTTAAAAAAACCAGGAAAATATTTCACAGCATTTTTATTGCCAATTTACAATCTCAAATCAAATGGTTTACAACTTGGTGTTCTGAAAATATACAACGTAAGAAAACACTAGCCTGGCAAAATTATGCTTTTATGGTAATGACAGGGATGAGTTATAGTTACTCTAGTTAAACTATAATGGCTGCACAGATGCTAGAAAAAGCTATTGTACAACATGTTTTGCCACCACAAGCATGGCACCTGCTAGCTCTGCCATGGTACATATAAGACCATGTTAGCATTTCTTTATGAATATTTTTTCAAGGATTATAATTGAACCATAAACATTGACTTGAGGATAAAATATCAACATGCAGGCTTTAAAAACACACCTTTAGAAATATTCAGAGAGTTTTGCGTAAGCAGGTTTATGAGAGATAATATATTATTTGATTCTGATCTTGTAGGACTCACAAATTATCTGTGGTCTTCTTATAGTCTGTGTGAATTTGTAGCATAGGAATCTGGTGATATTTAGAGAAAGAAATTAAATCCTCCAGCCCACTGCTGGCTAGCAGGAAATAATGATATTTATCCACAGATTACGTGTTACACAAACAGCCAGGTCAGGAGTTTCTTACGTACCTTGCCGAGCTGTCCCTGCAACCACCCTTGTCCCCACTTGCTCCTGAGATGCTGCTCAAGGACACCAGCACCAGCTGTTGTGACACGTCTCCATTTGCTGAATTCAGCCTCACAAACCAGCTGCTGAGATGGAAAATTAATCCAAGTGCCATTTTCCACTGAAATTGGTGAGAAATAAAGTGGCCACGAACTCTTCCACAGAGACACGAGCCAACCGGCAGCCGCCATGCACGTTACACATGTACCGCACACGGGTGAGTTAGTGAAAGAAACTGCAAGAAAATATGGGAGTTGAGGTGAATATCACCACTGAAAGTAGCATTTGCTCCAATTCTGGTTACAGACAACTCTACCCATTACATACAGTCAATAAATATATGTGAGGCTTTGGGGCAAAGTGCATCATCCGACATTCTTAGCAAGGCAGTTTTTGGAAATAGGGAATGAAGAAAAGGGGCTAACAGGTTCTGTAAAATCAGAGTTGACTAAGCCAGTTATGTGATTTAAAAATTCTTATAAATCAGAGGAAAGACTGAGTTACTGGGATTTCAGTGAGGTGAAGCCCTTCCAAAGAGAAGAACCACTGCTAAAAATCAAATTGGACATTCACTCGCGTCTCAAGCATTGTGTTTTTTAGTGAGCAAAAATCTTCCCAAGATAGTGGCACAGCTTCTTCTTTACTTTAGACTTTCTCTCTCTCTAGCTGGGCAGAGCATGAATGAAGATCAGACATTATATATTTCATTCTCCACCACCAAATCTGTGCTATCTTACTCAATATTAAAGCCCTGCTAACGCCTTAGGCAACAGTAGCTGACCCTTTGTATTAAGACCTCCTCTGCAGTGGATGCCTCATGCATATGCCTATTGATGTATTTTAGAGTGGAGATAATTTTTTATTTTTGGTGTCTGTGCTGGCTTCATATTCCAGAGAAAACACCTCTTCTATATATTTTTTCAGGCCATGTATTTCCTTCTACTTCCTGCTATACCGTGTTGTTATATTCCACAGAAAAAGCCTTCTTGTGTCCACCTTTGTCAAAACTCCAGGAGCCACTTAAGCATCACTTTAAAGGGCTTTTTATCACTCGAGAGAATTTTCCCCTAATTGTATCCTTTAACTCCAAAAGGGGTTTGGGGACATACTTTGTATGAGAGATGCTACAGAAAACAAAACTTGCATTGCTAGTGGTTCTGCTTTTATATTTCCATCCAGGTACCTCTCTGCACACCAATTTGCTTTCTCTTTGCCAATATCCATTTCCTCCCGGGGCTAGTTCCTGGGACAGAGCTGTCTTCAAATAATTTAATTATCATGTGGCATACACCTTTTTAGTCCCCCCTGAAATGGTGCGTGATGCCTTTGGTTTACATCACTTGTTGGAAAACACTCCAAAGCATTGAAAAACTATTAAATTGTTACAGTATTGGATGCCAACACACAGGGCTATTAGTCTAATTCATCCTTCAGATCAAAGCCCACACAGGCAGCTCTCCTGCCTACAGCTATTTTCCTTTTACTTTTCTGCTTGACAGTAGTCCCTCATATCCCTCTGTTCTACTTTCTTTGAACATACACATTTTCCTTTAGTCATGGAAATATAATTTATGTCTATTATACTGTATTATAGATTGCAGATCAGGACAAGCGTGCATTAGTGCCTGGAACGTCTGTTTATTGTATGTCTGGTTTCTAAAAATAAATAAATAAGAAAACCACCCTGCTTCACTGGGGAGAGAAAAATACAAA
>VXBZ01012700.1:1285-219583 GCA_013399135.1 Heliornis fulica | reverse complement strand
AACCGACGGGCTGTCTGGGATGCCAGAATTGCAAAAACAATCCCCACCCCAGCACAGAGTGTGTGTGCACGGAGGAGAGGGAGCGTGAGGAGGGGGGAGAGAGGGAACGAGACAGGCAGAGGGGAGGGAAGAAGGGAGGAGGGAGCCCAGGCTCTGAGAAACATCACTCCATCTCTCTCACTCCACAGGAGCTGAGCAAGGAGCAGGACAATGTTTGACAACACGCAGTACCCCTATAACTGCTTTAATTACGATGGGGATGATTATCCTACTTGTAGTTCTGACGAAGAGAAGAAATTCACCAGACCGGCGTACAGGTAAGGCGAAGTTTTTCCAAGTCCCCCCATCTCTGGGGAGGTTTCTGAGCTCTGGCATGGTGGGATCACAGCTCTCGGGGGAGCGTGGGACCTCTCCCCAGGGCTTCACAGTGGGTCTGGCCCCAGTGCAGGCACTGGAGCGCACAGATTTCTCCCCCTCACCCACCCCCGATGTTTTAAGTGATCACAATTTGTTTCCTCCTGTGAGGGGTCACAGCCACTCTGGCATGCTGTTGAGCTACCAGACCTCAGATGGTCTCCTCTGACCTTTGAGAGCCCCAGGAGAAGGGGAATTAAATGTGTGATGTGCCAATGGATGAATGGGATGCTGATAATCCCCGGGGTGGGGGGAAGATGTGCGGTGTCCGTGTTCGCAGGGGCAGCTAAGGTCCCTTCCAGGAGCAGGCAAGGTCTCCAGTGATCATGTCCCTGTGCTTGGTCTGTCTCACTGCAGCCTTCCAGCTCAGGGAAACTTTTCTGACAGGGTTTGAGAGGTGGGTGATCTTCCTGTAATCCCTATCTAGGCGCTCTCTGCTGAGTGCCAGGGTGAACACGGAGTCGGGACCCGAGTGCTGCCTGCATATCACCCCGGGCTCAGGGCTTATCCCTGGGATGTCTCAGGTCAGGGCATAGATCCTCCATGAGAACTTTTGGAAGCAGGGTACAGTCACACATGTGGTCCTAAAAACTGTGTGTGTGAATTAAGGCAACAGTGTAACAGCAAGTTTTCCTTTTTTCAGCTACATTGCCTTAATTGCAATGGCCATCCAGCAAAGTCCTTCAAATAAAGTCACCCTCTCTGGCATTTATGACTTTATAATGAAGAAATTTCCTTACTACAGATCGAATCAAAGAGCCTGGCAGAACTCCATCCGACATAACTTATCGCTTAACAGTTGTTTTGTAAAGGTAAGATCAGTAACTGTGTATTTACATACACACTGCACAGCTAAAAAAAATATATGCAGGAATAATCTCATCGCTAGGAAAGAAGGGAAACAAACAGCTGAGCTGTGAATCACTTTAGATCTCTCTGAGTTGTCAATTACAGAGATAAAGAGTATGTCCTTGCCTGATGCGTGCTAATAGATAACAAATTGAAGAGGATGGAGTCTTTTACATCCTATTGGTATAATGAAAGGGAATAGGCTTGAAAGTCTTGTCATATGTGTTTACACCATTCTGCAATGTAAATGAATGCAGATGTTCAGCAGCAGCATCTGTAACACATACAAATACTGAACTGCCTTTAAATAAATACAGGTTCCCAGAACAGAAGGGAATGAGAAGGGGAAAGGAAACTATTGGAGCTTTGCAACGGGATGTGAATCCATGCTGGATCTCTTTGAAAATGGGAATTACAGGCGAAGACGGAGGAGGAGGAACGTGAAAAGGGAACATAAGGAGCAGCGACCGAGCAGAGGGAAAAGTCCTTCATCCCCTGATACATCTTCTATGGACTCTGCTTTAAACAACATTTCCTCTTTGGAAAGTAAACATGGAAGGATTGAATCGGGACTCCTGGAGCCTCGTGGGTTTGCTCCAAACAGCGTGACCAACAGGCAGAGCCTGAGCAATTCCTCCTTAGCAAAATCGGATTCTGAAATTAAATTCAGCATCGATTACATTCTTTCAGCCCCCGACCCCTTGCCTGTCCTGAGATCTCAATACAATATGCAAGAAAACAAATATCATCTACTGGAGGCCCAGCAAATTAATCTCCAGTTCTGGACAATGTGATGTTATTTATTTGTGGTAGCAAAATCTGAGTTGCAGTGTATTCAGCAGCCTCGTGTGTAATCAGCCGCCTGCCTCCTCCTTTTCTTCCTGAGCAGTACTCAGAAAGGGTTCCCATTCACCAGCCTGTACCCAAAGAACTTTGATAAGGTTAAAACATAAATAATTTACCAATATTGGTTTTCACTATGCTGAAATTCATTCAAATCTCTCGTTTTCTAAACTGTCATGGACATCATGTAATTCCACAAAGGATTTCCTTCCTCAAGCAGAATCCAACAGCAAAGGGACTTGCTTGTCACCCGTTGCTGTATTTAAGACAAAGTGAATTTGCATCCACTTTCACTGGTGGAAATTAGGATAAATTCTACTGAAGTTCATAGGTCAGAATTTAAGCTGCTATAAAACAGTGTAATTCAGTCAACTTACACTGACTGAGACTGTAAGGGGGGAGAGGGTTTTGTTTTGTTAAAAGAAATCACAGAAAAGTGCTCTGTCTTTCCTTATTTTTTACTTTAACACCATGTTTCAAACCATTGTGCAGCTTGAATTCATCATTAATTAGAAAATGTAGTTATTGATAAGTGTTTAAAGTATATTTTTACTGATATTCAGGGCAGAGCTGTTTAAAATATTGAAGTGAAGTTGTACTCAAAATAATTCCAGGAAAGCTAATTGCAAAGCTGTTGAACTCTGGTAGACTGAGGGGTAATACCACAGAGCCAGAAGGCCTCTTAATGCCTTTTTTTTAAAAAAAAAGCAACAATCCTCTCCCACTGTACTATCTGAAAGCTTCCCGAGAAGCTGCAGGAAAAGTCCTTGATCACATTTCATTTAGCAAGTGTGAAGGGAGACCTGGCTCTACAAGAAGCTGTATCCAGTGTTGACCCAAGCCCGAATTCCACCCACCTGCTTTGAGACATGTTGTATATTCCCATTAAATAGAATTTTATTGATCCTCCTTGCAAGCGATTACCAAAGTGGTACTTGACACGATTTCAGCAAAGCTGGTGTAATTCATAATTTGCAGATAGAGGCGTTAGATCATGAGCTCTGTTTCTAAAGACAGACATTTCATTGCCATCTCCATGCATTGGGGTCTTTTGGAACAGAACCCAACGGACAATGAATGAACTAATGATGCACTAATGATGAACTGTAACGAGCATTCGAGAAAATGCTTCCACACAACTTGTTCATGATGAGTTGCTTCCCAGTACCTAACGGCGGCATTAGTAACAGCACCACAAACTCTTGGCTTCAGCTTGGCTACTGCAATATTCACCCACTGCAGGTAGAAGAAAAGAAGACAAAGGTTTGGGTGGTTTTAAGCAATTATACAGAGAGAGAGAAAATTATCTTTGCAACGTGAACTAAAGTTAAATGAAGGTATAAGAGATAAGATTGAGCAACATTGTGCTAGAGGTATGCTAAGGCATGACTTGAATTTTTATGCAGAAGCTTTGGCATTTCACTAAGTTATTTTACATTGTGTCTAATATATACTGTACCTTTATACTATATATTCTTATATATTGTTACTGAGAAAGGGAGCAATATCACTGCACTTATATGTTGTAAAAATGCATGATATATGTTGTCACGATGCTGAAACTCCTGCCATATACTTAAAAATTACCATCAGTGGTATTTCACACTGATTGGTAATAAATGCTCATTTTTTGGAAAACTATAAAACGTGCTATCTTCAGGAATTTCTGCAGCATGCAGAAGTCTTTCCTTCTTCTTCAGAAAAGACAAAATGGAAAACCAGTGTCAGTTTCATCACTGCATGTCTTCCAAACTTGGAAGGGATGATTTGTTGTGATTAAATTCTGCCTTCAAATGGGACCTTTCAATTCTCTGCCCATCAGTGGTTATTCTGGGTGCAATCTGAAAGCAAAATTTGACTCATTAGACCCGACTGATCTGCTGTTTCCACCGGTGTTAGAAAAAGAAGAAAACCTCCGTGGTCACTGGACAGATGGATTCTCCTTTGAAGAGGGACAAGAATTTGCTCCTTTAGTATTTATGCTCGGTAGTAAGTAGGTGTGGGAAGAGCATGTCCTCATTTAGTGCTTCGGTGTATGCATGCACTCACATATGGGTTGGCCTGTGTGCTGGGGTCCTTCCCACGTTTATATAACCATGCTTTATCTGCAGATTGTTCCTTGACTGTTTTAAAGATGGCAATGCTGCTGCTGGGCCCGTGGTTACAGTACACACCTGCAGTATATTTGAAATATATATTTTTTGCTGTGAAATGTGCAGATATGCTTCTTTGTTGATGCTGTTGGCAAAAGGTAACTCGGTGACAGCAAAAGTTGCTACCAAGTGACACCTCACCCAGGTGAACACAGTGGGCTGCTGAGACCCATGGACATACAGATCTGGCTGCTAAGGATAAAACGCAGTAAGAAAGGCAGGAACACACCCAGCTGGATTTACAGCAGAGATCCAAAGCCATGCTCAGTAAGATGAATTAATATTCACAAATAGCCATGTCCTTTCCTCACAGTAAAGTGCCTGCTAGGAGAGACTGTCATACTTGAGTTTCCCTAACATATAATCAAAGAAATTTGTGTACAAATAGGTGTTAACATTTGTTTTGCAAAGGATATCAATCATATTTCCAAAAATGAAGGGACATATTTCAATTTACCCAGTATATTATATTCTGACGACTCCAGAAAGGTTTCCAGCACTTAAAGTGAATGGCATTTAATATAGAACAACATAACAGGGGTGAGGGCTAGACGTGACCTTATTCAAATGTCGTAGCCATTACAAAGCCATTCCCAATGTAATTATAATTAAATACTTTATGCCTTTCTTGCAAATCCTCTGATCGATCATTGATATTAACATTAATATTGTATTACCCCCGAGCAAATGTCTCCCACACAAGTGTTATGGATCACCAGGTTTCCATTAACAAAGTTGTGAGCTATTGCCGTATGCTGGTCGTGGATAAATTTACGTAAATTACCTTTTCTGAGGGAAGGGAGAGAAAAGTCTCGGTTTTTTTCCTTTTTATCCCAGCACTCTGAGTCTAGAGCTATTTCTTCAGCTCCATTACAGCCTGTCAGCCACTTACATAAAGCCATAACCAAAGAAAAAAAGAAAAATCTCACAGGAACATCCCTCTTTGTCGTGTGTTGAAGCAGGTGGATGCTCTCCAGACACAGCCGGTTCGGCACAGAGGTTAAGGCTGAGCTGAGACCAGGGCTGAGCAGGGCAGGGCAGGGGTCTGTGCCCCATTGAGGACATTGCTGGGCTGGTTTGGCTGTGTAAAGCAGTCAAAGTGAGGCAAAGAATTGGTGTTTGGCACAGTTCCTCTTCTTGGGGGACTGCAAAGAGAGACCCAGACTGAGCTGTGGATTCCCTCACCCCTAAAGAGATGTTTCCCTTGGGGCTGGCACTGCCTGTCCCAAACCTGGGACAAAACAGGAGAAGAGCACAGGAGAGCATCTCCTCCCTGCTGCACTGGTGGGCAACGTGGGGGGAGAACAAACCTTCTGTCTTCTCCTTTTAGGATCATACATACCTGTGCAAAAGGAAAGATGAAAGGTTTCTTTCTGGGGAGAAGCTAGACTCAGCCTCACTGAGGGGCTCTGGGTGTTTTGTTTATTTATCCTTTTAAAAGACGGCTTCCCATGATAAAACAAAGATTTTGATGGAGCCACGCCAGGTTATTCTGCAGCAATGTGACACTGCAGAATAATTCTAGTGATTTAGTAGTTTCTTTGGCTTTTGTCACTGTTGTCACAGAAGTGGTTTTTGCATTACAAGATGATGCTGTGTACTTGGGGAAGGATGCAGCACTATTTTTCCCCCAACACCAGTGAAGAGAGGCAAGATAACACCAATGCAGGACTGTGGTTGACCTCACCTACGGGAGCATCTCCCTCAGTGGAACCTCCTCCTCATTATGGGAGTGTTAATCAAATTAGCATAACTTAAAACAAATCCCTGTCTGCAATCAGCACTTCATATCACATCCCAAACCATGGAAATACATCCTTGCTCGTTCCACCTGGCCTCAATGTCTCTACTCACACAGTCTGCTAAACCATACCAACAACCCCACTCCTTGATAGCATTCCCAGAGCAACAAATGGTCCTGCCTCTTTCTTCTGCCTTGGCATCCAGCTTCTAATTGCTTTCTCCAGAACATGGGCACCATATGCACTGCAACACACAAAGAACCTTGTACAAACCCTCCTTCTCTCTTTTTTTCTGGGAATGTCTTTCTCATTGCACTTAGGGTCATTAAATTAAAGAATAGGGTAGGTCCAAGTCCTATGGAAATTGCACTGGAATTTTTTTTACCCACAGAGCTAACATAAAATAACAAAGTAAGTTGTGCTCCCTCCCACCCTAGCTACAACGGTTGGAGGCAAATCCAACTGTGAGAATTTTGCCTGAGAAAGAACTGCTGGATTTCTCCCACTGTGAAATCCAGCTGTTAATTCAAACAGAAGGGATGTGGACCTGACCAGATAGGCCAACTGGCTTGTTTCCATCCTGAAGTCCATTGTGTTCCACAAGTTCCTAAATTTATGGTCATGAAGGTCTTCCAAGCCCTGTAACGAAGTATGGCATGCGATGTTTTTGTTATGGAATGTGAGCTGCAAAGGGAAAACAAGGTTTGAATTTATCTTTCAAATGAAGATCCTGGAATCTCTCAGGATAAACAGGCTAAATTAGGAATCAAAACACACCATGTTTCTCACCATAATTATGAAACTGAAAATAGCACTTGCAGAGCACTGTCAGAGAAGAAAGCTGGAAGTTGCAGTAAGCCTAACCAACTTTCTTTTTGTCATGAGTGTGTCTCTGTGTGTTCATTGTCACTTCACAGCAGGGGTTGGCAGTGTGCTCCAAGGGGAACGACCTTTCATCTTTTGGGGGGTTGTCGTTCTGCTGGAGCATTCAGAAGAAAGTTGCACTTCAGAATTGAGCTGTTGTTGGGCATTTTCAGCACTTGTGTTAGACATATGCCATCTTTTCTTGCTCCAAGCAGGTTGGAAATCAGATACCAAAATTCTCATTGACTTGCCAGCCTCCACGGTGCAGCTCAGCCCGGTTTTCTTGTTGCTACAGCTTCACACAATAGCTGTTCTACACAAAAGCTGCTCCCTCTTAGTTGAAGACTTGATAGGCTTGGAAGTTTGTTCAGTTTTCATAGTGGTATCAGTGGCTGCAGTTAAAAAATCTTAGTCTTCCTGAAATTTGCACAGTTACAGCCATGCTACTCCTTTGCTCAGCCATTAAAAACTTGTGTCAGCACTAGCACTCAGCCTCACAGCCCCATGTATGTGAATCTAATTGTCCCTCAGAAGCTGCTGTTTCCATAGTTGCTAATGCTGAAACACTGTTGTGTTTTCTTTTGTCCAGGAAAATGATTAGGATAGAACCAACTTTCCTCCCGAGCCCGAAGGCCCTGCTGACCATTACCCATCTGTCCCAAGCAAGACCTGCTCTAGCTGAAAATCCTTTTCGCTGTTTCAAGCCACAGATATTTATTCCTACATTACAATTGCTCCCTGTCTTCCCCTCTTTGCCTTGAGGCATTAGCACTGTGCTAGTGTTGTCTGCAACCAGCATCCTCTGCTGCCATCCCCTCCTTCCAGCACGGCCTCTCTGAGAGTGGGAAACAGAACCAGTTCTTTCCATAAAAGTGAATGTGGAAAATAACAGGTGCAATGAGCTGTGTTTTGTGATTAATCCATCTCGAGCTTTTCCGAGGCTGAGGGCTATATGAGCAATTACCAACCCCTGGGAGGCATTTCAGTACTAATCAGCCCACAACACTGCTCTGCATTGGAGCATCTGGGACCAGCTTCATGAGTTGAATCCTGACTCTCATGAAATGAATGGGAGCTTTGCCATCGGGTTCGAGGGACCAAAACTTCATCTTCTGTTGCCAGGACTAGATCTTAATCAGATTAAAGGCCATGTGGACTGCAGAGAAAATTAAATACCTTCTAGCAGTTACTTGGTGTCTTCTCAAGACAAAATAGCAGCTTGTTTCCACAGGTCTCTTTGGCTCTGTCTTTCAGCCAGACAAAATACTTCCTGAATTCAATGGGAAATGTGTCCAAATAGGGAAGAAGTTCCCCAAAGCCCAAGGGCTGAACACAGCAGAACCAGATGTTGGCATCTGGGGTGAAATTCCTGGTGCAAAGATGTTTGTATGTTCTTTGACAGCACCTCTGTTCTGGGGCTCGTGTACACACTCCAATTACCAAGTTACACTGAGCTAATATCCAGACTTGGGATCTCAAATATTCTTTCAACAGGAAAACATCCCAAGATCTGCTACAGTTTGGCAAGGAGATGACACTGTATTACTTTCCATTTTGTTTTGCTGTTATTGAAATTACAGGAAAATAAATATTTTCAATTTGATACATTGTGTATTCCTAATAAATACCAAGGGCATTTAATATAAACTATGGACACATGGTTTTCTTTGTTGTCCTAAGTAACTGTTTCCTTTTAACCAAATGAAAAGCTAGTTGTGCTGTGATGCTGCACATTATAAATTAGCAGCTCTCATATGGTTTTGTGCAATTGTTTCTTGAAGAGCTCTAGGCTACTTCAGACAAAAATTTCAAATAAAATGTGAATCCATTGAACTGTAACTTGTGGTATTAGATTTATAATAAACAAAGGTAGGTCACATAATCATGTCATGGAAAACAGCACTTTAAAATTCAAGCAGCTACATTTTAATCCAGTTCAGGTTCTGATCCTAAGAGGAAGCTTGTCTCTTTCTGCTTCCCAGTGCCTGAACCAAGGGAAGTCTGGACTGGCTTGAACACACAGCCAGGCATGGGCTTCCAGGGGGGTTTTCTGGGGTGGGAGGAGATGGATTTGTCAACCAAAGAAATGGCCCAAAGGCAGTAGCTGTCTGCTCCTGTGCCAGACCAGGATGGGAGGGTCAGGTGGAGGGAGGAGTGGGCTTGATTCAGTCCTTCTTCCAGTGCTTCCTCACTGCTGGTCCTCACCTGTGCCCAGGGAATCAGCTGGGGAAGATGTGGAACCAGGGCTGGCTCAGCGGGAAGGTGAGCAGCCCCCCAGGACAGCAGATCACTCGGGGGATCTGCCTGGTTTCCCACCTCAGCTACATGAAGGAATGGCTGATGTCAAAGTAGCTCTTCAAATCCATGGTGTGCATTCTGCACTCCTACCTTGACACAGCAGAGGTGGGGCTATTTTCCAGAAAGGACCCCCCTTGCTTTTAAGGAAATCTCATATCCAGGATCATAAACATCTATCTTCCACAGGCATGGTCTCCTCTGTTGTTTTATAGACACCTGGAGTAATCTTTGTCACACGGGACACGTATACCTCAAAGGCCACCCTTAGCCTGGTCTCACCTGACTTCTCTCCCTGCAGCTGATGGAGGGGAACTGCTCCCAGCCCAGCAGCCTGCTTTCTCCCATGTCTCTTCCCATCAGCTGACAGCAGAAGGGACACAGGGCTGCTGGGAAGACATGCAAGGAGCAGACCACTTCATCTCTGGAGACCACCACCCAATTTGTGCCTGAATCTGAGTTCCTCAGGAAAAAACAATGACTCGTTTTTCAGGGTTGAAAACAGCATAGGATCTTCTCCTTGTGAGACACTTGCTGCCCACGTGCTGTGCTGTCCACACACAACCCCCACCCAGGATGGGAATGGCAGAGGTAGGTGTCAGCACCACCACATGTCCACCAACACTCACTGACAGAGGAGGTTCTGTGACAAGGCTCTCTCACCTGAAACACTCCCTGCATGACCAACATCTGTTTGAGAGGAGGTTCTCTTGTCCTTTTAGTGGATGTTTTGTAGCACACAATGAGGTCCCTGCCTATGGCTGCAGCTTGCTACTTGCACCAGTCATTTTGGACACAAGGAATGAATATACCTTAATGCATAGGAACTTTTTCCTTACTTCTAAGCTTGGCTGAATCTGAATCATTTATATTACAACAACAGCCTAAGCTGAATTTGGAGAGCAAAGACTATACTTGAGCTGCAAATCCAACTGTGATTTATCCCTACAAGACATATTTCCATTAGCAAAAGAGTTTTCAGTGCACTGGGCTCTACAGGCATGTGGGCACGTGTACAGCACATCTGAAATTGATATCTCCCTCTTAATTCTGGGTTGCAATTACTGGAGATGAAGTTTAAAATTTTTCCAAGTGCTGAACTCCCAAGCTAAATGACTGCTACCAAAATTGATTATCAGGCTTCCTGTTTCCTCGCTCGTGATCCAGTAATATTGACATACGGTACAAGGAAATTGCAATCTGAACTACTAGTAGCAATAGCTGGAGGCAATTACAAAAGGAGTATTGCTGGTGGTGGCACATGGACTCCTTTATTAGATTTAACCATACTCTGATTATAATGCACTCGTTCAAGATAGCAGGAAATTCTATATTTCATTTTTTTAAACTACAGGCAAGAACACTTTTTTTTAAATTATTTTTTTTTCTTCTGTATTTCAGTCTTTCTCTCGAACAGCCAAAGAAGAAAACCTTCTGGCTCCAGAGATTTTGTCTCCAACATGGACAATGCCTTAGGGTGAGTCATTTCACATCTCTTGTGTCTCCACATCCCCATTCGCAAGGCAGTACAGTGAGTTCACCTTCACAAAGCATTTTGTTAGAAATACACTATATCAGCAGGCTTATGTTATTGACCTTCTACATTCTCTTCATTTGCTGTCACCTTTCCTGGCTCCACTGGTTTGGGGATTTTTTTTCCACAGAACTGTAGAGGTTGGAAGGGACCTCAAGAGATCAACCCCCCCTGCCAAAGCAGGTCCCTAGAGGAGGTCACACAGGTGAATGAATATACCTACTTCTCTAGTTGACCATCTTGTCCATCCTACCACTGACCAGTTGCTGCAGAGAGGTTTTTCAAAGGACTGAGTTGTGGATAAATATGTAAAACCAGCTCTCCTGCTTTCACATGACTTTGGGAGTGGGAATTTTAAGAAGAAAAAAAAAAACTAAACAAAAAAAAAACCCACAAAGAGAGCTCAGAGCAGCTCACAAGGGTTGGAGATGTTGCTACTTTTTTAAAAAAATAAACCTCTTGTTCCTCATTTTCAAACTGAGGTAAAGCAGAACCATGTTTCCAGTGAAATGAAAGAAACTTTCCAACTTGCATCACCTCGTAACTCACGCTGCCACTTGCATCAGTACACTTTGTGCCTTTACAGCAAGCGGAAGCGTTTTACGCTCGGTTCTTTCCAAAAAGCTCCACAAATAACTTGTGTTGGCAGTAAAAATGAGCACAGGACTCCTGTAATTTCAAGAGGAGTCTCCAGCACTGGAGCTGATGGCATTGTGATGGATTATTGTGGATCCACTGCTTCAAAGGATCTCCACAGTCCCAGGATATTGGTTCAAATCCAAGGAATCCATGCAGAGGTTTCAAATAATTTTGCCACAGCAGATGCAAAACCACCTGGAGAATCCAACCTGGCTCTTCTGGATGTATTCTGAACCCTGCTCAG
This sequence comes from Heliornis fulica, assembly GCA_013399135.1. NCBI lineage: Eukaryota > Metazoa > Chordata > Aves > Gruiformes > Heliornithidae > Heliornis > Heliornis fulica. The sequence goes on along the minus strand of VXBZ01012700.1, from coordinate 208,006 downwards.
AGTGGGGGATTATTCAGCATCCCAGTTATGAGAGCTCTGATTTTGCCTTCAGAGAAATTTCCCAGGCCAAAAGAAGCTTGTTACTTAGCATTTGCTACAAACCTCCTCTCGGTGCCATCCTGAAGTAATGATCCATGGCCATCCATTACGCAGAGGCTGAGAAAAAGTGGATTGTCATGGATCATGGCTTCTCGACAGGCCAACCTTTTCAGAAGAGAAGTTCAGGGAGAAGTGGGAAAGTTGTTTGAATTTGTTTTGCCTGTGTGATTTGTGAGGAAAGAACTTTAACAAACGAGCTCTGCCCTCCTCTATCCAAGAGAAGTCCCCGGGGGCTTTGCACGTATGAGTAAGTTGCAGCAAAACCTGGCTGTGAGTGTGGTAAAAGTGCACTGTAAGTACAAAGATCATCCACCTACAACCACTGCTGAAGGTGTAAGGTACCATCTGATGGGGTCACTACCAGTTGCAATGAGGACACAGGGTAGGACATTCTGTCTCTTTGCACTGCCAGATGCTTGCAATCAAAACAAAGGCTCAGCTATAACGAACCCTGATTTGTAAGGCTTGGAAACCTTCCGTGAACTTTAGGAAAGATGAATATTTAAGAGAGCGAGGAAGCAGACAATATACAATGAGAGTTACTTTTCTCAGTGAGTTTTTCCTTCCTCTAGATGAGGCAGAATGAAATTTTCACTGCTAGGTGAGGTCTCCAGGACAAGAGAAATTCAGAGGAGTTGTACAAATGTAACCAAATCTCCCCATTTCCTTAAAGCTCTTCGTCTCAGGCATTATTTGATCAAGACAAAGCCTAAGATGAGTGTATCTGGCAATTGAGTAAACCTGTTGTATCTTCTCCATGGTTACCTGGAGCCCAACTGTGCATTTAGCACCTCAAACAGGCACTAATCACCCTTTGCTTGCTATACAGAAGTTAACGGGAATTTTGTGTTGATTAGATGTGTGTAAAATGATGCTTGAAACAAAAGGTCCCCCATTAACTGAGTTTTCATCACTAAAATCAGTTTAAGTTGCATAATGTTTTTCTTGTTAAAATAATTTGTCCTCAATCAGGGTAATTTGAAGGACTAGCTGGGTTATTTTAAAGCAGTGTCATGCTTCATTCAAGAAAGTTCTTTTGCATTTGAATTATTTCCACAAGTGATGCAGATGATTGCTTAATGGTTTGTCAATCTAATGCATAAATCCTCAGCATCTGAACAGTATTAATGGGAGCAAAACTACCCGTGAATTGTTTTGTTCCCAGTCTTTTCCATGCCAAGGAGAGAACATCTCAGACAATGAGGTATGCAAACTTTCTACTTTCACCTGCAAATTGGTCATGAAATAAAATGTATTCCTCTGGCAGCAGCTTTCAGGACTGCTTTCCTGTCACTCTGGCTTTAATACATTACATTTTAGCCAGGTTTAAACCCAGTCAATAAACACACCTTGGTTTCCCCAGGTAAATAACTTCCCTGAATGGAATCAGGGCTCAAGACTCAATTGTCCTTCATGAGGGTTTGGGGTTTTTTTCATTTGTTTAAATATTAGCATCCACGAGCTGTGCAAAATAAGCCTTTTTCATTAGTTCTTTGATCATGGTGGGAAAAGCTATTAATTTAGTCAGTTCCCTGCAATGAGCTCTGGGGTTGCTACCAAACCACAAACTGATGAAAACAATAAATGCTAGACTGTATTAACTGTAAAGGTTAATCCATAAATCAAAGGGAAATGTCAGGCGCCTTTTAACATTGATTGAGATGTAATTTGCTGTTGGTAGTGATATGTTTGTTACATAAATTCACAAATGCACTCGATTCCTGTTAGGAGTCCAGTTCTTTGTAACTTAAAACAAATTAAGTAGTTTGTTTATATAACCACATAAAGATTGATTACCTCATTCTGTTTAAGGTGTGATATATCGCTGATTTTAAAATAAGTGAATATTAATATCCAGATCTTTGTCCAGGGTACGTGTGATTTAGTAAGAAAATGAGCACACTCTTGTTTTTCCTGAAAGTATGCCATTACCTTAAATATGTTTAAGGCAGTTGTTCCTTTTAATTTTGGGGTTTGATTCATGTTTTTCAAATTACAGCATAAGAATTAGCCTTTGTACAAGCGTGCTCAGAAGTATAGAACATATTTTCTATATTATGGGTGCATCATATTTAAATATATAATAGAAAACAACAAATATGAGGAGGAAATGCCACAAATCAGATCAGAGTGGAATACAGTAACTGATGCCAAAACAGCAAGGAAAAGATCATTATGGTAACTGATGGAAACGTTTCTTTCCACTACTCTTCATGAAAGAAATGTGAGGCCAGGGAATTCCTCACTTGGTGCAAATGAGAATCAGGTCACCAAAGCTCAGAATGCAAACAAATAAACCCAACCTTTCTAGCTTTATCTATCCAAAGAAAGTGCAAAAGAAAGTCCTCAAGAACAGGAGCATCATTCCCAGGTTGCTAGGAGCCAAAAATGGGAGCTACCGAGCTTCTGACTAGCTGTTGCTTGGGTGGGCAGGGTGCTGAGGGCTGGGAGTGCTCTACACTTCCAAACACCACAGAGTACCTGGCTCAATCTTTAAATCACATTTCTTTCCTAGAGAGAGTCAGAAATTACATGGTTTAGCAAGAAATCTGTCGGAGTTTGTTTTTGAAGTCAGTCAGGTTCCAGATCACAATAATTTTCTTCTGCTTAATTAAGAGGAGCCAACAGTGGGAATGTTTTGCCCCAAATTCCTGAAGGACATCAATCCACACAGGTATCCAGCATGCTTCCAGTGAGACAAAGACATGTAAGACTCAGTCAACTTAAAGATGTCCCAGAAGTTCTTTATTCTGTGTTAACAGGACTTTTCGAAGCTCATCACTTGCAGCCAAGTAATTCAGCAACAGGGATGGGCTGAGCAGCACCCTCCCAAGCAGACATGCCCGTTAGCTCCTTATGTCTTGAAGCTCTGAGCACTGCCTGATTGACATTAAAAAGGAGATTTTATTGCTGTCTCCCCGTGTGCACACAGCTTACAATGAGAGAAAACACATCCCTTACCTACTTTTTATATGTGCTTGCAAATGCCTCATGAACACAAGATATTTCATGGTCATTCAGTTAGCCTCCAACAGATTATCCTGGCCTATATATAAAATTTTAGGTTCTAGGACACATGTAAATCCCTCTCTGCAATTCCTGCTGTCCTTTGCCACCCAGGGAACAGCCCATGGTGGGCACAGGTTAGACACCTAGCTAAGAGGGCAGCAAATAAAGGCAGTACCCTCACAGTCAACTTGTTGTATCTTCTGTCCTTCCTTCTGATCCCAGAGAAGCTTGTGGAATCTGAAGGAACTGGGAAAAGGCAGAGAGCATGGGGACAGAGGGTGATGTGCTCCACATCGTGCTGTGGCTCTGGAAGCAGGGTGGGAGATCTGAACAGCGCTGGCATTCACCAAGCCCTGGGGACAGTCTGCTGCGGCTATCTAAATTAGGTCCTCAGAAGAGGGCAGAGAAGGAAAGATGCAGAAGAAGATTAAGACCACCCTGACCTCCAACCAGCTCCCACAGCTCTGTGTTCTGTCCTCAGAAGGAAGTGGAAAAATGTCTTTGTAATCTGAAGCAATGCTGTCAATCAGGAACCACATCCACACGCAGGAAAGGCAGTCTGATAAACGCTGCGACGTGTCCTGCTGGGAAGAGCAAACGGTGCTAACCTAAGTCCAACACTCTAGCTGAAGCTTTCCTTTATTACTGACTTTTTCTCCTCATTGAAGATTACAATTCACAGATTTTTCAGCTATATTTGCCCTATTTATATACAGTGCTCTAATCAAATGTTCAATACTCCTCACCTTCGAGGATGGAATCATAATGAGAGTATAATGAGCTGCTCCACAGCCACTAGTTCCCAAGCTTTTTAAACTAGCTCCAACAGCTCCAAAATCCTCAGCTTAGATTAGTGGAGCCCTGCTGATTCACATGGCTATTGTCTCTCAAAATAAATGAAAATCATATTAATATTCACAGTGTCATTCACTCGTATGCTAATTGGAAGGATTGCAAAATAAACTGCAAACACAAAAAGATCGTGGCTAGGGGAAATCTCAAGGACATGAATAATCAAGTGGTGGATGGAGAGGGACCTCTGAAACCACCAACTCTGGGGAATTCTTCCTGTGGTGTGACTGTCACACAGATGATATAGAGCTCTGTTACCAGTTTAAGGCCATGGGTTTCTCCCCTGGGCCAGTGTACATGGCAAAGATAACACAAAGAGGGTGAGAAACCCTGCAGAGGCTGAGGTCCCCTTGTAGGTGAGGATGAGAACTGAGCTGCATCTCTGCCCCTGGGGGATGAGTCTGATCAGCCACAAGGCTGTTATCACATTGCCATAGTAGTCAGCTCAAGATGATGAAAAGCTCCTTCCAGCTCCATCTTCAACCCTGGATCATATCAGGAGAAACATTTTTATCCCTGCAATGATTCCATGGGATTTTCCAAGTTAAATATCACTGGGCTTTATTTTCTTGGCTTAAAAAAAAAAATTGGGAAAATCGTTTCCTTGACTCTTCTGGCACTGATTGAAACCCTTGGGTTTGCCAGCTCAGGACTAGAAAGCATAGATTCCTCCTATAAGGGTCTGTGCCCATGCAGTGCTTACATCTGTACACTTGGAAGAAAAAGGAACTCTGCAATAAACCAGGGAATTGGCCATGAACTATTTCTCCTATCAATTTCCCCAAGACACCTGGAGTGGTATCACCTGCTCCTGTGTGACCCCATTTCAGCATGTGCAGAACTTCCCACACCAAGTTCTATATGGTGAGGTGATACCAGTCAGCAGCATGTGGAGATGAGAATCACACTGCATTTTGCCCTGCTGCCAACATCTAGGGATGGTCCCACAAAACATCCAGAACTTCTTCCCTTTAGAACAAGCCATGCATTCCTTTGTCTAGCTAGATTATTTTCTATACTAAATAAATCAACAAGCAAAGAAAAAACCAATACAAACCCACAAAGGAAAGGGAGCAGAACACACAGACACAGAAGCCAGGAGCAACATCAGCGTTAATTCCCCGCTTCTGATCACAGAAGATTTGAACTGAATTAGTCATTATGAATTAAAACCAACTTGGGCCCTTTTATTTTTCTTTCTATTTGCTAATTCTTTTCTCTGAGCTACTATTTCCACTCTGCTGATGATGACATTGATGGCGCCAGAGGCCAAAGCCAGACCAGGTGTGAGAGGGCAGCACAGCACCCAGGTCCAGCCCCTTTCTACACGTCTGAATTTAGCACAGGGAGTAGGGTCCCTTACCCAGTTTAAGGTGACAGAGCAAACCAAGGCAACACAGACACAGTAACTACATGGAGTGAATTAAAGGGAGGGGGCAGGTCAGGTATGCAGTTCTTCAGACATATATATGTTATAGTTTCCATTTTAAACTCATTCCCATGTACTAATAGAGTCATATCCTGGCAGAGAAGATTGTCTTTGCTGAGAGCAGAGCTTACTGGAGACTTCCCACACCTCAGGCTCTTTCTTTTCCCAGAGGCTGAAGTCCTCACAGAAGCCTCTCAGCAAGTCCTTGGGTGAAACGCTGTTTTCCAGCAGGCTGTCTGAACTGAGATATTTATGATGCAATTCAGTTAGATGAGTTTTAAAAGCTCTTGAGTTCATCTGTATCTTAACAAGTCCAAGGTCATATCTCTTAACCCCTGGCTGGCCTCAGAGAGAATTTCCCAAACTTGCTCTTTAGTGGGGGGAAAGAAATCAGATTCTGTCTGGTTTTGGTCCTCTCAGTCTCAGGAGACATATCCAGCCTCATCATCTGCTGTAACATGTGCCCATCACTTGCCAGCACTGCAACCTGGCCAGGGCAGAGCACCAAAGTCCTGGAGCAGGGCTGACAGGCATAAAATAAAGGACAGTTGTCACATTTGGTTACAGGAGGGTAGCAGAGAGGAAGGTTGCCTGCAGCAAGAACAGCCAGGCTGAGACAAACTCTCCCATTGTTTGGGGTCATCTGGTCTACAAACTGTTTCACATGAGAAAATTAGATTATGCCAAACCAGCTTCTTTGGAGTAATTTTTTTTTTTTTAATCCAGCATTAAAAGGATGGAAGTAATCGTAAATCTGGAAGCAATCACACACACACATCACTTGGAAATGCTCTGCCTCACTGCAAGAGAAACAGAATACATCAGTGCTGATTGGCCTGGGGTATCTCTCCCCCCACCGAGCCCATGTCCCAGACAAGTTAAATGTTTCATTAATTAGGCGCTAACTATGGTTAAAATTAGGAGGGCTGCAAGGATCTCTCCTCCTCCTTCAGACTAACCCTCTGATTAAAAGCAGGGCCCCCAGTTTGGGCTCTCAGGGTCACTCTGCAATGCTGGTTCGGTTTGTTTGTCAGCCTGGTGGGCTCTCTGAGGCTGAGAAGGATTTGGGTTTGGTGCCAGCGCAGGGGACAAATGGAGGGAGCAGGCTGGAGGAAGGGGACACTGCTGTCATCACGCTGTGTGTGAGGGACATGCACACACCCAGCCACGCTCCGAGCCTGCAGTATATCCCAACCATGGATGAACCAAGACCAAGCAAAGCCCACCATGGTCCTCAAAGAAAGGTCTTTCCAGGGATGAACCGCTTAGGACACCCAACATGTTCCTTACCAGCATGAAGAGAGGTGGCAGAAGCCACAGAGCCCATGTCAAGCCCCTGTGGAATGACACCTCACAGGCACCCATTTCCTCTGTGAGCGCTCGACACCATCTCCAGGTCCAACGCAGCTCTGCAAGGCAAAATGCAAAGAAAGGCAATGCTCCAGCCAGGAAAAATCTGGCTTTGAGGGTGCTGGGAGAGACCAAAAGCTCCATACTCCTCCCAGGCTCTAGGTTTTGATTTTGGCTGGACACAAAGTCGTCTCTTCTGCAGCACCATTCACCTGGAAGGGACTAGCATGAAGATTTCTGGGCTGTTTTCTCTGTAAGAGTCAGGGAGAAGATCTTCATCTTTTCATCCAGAGTGCTGCCAGGCTGTGATAGTAATCAGAAAACAATGGTTTTGGCAAGCTGTTCTGTCAAGAAACAAAAGCAAACCTGGCCATTGCAGGCAAGCGGTGAGGGAAGCACACCAGAAAGGAAAACAATGGGGACATTCTGTAGTAACCACAAACCCCAAAGTTTTCTGCCATATTCTGTTTTCCATAAATATTGGCCTTGCTTTAAGGTAGAGCAGCCAAGAGCTGCTTGTATGAATGCAATCTCCTTAACCAAGAGTTTTAATCAACTATAAATGAAGTTACCATGGCAGACAATAGCAAAAGTAAATTAACCACGCGAAGGTACCTTCTAGAAAACCATTATTACTGTCAGTTATCATCTTTTCCTGACTGAAACACCTGAGAAATTCAATTTAATTTACAAGCCTGTTAGATGGACTCACATCTGCATCTTTTTTTTTATTTTCTTTTTTGCTAGTAAAATATTTGCCCACAAACACTGACCCAGCTCACACCCCAACACCTCACCAGCTCTTTCCCTGTTTACCTTGTGAGAGCTGATCCCTTCCGACTCCGAAGTGGGGGTGGCTGGGGGCGGGAGAGTTACCAAATAAACAATGTTTGTAATATTACCCCACAGCAGAAGGAACCACAACACATTATTTTAACTCTCCCACTGTGCCAGGGAACTTCATCAAAGTGCATGACCTTGGTAATCATATGCTTTGGCACCCTGCCAGAGACAAGCAGCGAGTTTAAAGTCAAATAATTGTTTCAACACTGATTTTTTAAATTTTTTTCCCCCCTGCTTTTACTGGCATTGAACTCTTAATGTTAGTTTAACATACTTTTTGTCTCTAATATGAATATGTACGGATATTTACAGAAAAAACAGGGTGAATTACACTGGAAGGGAAGATGCTGGAGTCGCACTGCTGAAGTTCAGCTTGTAGAGCTGTTATTTCAGCTGGAATAGCTGCTAAAATCACTCCTAGCAGCTTTCCTTGCTGAGAACAGTACCTTTAGCTTGGTCAGTGCTTCTGGGATCCTGGGATAAAATGAATTGCAGGGTATTTTTTTTTTTCTAACTAAGAATCTGGATCTGAGTTTCCATCCTGAACTTCCACAACTGTCGTAACCTGCCTAAAAACCACCCTGCAGAAGGGTAAAGCCCAGAGAAAGTCCCAGCTCCATCATTACCATGTATAGAAAGGGAAATACCACTTTTTCACGGACTGCTTGATTAGATCACAAACAGTTTGATATCTGGCAGCAAGAGATTCTTTCTCTCCCAACAACAGAGCAACCAAAAAGAAAAAAAAAATCATAATCCTGTAGTAAAAATCCCATCAGACTGACAGAGTGAGAGCTCAGACTTGTGCTCTGGAGGCCAAGCCATGGAGTGCTCTGAAGTTTTTCCATGTAGATGTGCCAAAGACTCTGTTTGCCTCGTAGTTTTTTGCTCAAGAGCACGGTTCAAAAGGGTGAGTCTTGCTGTGATTAAAGCCCTATTATCTCTTGATGGGACTCGTGGCAGGCTTCCTCGTTAAATTGATGGGGTTTTGTGGTTGGTTTAAGTACTCCATGGTTCCATGGATACGTTTGATAAAATAAAAATATCCAACCCCCCACCCCAAGTTTTGGGGGTGGGGAGCTGATTTGGGCAGAAGAAATGCAATAGCTGGTTGGCAGAAGCAGCAGCTTAGCATGAGTCATGAAAAAGGCACTTCTGAAGTCATCAGACAAGGGGAAGGGGAGGGCAGCAAAGGCATCTTTTGGCCAAAGGATGGGGGGAGCCACCTGCTACGGCTGAGAAATGACCAGCAGCTCTGGAATAGATGGAAGAGGAGAAGGCTGTTACAGCAGCAATGGTGCATGGATGAGAGCACACATCAATAGACAGATAAATGCAGGATAGTGAGGGTTTTTCTTATCTCCATAGCTTATTCTTTTTCTCTTTTGCAGCAACAGCCATCTATAACAGAGGTGTCTGTCTATTTAAGGGATGGGAGGGTTTTGATCCTCCCAATCCAGTCATTTTTCAAACAGGTCAATTGTTAGTTTTTCAGTGAGCAAAAAACAAAATATAGCACAAAAACTGTTTTGAAAGCTTTCAGTTAAATAAAAAAAATGAAATAAAAAGGAATAAAAGCAAGAGAATAATTCTGATGAAATAGACTGTCAATGTTTTTTACAGGAAATCTTTTATTCTGAAAACCTTTGCAGTTCATGTTTTGACACTTCCTAAAGTTAAACTCTTTGACTTCTTGTTTTGCAAACAGTGGTTTGCTTTTCATCAAAATCACTCCACAAACCTTGAGCAGGATAAATAGCCTGAAAATGAAAGACAGCACCACATACTCAGTCAAACTAAAACACTCCTGGTTAACCAAAATGAAAAATTTAAGGACGGTAGGGGGGTACTTTACTTCATTCATTCATTTCCACTTCAACCAGTTTCTCCCAGAGCTTTGTGTGTACTTTCCCAGTTTGGCCTCAGAACCATGACAGGCCCTTCATGCCCCATGTCTATCAGTCAGTCAGGGTCCCCTCTCCCACACATTGAACTTCAGAGGAGGGAAGGAGGGGGCTGTCGCTGGAGCTGTCTCCAGCGAGGGGCACAGGCTGTTCCCACAGCAGGCAGGAACGTGGCAGCCCAGGAGCCACCCTTGGCTGATGCCTGCAGGAGGTTTTTGTTCAGAAGAGGGACAGGCAGCTTCAGCATGGTCTGGTCTGAGTTAAACCAAAGCTGAAGCAGCCCAGATTTCCAGTGATGTCCCTCACAGAGGAGAAGAGAAGGCTCATTGCAGGTCAGGAAGCAGATATATATATATGTATATATGGTGATATATGCAGCTCTGTGGTGTCTACATACAAGATTTCCCTTTAGGTTTCCTTTACTACCAAGCAAGATGTAAACTAGATACTTAACACTGCCTAATCATGACTTGTCTCTGTTGATGCAGCTTTCTCAATCAAGTCAGCTGAAGGGTGCAGAAGTGCTCGTTGCTGTAAGTGGGCTGTGACAGGGGCTGGAGGGTGGCTAACTGTAGCCACTAAACTGGGATGACCTCAGTTCCCACCTAAAAAGATATCTCTGTTTCATGTTGGTGGAACTGGACATAGCTTGTAGGAGGATTCTCCAACCTGATGGTTAAAATATTATTAACTACTGAAATAACAAAAAAAACCAGACTTTTGAAATACCCACATACAGTCCTGTAGGTTTGCATTAGTAGTTAGGAACCTGGATGCTCTTCTCCTCTTTGAAGAACCTCTACTAGACATATTTTAAGGGGAAGAAAAGCAGAGCTCTGCAGACAGGTACCAGGGCACCCTGTGGTTTCAGTCCCATCAGGTTACATAGCATCCAGTGTCATTTCATCCAAGCAGCACAACACAGTGGTGCATGTGACGAGGGTTATTGCATCAGCTCGAAGTCCCCAGCCCGGTTACAAGTCCCCACAAAGGATTCCAGGGGGTTAGCAGAGGAATGGCTGCTTGCTGTGTCCATCTGCACCTTCAGGAAAAATAAGTTAGGGGAGTTCTGGATGGAAACACATTCTTTTTTTGTTGCAGTTCCCATGACATTGCTGGTTAGAGGGAGATTACAAACAGCCTGAGACACTTAGGAAGAGTCTGGGGATGTTGAGGGAAAGCTGGAGGGTTCCTCATCCTCAGCACCTGAGCCCAGCTGAAAATGCCAACACCTTTGGAGTTAATTTAGGACAGATGTCGTGACTTAAAGCACAGAGGAGCTTGCTGCATCCAGTGCAAGGCTTTCTCCAAGAAGGCAAAACAAAGGTTGCCATTCCTGTCGTTTTTAAAATTGCAGGGGTCTCTAAATCCCTCCAAATACAGTTGATAGGAGACAAATCTTAATGAACAAATAAATTCTGTGGCAGCTAGAGGAGATTTTTTTATCAGATTTCACCACATGGTGGCAATAGTAGTAAAGGTTTGACGAAAAAGATTTTTCTGGAAGCTCCCAAGTCATTTAAACTACAAGCTGGGCTGCTGTTCAGTCTACCTTGTGTATTATATAGGTCTATTTTTCCGTGTGGAGAAATCAGCTGTCACAGCTCCTTTATTAGAAATTGTGTCCACTTCTCAATCTCACATGTCTGGTAAGAACTGCAGACAATTCTGAGATGTCTTTGAATGTTTCTTCACTTTTTTTTTTGCCCACCCACCTTTTCATCCTCCAAAATAGATAATTGCAGCTTCTGTGAAATGTTAATTCACAGAATGTTGTATTCTCAGAATTGGAAAAATTGCAACATTCGAGTTTTCTTTAGCAAACGAGGGAGACTTCAAAACACAAGGGTTGCCTAAACCTTCCAGTAAAGTCAGATATTTGTCCACCAGTTTAATCGCCAGCAGAAGAAAAAAAAAACCTCCAACAACAAAAAAAAACCAACAAAAAAACCCAAACAAACCCAACCACCAAACAGTTTTAAAAAACAGTTCTTGAGAGATGAATCCTGACTTTAGAGAAGTACTGCTGTGCCATCCATTCCTCCAAAAAAAAAAAAAAAAAGAAAAGAGAACAAATCCAGAGTCAGTTGCTAGTGGTGACTGACCAATATTGCAACATCTTTTCTAGAGGTGATGATAAACTCCCGCCCTCTTTCCTTCTGCACAATTACAACTCCAGTGCAGACGCGCGCCCACATCTAGGATGGAGCAGGGTAGTGGGTTTGCACCAGGCACAGCGTGCAGAGCGGGGAACAAGCTACCAAGAACAATGGGATACAGGTCAAATTTTAGGTAGCCAAATAATTATTCATCTTGTGTGTCACCTGTGAGGTTTCTGTCCCTTAAAATCACCCTACAGCCATGGCGAAGGGCTCCAGGGCTGCTCGTCGTAGTGGCACTGGTACGTCATTTGTTGCATGAGATGAAGCACAGAGCAGGAGCTCGCTCTCATGTGGGAATTCTGACATGACAGCACACACACACACACACAAGAGTTAACACCCCATTCCCCTGAGAAGTGCCAGGGATTTATGGCTTTCCCGGGGGATTTGCAGCCGCTGCAGCCATGCTCCAGAAGCCCCGTGCAGCATCGTCTGCAGTGTTGGATCAGCAGCAGCATTTCCTGGAGCACCTGTGTTTTTCTTGGAGGTCTCTCATCTCCATACTGACCAGACCTGATGTTGCTTATCTTCTGTGATTAGATCAGCTCATATCTACAGGACTGGAAGGAATGATATAAAAACATACCATCCTACACCATCTCGGATGACCTGCCAGGAAACGGCTTATTTATATGTCCCAAGCACTCAATCTACTGTGTAGATATGTGCAAGTAGACAGGTGCAGATTTAGCAGGAAAGCCCCCAGTAAAGCACTTTAACCCTGCTGTCACCCATTCTCATTAACAGGAGGGTTACATGTTCACTCAGGAACCCCCAGCAGCTGCCAGTCTCTTTTGCCAGTGCCTCAGTGTACGTCCCAGCTAGGGTATGGTTGTCACACCTCTCACTGCCATCACCTTACAGGAGTAACCATGGTGAAATGAGATGTCACCTGTGTCAGGCTTCTAAAAATGGCCATTCACTGAATAAAAACTAGGAGCAAATATTAGATGGCACAGCACTGTCTGTGCTGACCCCAACTCTTGCCTTTGCTTGGGGGGCAAACACATGAACCCCCAGCACCAGCCCAGGCAACCCCCAGCACATCACCATCCACCACTTCTCTCCCAAACTCCTCGCTCTGCCTTTCCTTCCCCCAGCTGCCCTAAAGAAGTCGACCAGCTACTGAAAACTGCAATAACATCACTGAAGCAAGCAGGACTGTGCCAGTTTACCTCGGCTGAGCACTCAGTCCAAGCACCCGTGACTGTGACAGGCACGGCACGGAGCTTCCCTCGCAGTAGCTGTGCCTGCGTGCGCTGCTCGGGCCGTCCGGCGGCTCTGCCTCAGAAACAAAGCTGCTTGCAGTTCAGATGGTCCATGCAACGCGATTCCAAGAGAGGAGCCATCAGTTAAATTGATCTCTGTGTCTGAGGAGGAATCTTGGCTGAAATCTTTCCCTGCAAGTCCAACAACAACAGCACATCAGTTACTCCAGTGGATTTCGTTTCTCAACCCTTTAATATGTAATTCCTGGACAGATGCCCTAAACTGAAAGAGTAAAATACTCTGCTCCTGGCCACTTGAATTGCATAAGAGTTCATGCCCACTGCTAAGCCATATACAACTGATTGTACTCTGCTCGAGACTGCCACAAAGCCTGCAGTCCCCAGAGACCAGTATTTCTATATTGGCTTTCCTGAACAATTAATAGAAACATCTCTGGAAGGACCAGAAAGGAATAGAGCCGGAATCTCACACTGAAACTGTCTCATTTAACCAGGTTGACAATTATCAAGCATGAAAATAATACATAAGAACTGAAACTCTGGTGCATGCCTTCAGGGTTTTATGGCTGCTTTTTGAGTAAAGAGAAGCAAGATCCTACTGGGGCTTGGACATCCCTGGAGACATCCTCTGCTTCAGAGCTTTGGAGTCTTCCGTCCTTGCTCATGACAGGACGAGTCCCTCAGGCATATTTTCTGGGTGCCCTTGGTCTATTATTTGTGCTTTTAAATTAATCTTTTCTTTCTGCAAGGGCTGTGAATATCCTGGAGAGTCTAGATGGAAGGTGTTCAAATAGCAGAAGAAATCAGTAAGGCAATTTAGTGGGCTATTGTCTTATATCACACTTTAACAAGTTCTGGGTGGTCTATTTGTCATTCAGTTAACTTAACAAAACAGTCACAGAAGATGTAGACCTGTTCCCCATTTCCTCCTTAGATACTTAGTCATTGCTGTAGGAGCCTGTATTAATCCATCAAGGAGAAGACCAGCCATCAGTTGCCATATACAGAGAAGCTTGCCAGGCAGACCTGGTAGCAGTTACCTCATCCTTTCCCAGGGAGGGCTGCATAAAATTCCACCCTCAAAAACGGATAGCAAGAAGGAAGTGAGGTTTAGGCTGTTCCCAATATTATTTTTTATTTTGTGGGGTTTTTTTAACCCCATTATAACATCAAAGTATGTTATGCCTCAAACTGAGCAGCAGTGCCTTCATATGCCTTACAGTCCTTTCAGCACCCACTGATGCTGTGAGTCAGTACACCTAATTTCTGCACCCAGACAGAAAGACAAGGGTCACACACAGCCTCATGCTACCCATGTCCTGAGCAGCACCATTTAGTTGAGTGCCATTTAAATCAGCCCAATCATATGATTTACTGGTGCATAGATATAATCTACAAATGTTACTGCTGGTTGTTCAGAAAACAGAACTGACCCTTTTCAAAATATTTCCCCTTTCATACATCAAACAGTGTTAAGAAACATCCCAACTCCTGTGTTAAATCCCTTCCCAGCATGCAAGACTTTCACGATCACCTTATCTGAGTGTCCATCACATAGGACATTAGAAATTCTCAATTTCCTTTGGCTTTTCTCTTAGTTTTACTCTGGTCTCAGCTATATTAGATGGAAAGCATTCCAGGCAGCAGGAAATGTTTCAATGTATTAGAACTTCCTTACAGTAAACATGTTTAGTTAACATAGTGACAAAAGAGTAAAGGGGGGTCAGGCTGACACCGGGAGCGCACGGTGCCCAGTAATTCTCATTGTTAGTGGCTGGTGTCTCAGCCAATTCCTGCAGGGACAAGGAACATGGCTGTGAAACCTAAACAGGGACAGTGTGCAGATAAACCTGGTTACCACGTTTCCCCTGAACAACATCTGCTTGTTAACACAGTTGTACCTGAGTGCAAGCCAGCGCATACTCTTCTCTCCGACACTGTGATTTCTTCTATTCCCTGCCTTGTTCCGCTGCAGAGCCTGGCTTCTCCAGCCATTCCTCCTTGCTCCAAAGAAGGGAGGTGGAAGCTGCTGAACAAAGCCAAGCACAGCCCATAGTCCTGCTTTTTTATCTTGCTTTTGAAGACTTGCTGTTTAATCTCTTTCTGAACAGGAGCCAGTTCCAAGAAAGCAAGACAGCGAGGTCCTCAGGACAAGATGATGAATGGAGCTATGGAGCTCAGAGCACTTTGTTCAGCCACTCAAGTTATTTCTTTAGATAATGATGAAGTTAACTGGATCAATTTTGGAGCTTTATAACAGCAGAATGACTATGGATTGACAAGTCATGAAGTGCATAACCCACTTAGATGTCATCAGGCTGACACAACACAGACTGTACCTGGAATATCCAGTTCCAGTGTATTTTTAATAAACTAATTATCTTGCAGATAACATGTCTTAAATAATACTAAAATCATGGCTTACCTGTTCAATGTTATCCTGGTTTTATTTTTAATATCACCACCTGCTAACTGGGACGATACTCAGGCTTTCCTAAGCCCATGCCAAAGCGCCCATTAACTACTGTGAGCTGATACTTCTGAGAATGGGAGCAAATCCCCGTGGAAGTGAATTAGTGTAACTCCATTAACTTGAATGGAGCTTTATTTTCTCACAGCAAGCAAGTAGCTCCCTCCCTTGGTTTCTAAATTAGTTTCACATGTAAAGCAGCACCTCTTCAATGAGTTAAATTGACTTCATTTGTTCTGATGTGAGCTCGACCATAGACAAATGGAGGAGCCATGTTGGCTCACATTGGACAGTGATCTCCAAAAACTCTTTCTCTTTGCCATGCTTGTCTCCAGCGTGCTGGAGTGGATGTGAAACTAGGAAGTCACATAAGATGTTGTGGTAGGGCATTGTCCTTGCAGCTTGACCAATATTTTAC
This sequence comes from Heliornis fulica, assembly GCA_013399135.1. Classification (NCBI taxonomy): domain Eukaryota; kingdom Metazoa; phylum Chordata; class Aves; order Gruiformes; family Heliornithidae; genus Heliornis; species Heliornis fulica. The sequence goes on along the minus strand of VXBZ01012700.1, from coordinate 192,241 downwards.
CTGCCCACCTGGAACCCCAGGTGTTCTCCTAAAAGCAGGGAGTAGCCCATCGTTTCACAAACCAATGGTATTTTTAGCCCTTACCAAAATAGTCAGGGCTAGGACATCCTTTCATTTCATTATTTTTATAATGGTTTAATTTCAGTGAATAGGGAGTCTTGCCTCTCAGCCATGTAAACAAGATCAGATTTGTGTCCACATCTTGTATTTTTGCAGTTCAAGGTAAACTTGCTCATTTATGTTGCAAAGGGGGTGGCATATTCTTTGAAGAGGGCTGGGCTATAAAAAGGCATGTGGTGACAGCAGTTTTGATGTCTGGCAGAGAGCCAGCATTCCCCTTCTGATTCACACCATGGTTCTCTCCAGAACCATCAGTTTTTGCTCTTTTCTTGGGGTAAACCCCTTTGAACACAAGATGCCAAAAGACATGCAAATAAGAAAAAAAAAGAGAGAGGAAAAAGGAAATTTTTCTGATCCTCTGGTTCAGTGTCTTGAAAACTCCTTGCCATTGAGGAGTTGGTGGGAATTGCCAAGGATATGGTGCAGAAAACATACTGAAGGAGTCTTGGTGCAAGTCCCAGGGGAAATCTTTGGTTTTGAATGAAAGCATTGCACATTGTGTTGAAAATTGTGCTGTTTATACAACTTTTCACCTTTAAGTAGTTGGCTCGTTGCTTCCGGAAGGAGAAGCGGTGGAGTGAAACTTTGATATTTAACAAAGCAACCTCTGTGTGTGTGTGTGTCAAGGTGAGGTCTTGGCTTTCAAGTTGGTTCCTGACATGCAAGGAAATCCATGAAAGAGCAACCTTTACCAAATCAGGGGATTGCTGATGAAATTCCAGCCCTGATTTGGGAAAAGAGATGACTGCCCTGGGATTATTTTATATAACTACCCTGATTATAGCTGATGTGTTACAATTCAGGCCAGCAAAAGTGAGATGAGACCAACCAAGGTTTGCTGAAACATTGGAGCCTGCACAATCCTGTTTCTTATTTATGATGGAAAGAAATCAGATGTATTATATAAATGCAGCCTTCACAAGCTGAGAAGGTATAAAATCAGTATAATGAAATGGCACAGGCAAATTCTGAACCTTGTCCCTGAGCCTGATGAGATCACTGTTGTCTAATTTTTTGTTGTTTTGTGGCTCTTAAAGTTTTATGAACTAATATTGAAATTAATGGATCAACTCAGAATCCATTATTTCCACAAGCAAATCCATGTTTTCACAAGATGAAAAAGCAAATAAAATTTACAGTTTACTCTGAGACCAACAGAATAGCTTGTCTGGGACAAAACATTACATTTTCCCTTCAAGTTTGAGAAATTTCATTAAAATTTTACTCTTTTAATTGGCATTAAGTATGGTGGCAAGTGCTAAGGTATTTGTTCTGACTGGAAAATCAAGACATTCTGTTTTGAAGGGTGCTTTACTGAATGTTTCTTTGTTTGCCTCAGCAGGAACAATTCAGCAGAAAAGAGGCAAATTCACATAAATGTTTTCATGTTTGCAAAAAGAAAAAAAAAAAAGAAAAACAACACAGAAAAGCCCAACAAGAGTTTTTCCCAGAGATATTTCCAAAGTATTACAGAAATTAGAGAAAAAAGGTACTGATTAAGATGGGGTTGGGGGGGCATCACCCTTGCACTAAGCCTATCCAAGGCAATGGATTTACATGAGAGTTGACTCTTGGCTCTCGGTGCTTATAAAGCCTATAGTCTTCAGTGGTTCATTTTGAGAACATTCTTCTTCAATGACATGAGGGTGGAATATTGTGGATAATAACCCCAATGTTTACAAAAGACAAAAGTGGAGATATTTACCCTCACAACCTCAAGCAGCCTTGGTGATGCTGAGGCACAGTAGGATCACTGCAGTCTACAGCCAACTGGCTAGGAGGGCAACATCAACACATGTCTGATGGAGACCTGTCTTTTGCTTCCTCTTGCTCTTCTCCCCTTTTTTTTTGTTATTTTTGCTTATTTTGTAGGCCAGGTCCTTCAACCATTGACATAATGTACTACTAATGTACCTGATAGAGGTTTCACCCTTTCATTTTGCCAACCTGGGGTTCCCTCACCAGTCAGGTCATCCAGGAGCAAAACTTGGGAGTGAATGAGTGGACACCCATGGCAAAAGCTCATGAGTCTTTCAGAAAGTGGCATGTGTCCTCCAAAAGGGTGCACATGGTTCCAAAGGGGATGCAGAGGAATTAGCATTAAAATAATGTGTCAGCAATGGGAATTAAGAAAAAAATACACATAGCTGGAAAACACTGTCCCCCATAAACTGGAAAAACATCAGCTATTGGGGACTATTTGCCAAGGTTTTAAATTCTCATGAACCAGTTCCTCTGAGCTCATTTGAAAATCCTCATGAACTCTGCTGCCATTCACTCATTAGGTTCAGGAAGAAAAGAAATCCTGGAAGCTGCTGAGAAACCAGAGGGCTGCCAGGCCTCCCAAATCAGAGCATGGGAGCTCTCCCCACCCCATGGGAGCTCTCTGCAGATCTCTCCCAACCCCATGGAAAGTGGATGATATAATCCACTGGCCGTCCCTTGTGTGGTAGAAGCAGAGGCAGGGATCAGCTTGATTTTGGTTTCATGTGCCACACCAGCATCATTAAAAGTATTCTTTAGGGTTTTTCCATGTATTTCACTTTGCTTGGATGTCTGTCTATGAGTGCACCTGCACCCTGAGCCACCCTTATCTGTATCCTGTGGCTGGGAACCCTGCTGTGGTGTAAACCTTGGAGTATGGACAGTGTATGTTACCTGATGTGACAGTATCACATGTGCATGTGACACCTCATGCAGGTAAATGTGTACGTGCGTCAACGCCGGTGAACTGATTCAAGCACGCAGCAGTGGGGCAAGTGCTACACATTGCACAACCTCCCTGAGGAGAGGAGGGAGTGTAGGACCCCCTGCCACAAAATGCTTATTTGATTTCATTTTAGATAAGGGCATTCCAAAGTTAAAATCCAAACCTTGATAATGGTGATGAAAAATGAAGCTAGCGTTGAATGCTCGCTGCCATTCCTTGTTTTTTTTTTTCCTACACAGACATTAGCAAAATCTTTTAAAATTAAAAATAAAATACAATACCTGAGCAAGGAGAATAATTTAGAGGTAAGGCTCAGCTTCATGACCTTCTCGCTGTGCAGCTGGGTAGCCAGCACTAGAATGTGTTCCAGAGACACTCTGTGGGCATGGCCGGAGCTGTGAACTCCAGAGAAAATAAAAGTCCCTCAGCAAGGGCAATAAACCAGGCAAAGCATCACATTCCATCCAGGGGTGTCACTGATTTCCCCAAAGCCATTGTCCCTGCTCCGATGTCACTCCCCAGTCACAGCAGTGGGACACTGGGGATACCACATACCTCTGAGATGTGCTCACAAAGTCCCTCACCTGGTTTTCAGTTGAGTAGATTTTCACAACTCCAGCTGCAAAAGTCAAACCCCCAGTGCAGGATGAGACTGGGGACCTGGGGGCACAGCTGAGGCTGGCTGGGTGACAATGGATGGGCTGTTAATGTTTCTAGAGGAAAGCTGCCCAGGAAGGATTTGTAACCTCCAGCTTTCGTGTTTGGATGTCAGTGCCCAGGAAGGCAGTGCTAGTTTGGGGGATTTGTTTTGTTTTGTTTAAGATCAGTCTTTTAAGTCATTTCTTTTAGGGGCTGATGAGAAACCTCAACACTGAAATCCAGGTTAATGAAGGAGGGGAGGTTTGCATTGGGGAAGCCTCAGTTTTGGAAGAAAAACAGTAGAGATCAACTTGCTTTAGCCACAAATCTCACATGGGCTTACAGCGAGCTGTGTCAGGCTTCTGTCTGCACAAAGGAGGGCTGATCTTTCCCAACTTGCTTTGTCAAAATCCCTCTCCCAGTCTGCAAGGGAAGAGCAGTGATTATTTTTGATGCAGATGCTCAGGACGCCACAAGCACCTGCCACTGCTTTCCTGCCACCATCCCAGTGTGCAGGGGAAGGTAACTCAGGGAAAGGGATGCTGGTGCTTTATTTGCTGCTGTTTCAGCACAGAGTTTGCAAATTTTCATTCTGCTGAGGGCCTGACAATGTTTTCCAGTGACATGCAACCAGACCTGTGTCGTCTGCAGCAGGGGAAGATGAGTCCCTTGTGGAGTAGCTCTCGAGATGTCCCATGTTGGAAGTCACATTGCCTCTCTGAACACAAAAACGTTTAAAAGAGTGATTTAATGGCAAGGGGCAGACACTGTCTCATACAGGGAGAACCCTCTGCCCTCTCTCTGAGCCTGTCTTTAATATCTAATTATCAGGACTAATGACTGATTATGTGTCTCCAGTCTTTTCGACCTTTAATAATTCTGTACCAACATGCTTTACCGCTTTCCGGGGGAAATGTTATCTGAAGTGTGAAATTAACCATTCTTTTGTTATGAACTCACCCTTGGCCATAGCCACTAAATAGTTTCAAACCTGAAACATATTTGAACTGTTTCCAAGTTCATCTAGAGCGTGACCTTGTGTGTTTTAATAATTACAATTTCTTCAGTAAAGCACAACTCTAGAACCAGAGGAAAAAAATGTACAGACAGCTGCAGGGGTGGGGATGGGTGACTGTGATGGTGAGCTTTACAAATATAGCAGGAGGGAAGCAATAAATCTCCAAAACCAAAGTGCCTTCTCATTTTAACCCTAGCATGCAGCGACACCCCGATGGCACAGAGGGACAGACCTTCCCGCAGGCTGTCGCAATAACAGTGGAAGTGGGAAGCGTGGAAGGACAATAAGGAGGAGAAACAGGTATCACTTTCCCCTACAATTTTGGATTTTTATCTTTGGCATAGTGGTGTAAACCAGCTGAAAGCAGCAGAATTTGCCCCTGCTTTGCAGGGATGTGAGCTGTGATCAGGAGCACAGTCGCGGTATGCGTGCACATGTGAGTAATCCCGTTGGAATCACGGACTTGAAAGAGGAGCGCACACATGAGTAATGTTTTGTAGATACAAGGGCTGGAATCTGGGCCACATGGCTCAGGACAAAGAGACGTGTCAGTTCTGCATAAATAACACAGGCATTCAGCTTCCAAAACTTCAACCTATTAGTTGGGGTGAAAGTTGCTCTTTCCACCTCACCTCTAGGAAAACAGCGACTGGGACAGCAGGGTGACCTTCTCAGCTGCATGGTGAGAGCTGGGATGAGCCCAGGTGTTGGGTAGTCCTGGCACCCATGGAGAGGTGGGAGCACAGCAGCCCTTTGCTCAATGCCTGCATGCTTGTCGGGGCAGGGAATGGGATCCTGAGCAAGAAAGTGTTGTGTTCTGTGCTGTGATACAGCCTGGAAGAAGAGCCAGCTGTAGCCTGCTGTAGGTACCATCCCTGCTGCAGGGGGATCAGGACCATAGTGAGAAGATATAGGCTCTGTTATTCCTCCAAGCACTTTCCCTCTGTACAGAAATCACCTCCTAAAGCCTCAATGAATTGGGGTTAAAAAACAATAAAAGGAGAGAGCCAGACCACCCAGGTCAGGGTGTGTTTATCAGGCACGCATCACTTCGTGTGATGTAAGGCTTCTCTTAGCCACTTCTGGGAGATTTGACCAGGAATATGACTAACACAACACTTGGCAAAGCAAAGACTAATAGTGTGATTGTTCTGTCAGCTTCTCCCCTTCTTGAGTAATATCGTGCTGAGCAGTGTTCGAGTTAGAGATCTGAAAGGCCTTTTCATTATTGTATCGAAAACTCCTCTGACTGCAGATCTCTTAATCAAAGGACTTTTATGTAAAGTCACATTTTTTCCAAAACCAGAAAAGTTCAGGCTCAGAGCATAAACATTAGACTCATTATTTAGAAATAGCAAGTAAGTCCTTTGGGTTCTGGTATCAGATCAAAGCTAAAAAATTAAATTGCTTCAGAAAAAAAAAAAAAGAAAAAAATTAGTTCGTTTTGGGAATCAGCATATTTCTTGTTTGCTTTTTCATTATGTAGCTAAAAAAAGGAATAGTGAGATTCTGTCGGTGGTTTTCAAGTGTTTTCCAAAACTGGATGGATGCTGCATGCTAAGTACTTCCACAGTCTGTGGAGGAAGAAAATATTTTGTTGACATGACAATAAAAACATTCTGCAGACTTATTGAATTATTTTCTCCCTCACCATCCGTAGCCACAAGAAAGCAACGTGATCACCACACTCCCGTGGAAAAGAAACCTGTGCTCAGCTGCCGGTGCCTTTGAACTGGAACATTGGACCCTGCCCTGGCACGTGGAGGAAGAGATTTCCAGCCAGGTGGTGGGTGAGACTCAGGAAGTGGCCTCACCTCAGCAATGACCCCTCCAACACGTGGCCTGGCCAAAGGAATTGCTCTGATCATCATTTTAATGTAGTTAGGGGTTTAGACACACTAATCTGGCTACCAGTGCTATCTTATCTTCCACCAATCCTACCTATCCTCCTGTCTTCTCCTGGTTCTGGTCTTCACCCACTTTTTTCAGCTGTGGACACAGAAATGGTGGAGCTGACTCTTGGCAGAGGATCAGGACGGAGACATGGGGACGGGGGACTGCCATGATGTACCAGCTACTGTCAATGCAGACGCTTTCTCCATCTGAGACAAATCCCACCCTGGGGAGCTGCTGCTGCCAACAATGGTTCCCATCCCCTTGGTGTTGGTGAATCCTCAATCCATGGTGCAAACTGCCACACTGGCCACCAGGCACCTCGGGAGAAGGAGCAGCAAGGGTAGAGGCAAACTGATATTTGGGACTACACCTGTTGGAAGCACAACCACCATCAGGAGGGAAGCACAACCACCCTTATCTCCTGCTGATTTTGGTGAACTTTGCAAGTGCTCAGAGAGAGGTGATACTCTCGAGAAGTACCAAAGAGAGCAGGCTGCCAAGGGCTGAGGAATGGCACAAATGCCCACATGTTTTCTGTTTGTGGCACTGCTGCTGGTCACCCAGCAAGGCCAAGCTCATAGTGCTGTTATACCAGGCCTTAAGATGTTTCCTGTATCTGAGTTTCTGCAGCCTGCTAGGCCTTTGTCGGCCCTGCTCGTCTCTCACCTAGAAATGGCTCTAGGCATTTATTTCTCAGGAAATATGAGTTGTCCCTATGACTCAGCCATGGTTTCCCAGCTTGGCTATCATATGGCATTTCATTTTTTCACTACTCAGGTCCCCATCTGTACAAAGAGGTTAATAATGAGAGGAAAACAAGTGTAGCGTGGTCAGCTACACGTAGATTCCCAAGTCTTGAAGGGCCATATCACGTTTTCTATGAATTGGTCTCACAATACCCTTCTTTTTTTCTTCCTCCTTTATTGGGTAATTGAAACTTCGTAGACATTAGGAATCTGAAACATGCATAGCAGCTATTAGTGTAAAAATAGTCTTTTGACTGAAAACTGATGTTCTTACAGAGAAGAGGGTCCTTCCATGAACATTAGAGTGAACAAGAACCTGCTTCTACAAATGTCACGATTCCCAACTGGCACAAACACTTGATATTCAGAGTATAAATGCAAGTTTTCCATCTCTGCAGCGCAACACTAGCTATGTTTTCTCCAACTAACCCACCACAATCAACCAATAAATAAAGCTTTCCAAATGACACTTCTTCCTCTAATAAAGTCTTCCTTCATCTGGACTAACTTCCACCTAAGTCTTTGCAACAGGTACTATCTACGGATTCAGCACTTGAAGGCCTGCAACAAGTCTCCTAGACTTGAAGGTGTACAGCTAGTAAGAGATAGGAGGTCCAAGAACAGAGATAGGTGAGCTTGGTCTTGCAGGTCTTATCAAAAGAGATGTGTGGCTGTCAGAGGCAGCACCATGCCAATGGCAAGGTGCCTGCTAAGGCAAGGGGATGTAATTTGGCCAGGTACATTTGTTAACATGGGAACCAATTAATTAGAAATCCAAAATTCAGCAGGCAAGACTGTTCTGGTCTTAGCTGGTCAATGGCTCTCACTGCCCAGTAAAGGTTAACATTGAGCCCAACCCAGGGAATCGGAGGACAACAGAGTCCAAGCTTATCTGCTGTTCCAGCAAAATGCTGTGATATTATATGCTGAACATGGGAAAAGAGAAAGACAAGCTGTCCTGCAGGCATTGCTGGGCAAGGTGAAGGGACAGGCTGTGGGGAAAAACTGGGCTCAAGGAGGTACAAATGGTTCTTTCTTGGATATGTTTTCCAAGCATGCAACACGGTCTGATGGTGCTCACCGATCACACACCCTCAGACCACTTTCCACTGCAGGGAGGTGTGTGTCAAAGATCTGTGAACACCGTGAGCTGGTGCTCCAGCCAAGTGAGAATGCACTGTATCTCCACCAGCACCACACCACCCTCATGTGTGGGTCTGGCTGTAGAGCCCCAACCTCCAACGACCCCTGCACACCACTCCGGTGATAACACACATCGCTCCTGCGCTGCTGCCTTCGTATCACTGCACAAAAGGTGGTTCTGAGGTAACAGAAATAACACAATATACACAAATAACTCCTGGTGGAACTGTTCATGGACCTTCAGACAGCACTGAAGTCAGAAGCACTCTGGTCTCATGCTTGGGAGAGGGAAGGGTCAACAGGGAAGATATTACTCTGTGTTTGAAGGAAACATTCAAACAGAGACCTATTTATAATTTCTATAGTGGAGTAAATTGGCTTTAGCTGCAAATGCACTGCAGCTATCCGCTTCTGACCAGGAGAAAAAAATTATTTTATTTAATTTTAATCAGAAATTTCAGAAGAGTTAGAAAACATCTATTTATAAAATGGAACATTATAAGATTTTAATAACCTTATACTTAAAAGTGTCTGTTTGTAGAGTTGGAAAAAGAGATATTGTGAGCCTTGGAAGAGCACACAGGAGTCTTAAGATGCAGCCAGACTTCTGGTTCTCTGACACTCAACTGGTCACCTAAATATCTCTTAAAATCTGGCCTGCCCATGTTTTTGCAGGTGGCAGAGATACTCCATTTGCTTTTCAAGCCAAGGCTTCACCCTTCAGTGCCCCACTCGTTCCCTGCACACCTTGAGTCCTGGCATTCATTCTTTGCCTCCATGTCCTGAGCCCCTTTCAGCAGTTTTCACATGTCTCTGGGCTGCAGTCGCTCTCTGTTTCATATCTGAATCTATCCCTTTCTATATCTACACCTATAGAGTATCTCTTCTTTTCTGGTATTACTTACTCCTAATAACACTGTAATTATATTATGGAGCTCCCTCAGGCTTTTAGGAACAAAGTTCCTATGAAGGATGCTATACAAAGCAGACCTCTATCACAAGGGAATTTGTGCTATGGTAAAGAGACAAGGAAGTTGTTTGATCATTATTCTTATCTAGAACAAATTGCACATAATAACCTTTAATATTTTCTATCCAAGTTTGTTCCTCAGTCACAATTTTTTTTTTTAATTAATCCGTAGTTAACTGGATCATCTAAGTATTTCTAAGCCCCCAAAATAGGATACTTAAATGCACATTTGAAAATAAACAAATGAGTAATTCACTGAATGCAGCCCTTGTTTCACTGCCCTTGACATAGGCTTAGGACCTCAAAACTTTTGTATTGACTTAAGATAAATGCCGCGAGACCATTAAGCAATCCATTGTTCTTATGGTACCCAATAATCTAGTCTTTTTATTTAAGTATGATAGGAAGTAATCCCAGAGCCAATGAAAGCATGGAATCGACTCTGTGCTACGTTCCACAAACACTATATTGCATAGAAGAGTTTAACTCCTTATCTGAAAAACAGTTGGCTGTGACCGCATTAACAATTATATTATCAGTTTTACTTGGCAACATTTATGTGTCAAAATGTGTCATGGGTTTCACAGCTTAGTTCCAGAAATAGGCTGTGATGTGGGTGACATCATACTTCTCCATAAAAACCTTTTATTTTTTTTCCAATTTTCTTCCTTCCATAAACACTCGTACTCCTGGCCCTACTGAATCCACTCGGGTCATTAAGACATAACGAGCTCTTCCCACCGTTCAGCTCTACGGCGTGTCAGGAGGGTTGAAAAGTTTACCAAAACAGCACAGTTTGCTGCTGGAGGACAGGAGTCTTTGTGGTTCCTCTAGGATAGAGCAGGAAAAAAACACAGAGGCCGTATTAAAACCATAACCATTGTGCAATGAAGAGACACCAAAATGACTGAATCAGGCTGTGGGTTCGCCGCATGATGTCTAAGGATAAGAATGTGTTATGATTGGGAGGTGTAACTCCCTTACTCAAACACCATCCCTGGATGAGCTGTGCAGATAGCTTTGCCTGGGGCAAGGAGATGGTGTATGGTGAAAGATTAGGAAAAGCCAGGAAAGCAGAGCTGAAAGTCTCCTCTCAGAAGCTTAACTGGGATTTTTTTTAAATAGTAAGCAATCAGGTTCTTAAAAACGGAGTGGTAGAAAGTGGCATTGTGAAACTGCATTGCAAAATTCAATTAAGTGAAGTTGCAAATAGCTATGCAACAGTCTGTTGTGTTGGAGCAGGGAGTCTGGGTGCCATTTTGATGATTCATGATCAAATATTACACTGTCTTTGCAATTTTTTCACAAGGGTATATTAAGAAAAAAATGAAATTGTAGAATTCTTCTGTAGTATTCAAAGAGGAAAGGATACAAGCCACTCTGCTCTGTGTATATTCATAATATCCTTCAAAATAATCATGTAAAAGTATGTAATAAGCTGCCATGGTCAACTCAGTGTCGTTATGAGCTAATCCATGGACCATTAAATTTTCCTTTATTTTGAAATACCAGCTTCCTGGATCTCAGTGTAACTGGGTTTTACCTTCAAAATCTAGACAAACATCCTGGAAGCTCTAAGCTGAGGCAAACACGTAGAAAAAAACCCCACAACCACTGAATTGAAAATTTATCTCAGGGATCTGAGATTCCTGAGGCACCTTTACTCAAATTTTGGCCATTCCAGTTTTGATTTAATTTACTTTGGAAAAGAGTTAAGCAACAGTGAAGTTAAGGCGCTACTGTAAGAAGCTGAAGAGAAGCTTTATAACGTCCTTTAAGGTTTTTAGGGTGTTTTGGAAGCTTCTATGAGCTTTTTCACACAGACAGCTCTTCACTGGACAAATAGCATCTGAATGTTGGGATGTTCCTATCAATTTCTGTAGAAGCTTGGAACTGAAACTAGGTTTGTTTTGGTTTGTTTTGGTTTTGGGTTTTTTTTTTCTGTGACACTGAGAAGCCCAAAATAAAGCTATATTTAAGAATTTCTTAGGGGTTTGGTTGGGGTTTTTTCTCCTTTTCCTTTTTTTTTTTCCTTCAAAAAAGCCAGAGGCAAAATAATAAATAAATAAATAAATAAGGAAAGAGAGAAGAGAAAAATACAGTGGAACTGCAGAACAAACAAGACAGCAAAATAACAGAACTATTTTTTAATAAGCTGGGAATTTGTCTCAATATGCAGTTCTTGGAGGAGGGGAAGTTTCTGTGAGCTGGCCAGATTCCCTGCTGCAGACATATGGACACCTGGAAGAAAAGACAAAAGAAAGTTTTATTCTTGTATAATCCTAAGGTTACATTTTTCTGACAAGCATAAATACTTATTAAGGAAAGCTTGAAAGATTGCAGAACCTGTTAACTGCAGCTTTTACTGATTAAATGATAACGAGGCATAAACCTGGGATCTTTACTCTCCTTAAAAAAGCAGGATGAGTGTGCCAGTTTTGATGGGGTTTATAGAGTTGGAAAGTTGGTTTTTGAGGGTAGTTCAGCTGGTGAAAATAAAATAGGCTGGGGAAAATGCAGTGGGGAGGGGGAAAAAAGAGAGGTATGTTATAAATAAGAGTTATATTTGAATTAAGCTCCTCTTGAGCTTTGATGGGTTATGTTTCCTAAGACAGGAGAGGAATATCAACTGTGAAGATGGAGAGAAATACTTGTTGAAGATTCAGATGACACTTTCTAGGGTTCCAGCCTTGAGGCTGGGTGAGAATAGAGCTGGACTTCAGGAAAAGTGTAGGAGAAATGAGGAAAACTACAAAATCTGAAATAGAAGAGAGATGGAAAGGTATGTTTCTTTCACTGAGTCTGAGCAGGGGATAGAGGGGGATTGGAAGTCAAATCTTGGTTTTGTCAACTTTTTCCAAATGTAAGCTATAAAAAGCTCCTTAGCTCTATGATGATTTTCCTGGTCTTTCTAGGCATCCATTAGTTGATTATTTAATTCTTGATTAGGATTGTTTATTTTAATCTATTAAATGGAGGCTAGGGCTAGATGTGAAACTGATGGGAGGGAGTCCTGCAGCACCACAGTGTCTCCTGGAGACACATGATATAGAGCATGTTCCAGTGACTTGGTGTTTGGGACTCCAGGGGAGGCTGGGCAAGCAGAAGAGGTGGTGTTTGATGCAGTTCATCTTGGACTCTTTTTTTTTCAGTATGAGATGACCTGAATTATGCCTGAGTATTGGCAGTTGGCCTCAACTGCTTTACAGGGTTCTCTGGTATTTCTGGGCACTCTTGCTGGGGACATCTGTGGTGAATAAGCAAGAGGAAACAGCCAGTCTGCTTCATCGAATGTTCTGAGTTATGTATGCCTCTGTTAGTTGACTTTTGTTGTTGGGATCCAGCACAGCACTGCCCAGACAGGAGGGCTGGAAGAGGGTGTTCAGTACTGCCTGTGACTTTAATAGGAGCTGAGTTTTAGGTGGGACAGCAGGGAAATCTCAGGGCTCTTTCATCAATACAAAGGAGTATTTCCTCCCTTCCTTGCGTTGACTTTCTCAAAGATGGAGTAGTTCAATTTGGGACAAAGTAGGTGCTAAAGTATATGGAAGTGCATCACTCAACTAGATCTCATCTGCCACTTGTGATGTTCATTTCTTAAGGGAAATAGGTTTTGACTTCAGGGCTCATAGCAACAGTACTCAAGCGTACTCAAGTTCATAGTCCATGAGCTGCAACTATGTCAACTTAAAGAGCAAGGTAGCTACCACAGGGCAGTATGTGATTATCTGAAGGCAGTATAAAACAGTTCTATATGTTGCAGGTGTTTCATTGGAGTCTTTTGGAGGCACTTTCCTGTTAGAGGTTAAGACATGTGTTTGTGTGTTGTAGAATTTGTGTTGGGTTACCTAACCTCTTAACATGAGCTTGCTAGGAGGCATCAAAACACTACCATCCCCCTCGTGAAGCACTCAAGTTGTGTGTATGTCTCAGTGTAATTACAGTTCCTGTGATGCTGGTCCTGTGCTCCTGCATCTGGATAACCCTTCTTCTCTTATGAAGACTTGTAGAGCATGTTTCTAAATTGCCACCACCATGTCACACATTTGTCAGAGCAAGGCTTAGCCCCTTGGATGGCCTAGTCTATGGTACTGGTGAGGATGGGGAATCCAACCACTGAAATGGTATGTTTAAGGACTGGTCTATCTCACACATAGCCTGAGAAGTACGGAATCTACCAGGAAAAATGTATTTCTCTTTGCAGTTAGAAACAAAGATTTTTATCTTTCACGTATTTGGTGAAGTCCAAAATACTGAATTATCTACAACACTGAACAATAGGAGTCTTGAAGGCATCTTCTTCCCACTGTCCCACTGGAAACAGGCACTGTAGGAGATAATAGGTTTTTAGATTCATGCATCTAGTGTCTGCTTGGCTGCAAGATAAAGATCACTGGGCTCAGGGGATGAGGAGATTCATAGTGAAAAGGAGGTACAGTCCCCAGATATGTTCCCTGTCAGCAATACCTGTAACATGCAGATAAAATTGATCAAAGACCCAGTCTTACTAGATCACTAATTTAAATGATGGTGGAATTTGATGCAGAAGAGCAGAAAGGATGTTTCTGTCACCAAGGTTTGCTTCACTCCATGTCAGTAGCATGGTAGGACACCTCTGGCCCATACATCATTCCCACACTTGATGGCTTCTTCAAACCAGAAGTGGAGCTGGAGGGAACAGAGAGCAGCACTCACGATCTGTCATGAACATAGGATTTACACAGTCACTCACATCCTGTCCTTGGATGTCGCAAGGCAGCGTGTGTCAAGAAAATGCATTTGTCAAACATATCTGTTGACTCTTCTGAACAAATTGCACAGATTCTCGCTTCTCCTTTCTATAAAAAGGATTGTGTTGCAGCCAACACTGCTATCAGAGCTCAGGAACAAATAAATGTGTGGCTCACCTCCAAGGGGTTTTCCCCCTTGTTTCCTCACAATTGACAAAGAGACCAATGTTGTTTAAGAGTAAGGCAGGATGACAAATCCATGCATGTGCTCTACTTTGTAGCTGTCTGAGCCTGCTGCTGCAGAGTTTTCTTAAGAATGACAGCATTATTATATATTTCCTGGCAGACACAATCTAAGCTGATGCCCATTTTCTTCCTTCTGCCCTGGGAACTTCAAGGCAAAAAAAAAAAAAAGCAATCCATCCAAGGATGGATTAAAACAGGAAATAGCATCTAAAATGTTGGAAAAGCTGGTTGACAAGCAAAAAAAAAATTTTTTTAATTAAAATAATAATTCAAATCTTACCAGTGGCCACATTTCTGCTGTAGTTTTGCAAGTGGATGTAAAACTTTAATAATCTCAGCAGAGCTATTGTGTTCTTTTATGCCAAGTAACGTCCCAAATTACTTCAATTCCTTCAATGACATTCCTTGGGATGTCCACCAGCATGAAATAGGTGAGTGGGGATTGATTTTGTAGCCATTTGAAATATGTACCCAACAGAGGACATCTTACCAATTAGAAAAATCACAGACAGGTGCCCATCAAACATTCACAGCATGGTCTTGATCTTTGTCAGGATTTTTTAAATAACAAATGACAAATTAACCATCTCCTCGGGGTTGTATGCAATGGAAACCAAGCCATGGTGGGATCCCAAGCAGCTTGTTGCAGCCAGAAAGCTCTTCTCTGCCTCCCTAGCTGCTCCAGTGTGTCTGAAATTCCCCATCTCTAGGGAGTCAGGCTCGAAAGTTAATCTGGAAGGGCTAAAAGGAGTTTGCTGTGGAAGCTGCTACTGTGAAGTTACAATCTGATAAGAGGGAGAGACAAACCAGAGCTGGCTAACAGCTCTCTTCCTCCTCCTGGTTCTGCCACTTACCTCTGGCTGCCCTTCTCCCAGATTGTGTGTTAGGACAGAGAAATATGGATTTGCGATTGCACGAAACCTCCTTGTAACCTCTGACACGATTGCCGGCTTCTCATATCTTGGAAGTCTACTTAAATCACAATAAAACACAGTGAAAGTCCCCCTGCTCTTCCTCCTGTTTCCTGTAATTAGAGTTATCCTCTGCCCTGACTTTCATAATGACCATGGGTTTATTAGCTACTCGCATATCAAGTAATTTCTGTTGCAAGATCTATGGGTGAATAAGAGACAGCAGTACTGAGGGAGATGGAGAAGAGTTTGCACCTACAGGAAAGGTCTGATGGCATTGCTATTGAATTTTGATGGTGAAGACTGGAATATGTCCTTGGATGCTGCTGTGAAGTGGAACCATCTAGACACAGTCCCGGGCAACCTGCTTTAAGTGACTGTGCTCAAGTGAGTGAGTTGGACATGACCTCCAGAGGTCCCTCCCAAACACCATTCTGTGATGCTGTGAATTCAAACTTTTTGTCCAAACTGTGCAATTCACCACTCCCTTAATTACCCATTTTATGTTTCAGAAGAAAAACAGAACTTCCTGTCTCACATGTGTCTTCTGCTGAGACTTGCCTCACACATTTCTTGTGATGAGACAGACCAGTAAATCTGATGTCACCCTCCATTTTGGCCCGTATCATTGGGGTGGTGGTGGCTTGAGGCGAGATTGGGGACTGGAGTATCATTTCTGTTTTGCCTCCTCAAGTTAAGTATCTGATATAATTTCCTCTTTTTTTAAACTGGCAACTTTCCCATTGACACAATGGGTGGTAACATGGCCCCACTGAATTCAAACACCCTCCCGGGCTCAGGGGAGTCAGAATTTCTGTCACATTGTCCTGGGTCATCTCTAACATTTAGATCTTTTAAAAAGGACATGTTGGTCCCATGAAGCTCCTCTTCCCAGTGAAATAACTGATCTATGGAGATCTGGACATCAGCTCTTGGAAAATATTATTAACTGTATTCAGAGGGAAGTATATCCTAACGACTGAAGATTTTGTTAGATGATCTGGTTTGATCTACTGTATGACTCAATGTCATTTCAACTACAGAGTTTTCTAACTCCTTTATTAAAAAATGCCTTATCTGTAGGCATCTAGTCACCATCTGAAGACTTCAGGAAACATAGATAAAGAAGACTCCATCTCTTTGCTGTAATTTTCCTCTTAGATTTCCTTCTGTTATGTCCTTTTTCCAACCTGTCAGTACATACAGTAATGGGAGAATCTGAAAAATAGAAAGAGCTCAGTAATTTAGAATTTAAATTAATGATATCCCTCAAAATTAGGGATATGTGAAACTTATCAGTATATGTTAGAATGTTTTTCATTTGAGGAGAGAATTTCAATAGGGTCATTTGAGAAAATAAACAAACATGCTTGTTCTCACATTGCAGAGATTTGGATTTTTTTTTTTACAGTTATCAAAATATGTCAACCAGCTCAGAGCCTAATGAGAATTCCACCCACTAAAGCCAAATTGTGTTTATAATGAGTAGAAATGGTTGAAAATTCTGAATTTTGAGCGCTTGATGAAAGTGTGTTGATCACTTCATTTTTCAAAAGGGCAAGAAAAAATTCTGATGTAAATATTGTCAAAGGCTCTTTTCCACATCAATTTTCTGTGTAATTAACAACATGCTGGCTGGATTTGTTCATTTTTTTAAGTACAGAGGTCTTCAGAGAAGTTGTGGTTCCTTCTGAAGTAGGATACTGTTTATGTATACATAATGCAAAGAATGAAAGTCATAAATCAGTGTAATTTATGACTGTAAAAAAGAGATGACCTTTGCACCAATGCTTTGTCTTCACTAGAGAAAAAACAAAGCTAATTTACAAATCAAACTAATCATTGAATTAAGAAATCCATGGAGACAACAAATAATTTTACCTCAAAATGAGCTAGTTGCCTCTACCCAATCTCCAATAGCAGTTGACTAATTTGAAGCAAAAACATCGGGTTTTTTTTACTTCCCATTAAAATATTCACTAAGATCAGGAGGAATATATGCAAAAAGCTCAGCAAGGATCAATCTTTAAAAGGGACAGATTGCTCATTAGTGAATGCAATAGACTTACCACCACAGAAAGAATGAAGTTTAGTGACTGTATCTAAATATGAATATTTTCTTTGTCAAATGTCAGTCCCTTTAGAATTTGGCAATAGTAATTTAATGTAATTTTCTTTCATGTGAAGTTCATCTGGGCTGTGACTCTGTGTGTA
This sequence comes from Heliornis fulica, assembly GCA_013399135.1. Taxonomy (NCBI): domain Eukaryota; kingdom Metazoa; phylum Chordata; class Aves; order Gruiformes; family Heliornithidae; genus Heliornis; species Heliornis fulica. The sequence goes on along the minus strand of VXBZ01012700.1, from coordinate 174,898 downwards.
ATATTTTTCTCATGATGGTAGTATAATCTGCCATATCAACTGTATATTTATAATGGAAATAAATTTCATTATGACTCCCCAAAGGGATCTGATCTAAATCTCACTGAAGGAAAAATGGAAAGCCTCCCATTGACTTCTCTGATCTTTAATCAAACTATTGTATCTATAGAATTTTTTCTCTTTCCCCCTTTATGCTTTGCATCTGGAAATCACATATTTTAAATCTGTGTATCCCAGTCATCTCTTGCTCCCATTGTTCCACGGGGTGTTAAGGGTGCCATCACGATGTAAATCTGAACAATTATCATCTTGTTGCAGTGTTATTGTCTTGGCAGCAGAGCACATGAGTATGACAATGCTAAAATCCCAAGTTTACATTAGGTTGCATGGAGCAAAGCCTGCAGGAAAGGTACATCTGCTGACTTCTATAGGATTGCAATCAGTTACCAGGGAGCAGAATTTGGACCCATTTCTGCAAAATAACTGTGGCTTTCCTTAGCAGTTCGATCATGCCATAATTCACTCTAATGCTCCTGTATACTAGCCCAAGGGCTTGTATAATTGTTATGCCTGTCTCATCATGAGAAGGGAATATATCACACCTGAATACAAGTGTAGGAACTTGTTGTTTTGTTTAGATTTTAAACATTTTAAAATCATTATTAAATGAGCAAATTATGTATGCCCTGCAGTAGAGGGTATAAGTCAAAGCTCTCTGGATGTGTTTTAGTACTAGTGCTACAGATTGTGAAGAGTGCAATTTCATAAGAAGAAAACATTGATTAACAGGGTTATGGTGAATTTATCTGAATATAATGCAAGGAGTAAAAAATCAAGGAGAAGCTCTTTGGGCATAAACTTTGGTCCAGTTGGATTTTATAGTATTTTATGTATCAATTGGTACTTCATCCAAAGCCACCAGATAGCATATTCATGAGGGACTCTTAATTATTCAGACATCTGTCAGGAGTGTATTTACAGAAAGGTTTCTGAATAACCCAGACAATAATTTTTAGCTAACATAAAGTCCCAGAAGGTGGGTCTCCCTCGACTGGGGAAGCAGAGATTTCCACATTAGCCAGGTTTGGAGCACAGAAGGAAGTAACAAAAAAAATCAAATATGCTATGAAAGCAAATGTCAGGGAGATGAAGATGTCTAGGGCTTGAATTAAACCCTGGGGAAGCGAGTAAAAAGAATCACTTTAACTTTCACAGCCTTACATCAAGGTCTTCTGAGGTATGCAAATGGAAGCATTAAAACCCTGGAGTGTGGTATAATGGAGAAGGTTCTGAGGATGTATTATGGGATGATACTGGCTTTCTTATTAAGGAAACATGCCATGCTGCTGGAAGAGCACTCTGAAGCACTGAGCAAGCTGTTTCCAATCACTCCACGGCTTAAGGAAATTGCACAGTTCCCTCCCTACATCAATTAGGGATACATACAGACCTTCTCTGTTAGCAGGTATATGTTTAACTTTGTGACTTTTCTGATTCAATTTATACTTGTGCAGATAACTCTTATAAACACCACAAGTAAGTGTTCTTGTAGAAGAAGTAGGAGTATGCAGCCATAAAATGAGCTTCTTTCTTTACCTTTCCTTCTATTTTATGTTAATTATCTTAATTTCCTTTCTTCTACAGCCAAATCAGCAGTATTTCCATCAAGATATATACTACATGACTGCATTATTTAGGGACAGTGCCACATGGGCTAACTGCACAGTTATAACCTTCCCCCTTTTCATAAAGAGCACATGATAATTAGATCAACTTTACCTCCTGTGAGGAAGAGACAAGGGCTGACTGGTAACATCCTTCCATCTGTCTCAGCCAAGACCAAGTTTTGAGCTGTGACCACTCATGTGACTTCTATTTCGCTCCCAGCCACCACCAACTCTATTTCAGATAAATTGAAAGCTACAGGTTTTATATTTCACTCAGCACAATGGTAGATACCATGTGAAATGGGAGTTGTGCATGTTGTAAAAATCCAAATTCTTGCAAGGCTTGTGCAAGCCAAAAGAGATAGAAGCTGAGGTGGCAAGGAGAGGAGAAGACAAGAGGCATTTCCCCATCTCAGGAGTGTGCTGCCTGTTTGTTTACACAGAGAAAGTGTTTATTTACAATGCAGCTAGCTTTTGTTTGTCGCTAATTTAAATGTGGAGGGGAGGGGTTGTAGGCAGAAGGATTCACTCACTGCTTAGCAGAGTGACAAGGATTTTATACCCCTACATTAGCCCTGGCTCAAATTTCAGGTCCAAAGATGTCACATGGCTTTAGACACAGTGTCTAAGATTGACCATGGTTTTAGCTTGAAGGTGCTTGAGTCGATGCTTACTGACCCATCCTGGATCCAAGACCTTTTTATCTTTCTGGCAAAGTTAATCCTAAATCAATATCATGACTCCAGCATTTACTTTCACCACAGTCCAAAATGAACCCTCAGTTTTAGGTGAGGTTGTGCTCTCCTGTACACTGGTTTATAGTGTTCCAATAGGCTACATCAATGTTTCTGAACGCTGCTCTTGTACTTAAATCCAAGTCAAAGTGCCACCTTTAGCATCTGCTACAGTATTTTATGAGTGAAACTCAATAAAATGAGTTTATATCAGTTATTTCCTATGGTTTTTCTCATGACAGTTATCTTGCATCTTTTTCTGATTGCTACCCAGCCCCCTGCACCATATTCCAGTGGAATGAAACACAGCTCAGTCCTGTCATCTGCTTAATCTTTATCTTTTTCTACCATTATGGTCACCTGCCAAGCCTGACCAGCCTTAATCCTTACCTTTTGTCAGAAGTTTGTTCTTTTGAAGTGAAATCTCTAGGTGTATCTTATGAGATAGGTCCAAGTTCATTAGGATTTACAGGGCAGCAAAGGGAAGTTTCAGGCAGAAAGCACCGGAGGCTATAAATTGTGAGGGTAGAAGGGAGTAAAAGGGGTGCTAAATCCCACTGATACATTTCAACCAAGTTTACCAAATGATGGTTGCCAATGGTGGAGGATACAAGTGTCAAAAGGGGGAAATCTGGTAAAATAATACATCCTTTGCCTGGGGTGGGTTTGCATTTAATAGATCTCTACTGAGTTACTTAACAATGTACCAGATGATGGTGGGTTTATTGAAATTAAAATCTCAATTTTAAAATGTCAGGAGGCATTCCTCCTGCCTGACCATACGTTGCTACTGTGGGAGATGTTACTTCTGCCACAATAGCTCATGTTTTCCATCCTCTTTTTTCAGTGTGTTTTGGGGTTTTTTAAAATTATTTATTTATTGTGGATCTCTGTAATTGTCCATGCTCTGTTTGCCATGCACCAGACATTCATATTGTGTGAAATCACAAGCTGAGGACAGAGCCCTGACATTTCACCACAACTATAAATAGGAAAGTTTCTAGTGAAAACCTCCCTTCTCGATCATAAAGTCTTGTGTGAGTCTTCAGCTGTGCGTGAAGCTGAGGAGGATGAAAATTGTTTCCCCGGCACTAATCACATTAAGAACTTCAAGCCTGGATGCCAAAAGGGTGATGAATTAGAGCTAAACCACCTTGATGGACCTTGAAGTTTCTCTGGAATTTCCCTTGCCTTGAAAACAGAGCCCAGCCATGATAAGAAGGTCCACAGCTTTCTTCACTGATGGAACTTCAAAGAGGTTCCTCCTTTGAGGTATATCAGATGTGAGACTCCAAGGAGAAGGGATGTTTTGGAGCTTTGCTGAGGTAGTAGTCAAAATTTTAATTTTATCTTTTGTCATGAAGACAACAAAGTGTATGGATCTGAATGGTTTGTATTACAGCTGCCTCAAGTTCTTCCATTGGTCCCTGGCCATTTTTGTCCTTAACCCAGCACTTCTAGGAGCTTTTATAAATCTTAATGCAGGACTAAACATCTGTTATGACCATATTGGGAAACTGAACTTTAGGGAAAGTTGGAATTTGCTTTCAATTTTAAAAATATCTTCACAAAGTTTTTGTATTCTTCCATGAACCACAGGGCATTAAACTTTAATTGATTATGTGTTCTCGTGATGAAGAATGAAGACTCATCTAAATTCATGTCAGCACAACCTTTTAAGGAGAGCCTAAGAAAACATGCTTTTTTATATATTAAATAGATTGGTGTATTTACTAATAGGAAAATTACACAAAATATATATGCACTTCAAAACAACTGACCTTTGAGCACATCACCCTGTGGTCAAATACACAAAATCAAGGAAAGATGTGTTATCTTCTCCCACTTGACTATGATGTTAATTAGGCAAAAATTATGTACCTGGCAAACAAGCCAACACACTTCCACTGGTAGTCCCAGTTCATCAGGGCTGGATGCTGTTCAGTAAACAGAGGTCTGTGGGAGAGAAAGATTCCCAAATTTGTCTAGCTTTTTCCAAGTGCTTTTTCCGTGCTTCTTTTTAAATCCTGGAACCCTCTTTTGAAAAGTTTTAAGAAAGGGCAAATGGAAACAATTTTTTTCTTACAGATGAGAGGAAATCCAAAGTAGACAGATCCAATCCACCCTACATGTTTTAACTGTTTTCTAACCTCCTGGAGTAACAGCTTGGTAAGATGCCTTGCTTGTGTTGTATTTGTGTTGTGGGTGAGCCCTTATTGCAAAGGAAGAGCATGACTTACGTGAGTCATTAGCTTAAGTACCTTAGTGGTTTAATACTTCCAAGTTGCTTTGGACCAAAGGTGTGAGGATCTAATTAAGTCTTAAATTTCAGTGCCTGAGTGTACTGGCTGAGAGAGCCAGCTACCTCTTGTCTCCTAAGCAATCAAAAGGAGTGGAACAATAGGAGTGGTGATTAGCTCTCCCTAGGAACTCTTGCAGGGATATCATCCACCTAATGGGATTAGTATGATGAATTCCTTTACAGTGTAAAAATAAAGATTTTGATCCCATGAAATAAATAGGTAATAGATAACTAAATATTTTTAAGAGAGTCAATATGACTGGAGTAGGAATCCCCCTGTCTGTCTGCACACTTGACATATTGCCAAGTGGTTCATGGTCCTGTGCTAAAGAATGAATATTAGCTTTCATAGCTTGTACATTCATTCAACCTTCTCCCCAGCTTCCCACCTCAGCTGACATATACCAAGCACCATCTACTCTGTCTGGAAGAATAATAAACAATACTTGAGCCCTTATGGGCTTGTGTTGCAAACTGGGAGAAATGAGTGGATTTCCAGTGCGAGGAATTTCACAGGGAATCTCTTAGATCAGTATGTTGTAGAATTTATTCTATTGGAAGCAACTTTCTCAACCCCAAGCATAAATTAATGAATCAGTGATTTACTGAGTCAGTCAAATGCTAAATCCTCCAATAGAAGAGGAGAAGTGAAAAAAAGAAGTATGCTTCAGAGAAACATTAATGTGTTATCCTCATTATTTGGTGCAATAAGACACTAATTAGGGCAACTTCTAATTAAACTATTTTCACCTAGAGTGACTCACAAAATTGCAGTTATTAACAATAAGAAAGCTAATGGCTCGTATGTGCTGCAGTGGATTTTAATAACAGCCATGCTAACTAGAAGAACGTGCACCCCACAAGCTTTTCCAAGTAAGCAAGTGGGTGTGTTGCACCCACTGGACTGACAGAAATGTCGCTATTCTCCACATTGTTTGTATTCCTTCTCTTTCTCCACAATAGCCTAACTCACTATATACTTGCCTTCTTTGTCTAGCTTGACATTTGGTCCCACATGACACAAATAGTGTCTGGTCTGAGGTAACCGAGTAGGAGTTGGTTGTACTTTAGGGATTTTGTTTTCTTTCTTTTCTAAACAGGTCCACTTGATAACGGAGCAGTAAAGAATTTCTGAATGCCACAGAGGCACCCTCTGTGGAAAATTAGCCCCTACCTACATTTTTATGGTCTCTCCACACATGAAAAGGTGCCTTTACAAGATGTTCTTCTTCATACTCTAAACACGAAACCTGTAATTAAATAGGAAAAGCGAAGTTACCAAGCAGTAAGCACTAAAAAGGTTCAGGCCTCAATAGAGTTCTGTTTCTAGGAGCTTGGGTTAGCCTGAAAGGATGGAAGTGGTGCAAAAAAGCAGGTCACGGCTATTTCTAGAAATTGTGGAAGTGACTGGAGCCCCTTGACGCCAGGAACTGGCATTTCCAGACACTGATGTAGCACTAAGGTAAAAGATATCTGATGCCAAAGAGCTCACAATTATCATTAGTTCAACCACAAGTAAGAGTATTTCAGGTAGCATTATAAGGTTGGTTTAGGATGACAATAGTGGGGACAGTCAGTTGAGGACAACAGGCCAGACTGACAGCCAAAGATCTGCTCATCAAAATGTCTGTCAAAAAAAGAGGCAGAATGACATGAGCAGTGATCAAAATGATTGAGATTAGATTAGGTTTTTAATTACTTTTGCAATCTTTCTCACAAAGAGCCCTGAACTGGAACAGTAACTATTACTTACATATAATAGACAATTTATAGTCTTACTAATTACATATGCTTCACATTAAATTTCATGCCATGGACCATACTGAGTATATAAATAATTAAGGAATTATTAAAATGCAAATCCTTAACATAAAGAAGCAATTACAGAAGAAGAAAGTATCTTAGTTCATGACTTACTGACCATATCAGCTTTTCTGGTGGGTCCTTCTGGGTTAATGTGACTGGTGTTGACACAATAGGCACAGCAGCAAAATGGTTTGTTTTGGTCAATGCCTAATTGCTTACAGCTATTAGAACCTGAGGTCTTGACTCAATGGATTCTAATGGCTCAGAAGGGAAGAGGAAGTTTTCTGCATGCCCAAAGAGTAGATAACATTCTAGAAAATAACTTTTATATATATTTATCTATTTTCTCTGTATCTATCTTTGCCTATCATTAAAAATCAGTTATTTTGGGGAAATTATTCAGTTTGCCAGACTCATGGCAGTGAAGGCTGAGATCAGACGGAGCTAGGTTATCAGAAAACGGCATAGATCCCATGAGGACTATCTTTCAAGCTACAGATGAGTCTCAGTTGGTGCAGGAACTCCTGCACTGGCTTCATGGAGCTGCTCTTCACCTCCAGATTCAGATGTGCCTCCTGGTTTTTGAACACAAAGCTCAGCAATTTGACCACCCTGCCCAAGCAATGTGTGTGCTTGCAGGACACAGTGGTGAGCAAGATGACCACCTTCTTCTGGTTTGACCCACTGAGATCTTCTCCCACGTGGGTCATGGTTATCCCATGCTGGCCTCAGAACCACAGACAGGGCTGTCCCACCAGGCAGCATTTGTCCATCTCATGCACTTCTTGCTATGTGGGGTTAGCAGCTGCCTTTCTGTCATGGTCTATGATATCTCTTATTTCTGAAACACAGCACGTTTTGTTTGTATTCTTGTCCCTACAGAAACCAGACCAGTGAACTTGCTGCATAAATCAGTGAAATTTTGCCCTTTAGAGTATGCAGAGTGAAGGTCTATGTGTGCTTTACTGCAATGTATATGCTTTGCCACCAATCTCTTTGTGTCTCTTTCCAAAGGAAAACTAACATGTAATGTATTAAGGATCACTTTCCTGTGGAGTAAGGCAGGCTGTGTATGCTGACTGAATTTTATGCAGATAAGGAACTCAGATTTCTTAAATTGATATTGTTTTCAGTATTACCATGGAAGTCCTCTATAAAATATATAAAATTTAATTTGTGATCTCCAGTTTCTTAGAGATTTATTTCTTTAAAGTTTTTAGGAAGAAATTCCTATGCATTTCTGCTCCTGAACAATTTGTATTATTTTAATGACATTGATTACAGCTTTGTTGCAGTAACTTTCTTCTGATGCTGCAGTCTTTGCTATGATTTGGATAGATTTTTCTAGAAAATCAAAATTGGAGGAAACATTATAGCTTAGAAGTGTTCATTGTTATCCTAATTACATATAAATGTAATTGTTAGAAATCACATATTGCAAAATACCTATGAAGAAAAAAAGAGGAAAAAAAAAACCAGGAAAAAAAGAAGAGGTGGTTGTAATAAACCAACTGGTTACCTTCCAATTTTATTGACATGACTGATGTGGTTGCATCAAGCCAGACCCTCAGCTCATGAAAATGAGCAAAGCTCCATCACCTTCAGTATCCAACGATTTAACCAGAAATAAGTAAATCTCTGCCTGTTTTATTGTACACACAAGGCAAATAACATTAGGTGCATTTCTTAAAAGATCATTTCTTAGTGAGGCAGGGAAGGACAAGAAGTACTGGCTGAAATGATTGCAGTTTAGGGAGGCAATACACTGCAGGGTGGGCATTTCACTGAGTCCCTTCAGCAGATGATGGGCGAGTTAAAAATGTGGGGATATGGATGGGAACCATGTAGTGAGTAGGAGATGGCCACACCCTTTGGACTCTGAAGTCTGTGCAAAGCCTGTGTTAACACAGTTTATGGATCATTTTTAAGCTTTTCTAATTGATCATGACTATATCAGGTCCCACTTTCAGTCAGTGGAGGATCCCCTAAGTAAAGCCCCTGTAAGGCTGGGGATACAGGCCTAAGCACAGAAGAGGAAAATTAATTAAAAAGGGGAAAAAAACCCGTGATTTTGTATATGTACAGTGTCAACTCAATAAGTTTCAAGAGTAAACAGCTCTAATTATTGTAATTTTTTCCTATTTAAAAAGAACTAATAACTCCTCACAAACCCATGAGAATTAATTTGGTATGCAATGCAACCACTTTCAGCAAATTAAATAAGTCATGTGTGGCATTCTTTTGGGGAGAAAAAAAATCCATATACCACCACTCTGCTTTTCCTTAGATGTCCATTTTCAGCTCTCTATCTGGAACAGCCATGTGGGTCATATCTAGTTACACATGGACTTCTCTGATAAAGCATCTTTGCCTTACTTTAGATTGCAGTAGTAAGTACCTCTGATGCTATTGGTTCTTCCAGAGCTACAGCAGAGGTAAGGAACGCTGTGCTGGGGTGATGAGAACTCCAGTTCATCTCCTAGCTGAGCACCATGAACCCTACATGGGTCTTTGCCCAGTTTGGTTCCCCCCACCAGAAGTTCTCCATCCCATGGCACTCTTGGCTGGCTACAATCAGTTCATGAGTATAAGGTGCTTCGATGAGTAAATGTGTAGATAAGTGAAAGGAAGATTAAAGCTCATTATTTCATTAGTGGCCCAGTCTTTGGCTGTCATGAAGAAGTTAGAAATACATACTGTACTCACGCCATGCTATCTTGCAAGCAAATGTTAAAAGAACCAGTTACCGACTTAAAATATGTGTGAATACATATAGTATGTTTACATTGGTAAACCCAGTCTGTTTGTACTAGGAAACATTTTTAGCAAATAATTTTATTTATAACTTCAGTGCAAGCATTCCAGGCATAGGTGGTCTGTAAATTCCAGAAGACGCTTTTTAAAAGGGAATTCTTTGACTAAAAACTAAAAGTAGTAATAAGCTCATGAGGTGCTAGATACTGCTCCAGCTGGTACCAAGGGCTAATCTTTGGAGAAATGAACTCATTTTTGTTTTGACACTAAGATAATGCTCTATGATTTCACAGAGAAAGCATTATCTGTGCCTGCTCTTTCTAGCTCCAATAAAGTTTTACAAGCAGTAAAACGGCCTGGAGATCAGCTATCTTCCTGTTGGTGCCTTTGAATGTTCCCTTTTGATGCCGACCGCACGGAAACCTCCCCGGTGAGTTACTGCAAGGAGCACTTCAATACCACTTCATCCTTTAGGTACGTGGTCTGAGCTGCAGAGTCCAGGGGATAGAGAGACACTGGGAACAGCACACTTGTTTAAGGCAAGGATATTCCCAGATAAGAGGAAATCGAGGTTAAATCTGGATTAAAAGCAACTTTTGCTTTCTGAGTTTGGGATGTTTTCTCCTTGACTTCCCCTGACTTGTTGCCTTTGGATGATGACATGAGCAGTGATCAAAATGATTGAGATTAGATTAGGTTTTTAACTACTTTTGCAATCTTTCTCACAAAGAGCCCTGAACTGGAACAGTAACTATTACTTACATATAATAGACAATTTATAGTCTTCCTAATTACATATGTTTCACATTAAATTGCATGCCATGGACCATACTGAGTATATAAATAATTAATTATTAAAAAGCAAATCCTTAACATAAAGAAGCAATTACAGAAGAAGAAAGTATCTTAGTTCATGACTTACTGACCATATCAGCTTTTCTGGTGGGTCCTTCTGCATTAATGTGACTGGTGTTGACACAATAGGCACAGCAGCAAAATGGTTTGTTTTGGTCAATGCCTAATTGCTTACAGATATTAGAACCTGAGGTCTTGACTTAATGGATTCTAATGGCTCAGAAGGGAAGAGGAAGTTTTCTGCATGCCCAAAGACTTGATAACATTCTAGAAAATAACTTTTATATATATATATCTATTTTCTCTGTATCTATCTTTGCCTATCATTAAAAATCAGTTATTTTGGGGAAATTATTCAGTTTGCCAGACTCATGGCAGTGAAGGCTGAGATCAGATGGAGCTAGGTTGTCAGAAAATGGCATAGATCCCATGAGGACTATCTTTCAAGCTACATATGAGTCTCAGTTGGTGCAGGGACTCCAGATAAGAGGAAATCTAGGTTAAATCTGGATTAAAAGCAACTTTTGCTTTCTGAGTTTGGGATGTTTTCTCCTTTGCTTCCCCTGACTTGTTGCCTTTGGATGATGATAACGAGATTCACCTCTGTGGCCATACACTGGTGCCTTCCCTGGGTGGCAGAGCAAGAGCAGAGGAGCAGCATCGCTCTGAGGTGGTTTGTAACAGGCTTCACTCGAAACATATAATGACACTGGAGACGAGGGAACTCCTACTTCCTACCCTAAATAACTCTCTTGGGGATGATCCAGTTTGTTCTCAGCCAAGCTCCGTGTCCTTTCTAACTGGTACCGCTTTCTTACTAAAGTAGCAATTAGGAGAAACGTTGCCAATTAGCTAATTGCATTTCTCACTGTTGCCTCAGTACAGATTGCCTTATATGTCATAAACTTCTCTACACTTTACAAATGACTTATCTAGGAAGTGGTTTTTATAAGCAATGTGTTCGTTTATATTTTAATTGCAGGAAAGTTGTTGGCTTTCCTGTTCCAGCCCACGTAGAACAATGCACCTACCCAGATTTCCTCGTGAGGTTTGTTAGCCCTGTGCTCTCAGAGACCTGAACAAGAGCCTCAGCACCCTCCAGCTCAGGAAATTCCAGTTGCTGCTGCACATGGGTGAGTATCCATGGAGACACATCTCCATAAAGCCATGCTGCTTCTAGTCCCTGTTGAGCATCTGCCTCTGCCCACCATCAGGAACAGGATATGGCTCTATATGGCCTGTGAGAGCTAGAACTACCCAAATTGGCAATTCTTTGCTTATTATTCTCTTAAACTGGATTACACTAAGCCATGTTAGTCACTTCCTCCTCTTCCTCCTGGACCCCATTACAGGAAAGGAGGCACAATGCGCCCTTGTGCGACAAAACCCTTGCCTGGGTGACACATGGCACCAGTGGCACATGGCACTGGGACACTTGCACAGGCATGGCTGCCTGGAGATGGAGTCAGAACAATGGTGGAAGAGCCAAATCTGAGGGGATGATCAAGATGATGCCATTTAGACTTTCTAAGATTAGCTCAAACTCATAAGCATCCTTATACCTGCTTGATAGAGTATAACAAAAGCTGGGGTTGCACTGCTGTGGTATTCACAACCTGGAGCTGTAAGCATGTGGCATATTTTTAAACTGACATCTGTCCTACTTCTGCTCATGTTTATTTACATTGTTGTGCAGCAAGACTCTTCTCCAGAGAAATACTCACGTCCTGTGACTCCTCATGGGCATAAACCAGACCTCTGCAGTCCTGATAAGCTCAAGTCAGTGATTGAAGCAGAGGGATTCAACTAAACTGCCAAAATTATAAAGCTTCCTCTAGAATAAAATGGCCTAAGCTCTACTGCACAATAAGCTCTACTGCAAAGGGGTATTTTTGGTGCACATCTACCAACAAGTAGGGGATTTTTTTCAAACTAGACCAAAAGATTTTAACTTCCACCAAGACCAGGCCAAGCTTTGATGACAACCAAACTTGGTAGGACTTTTTAGGGGATGTTTATGTATAGGCTGGTAGCATGGAGTTGCAGGGAACTGATGAAATTAGACCTTCCTTCAGGTAGGTAACAGAGAACATCTGCTGTGACCAGTTCTACTGTTTCCTCCAATGGAAAATAGAGGCTCTCCCATGGCTTATTTCTTCTTTCCAGACTACATAAAATGAGTTACTATGACAGCAGATAGGAATCTATGAATCTCACATGAAGAATCATGGGGCAAGAAATGTGTATAAACCAAATACCAGATGTTGCTCATCATCACAAACCATCGCAAGCCCATATCCTGTGAGAAGTGAAGGAGTTAAACATCTTTATTCCACCCAAGAATGAGCATAAATGGTCATCTTCAGCTAAATTGTCCACAGATTATGTTCTTTAATTCCAGGAAAATTACCACGTTTTCTGGAATTGTGTTGCATAACCTTTTTTACCTCTTTTTGCTGTATCTTTTAAAGCTGAATTTCAGTGGTAAAGGTAGTCTTGCTCTTTTGTGCTAGTTTAGCTCCTGCCAATGTTTCAGTGCAACTGCTAAGTCCTGCACATACTTAAAATGATAGGCTTGTGCCGTCTTTCATCACAAGCCAAATGGGTTTTAATATATTTATCTCTTTAAAAGCAATGTTCCCCCCTCCTCCTTTGCTGCTTCACCAAAATGGTGCAGGCAGGAAATTCTTCATCCAACCCTCATTCACAAGCTGGTTTGTAGTAGCTGTTGCAGATGATTAGATACAAAGATCATTGAAACCAATACAAAAATGAAAAAAAAAAAGAAGAAAAGAAAAAAAGAGGCTTAAATGGATCTTGGATCAGGCCCAAATAGCTTTCTGTACCTTTATCTAAGTTTTGGGCTTTTCCAAAATATTTATAAAGTAATACCACTCCTTGGCTGGCTGAAATGTAACCTTTCACATTTGTGGAGACTGTGTTCTTTATGTGGATGGATAAAAAGTCCTGGAGTCCACACTGGAGGTTTCTAAAGGCAGACTTTAGTTTCAAAGCCACTTGTTAACAGGTAGCATTTGGCTCATCTCTACCCATCTCGGAGGAGGAGCACTCACTGCTGGATTTCCCCGTGTTGAGTGGGCTGCCTGGGTCTGACAGCACTTCTACCTCTCCAGACCCACTCACTGACCTCTTGTGCAAATGTTTACCCTGGGTCAGGATGACAGAAAAGGTCATGTAAAAAACCACCCTGTCTGCAATGGGCTCACAGTAGGGATATAGGAGAACCAGAGCTAGGTCAGCCTTACTGGGTCTGGACTGGAGGGAGAGAAGGAAAGGTCTTGTTTGCCAAAGGGAAACCTGGAGATAAACTATTCACTTCTCACATGAGCTGACTCATAAAGGGATCTTGTCTGCAGAGTTGCCTTAGTGTGGAGTCTCAGTAGCACGTAGCTACCACACCCCCAGAAGAAAGGGCCTCAGCAATACAAACCAAGAAATCTCTCCAGTATTTGGGTTTTTTACTAAATTGGGAGAGATTTCAAATGTCATGTTCAGGAAACAGAGGACACCAACATCTGCTTATAGAATGGAAAGGATGGCAAATAAATGGCTTGCAGAACAGGAGGGAGGAGAACCATTCTCAAAACGATGGTGCAAGCCCCATTCTCCCTCACGCCATCACAGGCCAGGCCCTGCTCCTGTCTCATCCAGGTCTTCAAAGTCTGGAGTTACTCATGTGTTCATTTTGGGTGCAGATGACAGATTCCACTTCATTCCCTGGGTATGTTATTAAATCACTTGGTGCCACGTTTGGAGTGAGTTGGCCTTTCCCGACGCCCTGCGCTCCGAGGAAAGAGCCATTTGTACAAAAAGCCTGCGCAGTGTTTCTAGGCAGTTAGTAGGGAGATTAATATTAAAATACTCAGCTACCCAATGAACTTATTAGGATAATGCAATGACATGAGTCTAGATGTTAGAGTTCACTTAAAGTTCACTGACTATTATGGGACTGATGGTATATAGAAAAGCTTAATCTTACCGTGGGAAAACTAAAATCACAGAGGGGAAAATTAGGCAAGACATGGAGGATAAACTTCCATTCCTAGGAGAGATAGCATGGGACATGCCAAAAAAGGCAGAAAAGGAACCATTGACATCCAACACAACGGGGAAAGCTGTGCCATTACCGATACATACAGGAGCCATTTGCAATCCCAGTCTGTTTTGTAGACATTTTCCAATAAGGAGGGGGAAAAAGAGCTGCTTTATGCTTCTTTTTTTCAGGCACACAATGCAGAGGGGAAACCAGGGCTTCAAAAGGCAGCTCTGTTTTGCAGGCCAAAGATTCCTGCTTCATTTACTGACAGGACCTTTCTATGCATAAGAGGAGACCTCCCACACCTTAAATTACTCTGCTGAATGGATTTACATTCTGCTTTATCCTCTGCATTCCAGCTCCTGCCCTTAGCCTTGTGATTGCATGCATGCGACTGCGCCGGCCACACGCCCCGCAGAGCTCGGGTCCTCCCCCACCCCTCACTCCCAGTAAAACCCAGACCCAAACCCATAGCAAAAAAAAGGATCCTCATTTAAATGTATCTTTCCCAAGCACCACTGTTTTTCCCAAGTGAAATTAAACTTGCAGAGGAAAATATTGGAGAGAAAGTTGGAGTTAATGAAGGCTGCACAAGGTTCTTTGGCTTCACTCCTCTGGAGGAGAGAAGTATAGCTCTAGGCAAGCAGGAGCTTGTTGAGCTTTAATAAATGTTACCTGCTTAAAGGCAGGTAAAATCTGGCATAAGCTGTTAATCCATCATTCAGGTTTTTACACGCCAAACTCCTGTAAATGTTTTTCTACCACATCCTGTCTCCTCCTTCCCCAGCTGAAAAATAGTAATAATTTTGGAAGGGCATGAATTAGGCCTGTCATTCTTTTTTCTTCTTCTTTTTTTTTTCCCTTATTCTTAAACTACATCATACAAACTCCTCATGTCTCATATGACTTGATTCCACACTCATAGTCATGGGGCAAAATTCCCAATGATTTCAATTTGAAGAGAGACTTGGAGTTTTCCTCCAAGAGATACAAACTAAGCCTTCCTGCTGCCCATCACCTAGTCCTGGTATCATTAGATGCCACTTTGGTCAGCTACCAGTGACCCAGGCAGGGCTTTCCATCAAGTTATCCTGAACACATTCACCCCAGGAGGGAAAGGGGAAGGAAAGGGAGGTTGATGTTGATATTGATAGGAAAAATGGGGCAAGGCCAGATTTGTGGAACCTCAGCTTGAGCAAGCAGAGGTGTTGACAAAACAGCCTCTGCCAAGACATTATTCTGGTCGACCAGTCCCTGACAGCGGGTTTCAGCACAGTTGGCAGCATGATGGATCTCCTGCTGTGACAACGTTCATTTAGGCAGTACTGATGTTGTGTCCTTTGGACCTTCCCATCTCCTGTGAGCGTGTTTGTCTCCATACAAACATGTCCTGTCTCCTCTGAGTAAGAAGGAAGATGGTTTTTTTTTTTTAAGCTGAGTAAAGAAGGTATTTTGTGAAGGATTTAGCACCCTGTCTTTGCACAGGTGGTTTCCAGGCTGAGACCAGCAACCCAGTGACTCTAGAGACAACCCCAGTTGGTTTCCCTGGCATTGCCTCTCCAGCAGGCTCCATTCACCTTTGCAGATGTTGAGTCTTGGAGCAGAGGTGCCACACCAAGCCCAGTGACCCCTCCCTCCTTCCCAGGTACCCCCAGGTGCTGGTTACCATCCCTTCCCAGGTTGGGGGTGTTGCAGACTCCCTGGTTCACAGCTCACCTCTCCAGATGCAGGTAGTAGCTAAAGCACATAACACCTGGACTTTGTAACACAATTCTGCTGCGAGCCAGACACTGAAAGAAATATGCAGATCTAACAAAACCTCCAAGCTCCACAGTGCACCTGCAAGCCCTAAGTTTCCTTATCGCTCCTCAGCATTCCTTGGTCAGAGTCCTCAAGGGTGCTTCCAGTCTCTCCACCTGCACAGGGCTTTCCTGTCAACTCAGACATCCCTCAGCCTCGGTTTTCTTTGCTTAAAGCCTTCTCTCCTCTGCAAGAGATCATGTAGGATTATGTTCCTTTCTGCTCTCATCCTAAGCACTGCCACTAACTTTGTCTTATTCCCAGAGACACAATCAGATGTTTTAGTGCTGCATTTGCTGGACAGGCTGGTTTCACTTGGTGGACTTCCCAACCAGTAGCACTTCCAAGTGCTCACAGCATCACCCATGTGTAAGGCCTGCTGCTACTACAAGGAGATAAAGACTGCAGAGAAAGTCAGAGACTACCACATGGAGAAAGTTGGCAGAGTTGTACAAAATACTCAACCTCTGTTTAGATTCTTTGGCTTGTCAAACTATGCTTCTTTTCTATAAATTTTATTTCCCCCAGAAGTAACAAAGTTATGTATAACACCTTTTACAAGCCATTTGACAGTTACCATATCTATGGAAATATGAGTTGCCTCCCTGTTTTCCTGTTTACAGTGTCACCTCTCTATGGAATGCAGCATCTCACAGAGGCATTGGTCTGCTGGAGAATATTTTCCTTTTAAGATTTGTACACACAGAAGGGAGCATTGACACGTTCTAACTTTAGGTCTAAATCAAGGCCAAGCTCCCTATAGTGTCAATGCAGCCTCCAGAGAGCAATTCAGGATACCCAAGCTAAAAGTCCTAATTTAAGCCACGTGAATACTTCCAAAAGCATTGAGGACTCCACGCTCAGTGTAAGGAGAGATCCCAGTATGAATGAACCAAGAGGAGTCGTTGACCTTAAGAAGACCAGGATTTTCATTCACAAATTTAATGACCTTTTGTTAAAGTGAATTCTGTTGGGGTTTTCTAAGCCACTTATGAGCTTCTTTCAGAGCTTTATGAAGCTGCATGGAATAATTAGATAAACAAATCTAGTCCCATGCTAAGTTAATTACATGCCTTGAGGTTTCATATATATTTTTCTCCCTTTCGTAGTTACCTTTTAATATCTCCCCATATTTCTTTCTGACTTTTCTGTATTACACTCTTTAGTCTTCAGGAAACCCATTATTACTCATGGGACCAAGCAATCAAATAAGTCTCACTGAGTGCAATTAATCTCTTCATTTAGGAGGCTGGCTGGGAGATGGCTTTCACCTTTGTATTTTCCAGTTGCTATGGATCAGCACAGCTT
This sequence comes from Heliornis fulica, assembly GCA_013399135.1. NCBI lineage: Eukaryota > Metazoa > Chordata > Aves > Gruiformes > Heliornithidae > Heliornis > Heliornis fulica. Next base: position 157,615 of record VXBZ01012700.1, on the reverse strand, counting down.
CCCCCTAAACTGAAGTGTCCATGTCCCTCTGGACCCTGCAATATGCAAGACCTGACACTGGGGAATGTTTCCAGCACTCATGGACAACCATGACTCGACCCCTTATATTTGAGGAAGGAGGGAAGGGAGGGCTTATTTCAGCATTTCAGCAGCACCCTTTCAGCATTTTGACGATACCCTTAATGAGGCAAATGGTTTCTCTTCAGGAAGGACAGATGAATGATAGTTCTATTAAATGTGTGGATTTAAAATGTTAATACTGCAGCAGAATTACAGCTAAGTGCATTTTTATGCAGCTTGGCAGAGGCATCACCCTCGGGACACGGCTTTTGGTCTGTGCTCTGAAGACCAATTCTGGGGCCAAAAATCATTATGTGTCCTACAGAACCATTGGAAATAGGAGATTTAAACCTTCCAGACTGTTTGGAGATATACCTTGGCTTTAGTAAAATTTTTCCAGTGTCTTGTGGTATTCTTATCAGCAAGTTTGAGAAACAGATTGAAAATAAACGTATGCAAGATGGGAATGCAAAGTGTGAAAAACAGTTCTCAGGAAGACCTATCTACAGATTACTCTTTGAAGGGAAGTGTAAGGGTTAGGATATTCTAAAAGCCTGTTAAAGGTCTGGTACTTTAAATAATAACATGTACAATTGAGTAGATAATATGCATATTAAATTTGGAGATGACATCAAGCTAGAAGGTCTGCAATATGCTAAGAATTCATAAAGATCTTACAGGCTGGGGAAATGGCCAAGAAAGGATGAAAGTCAATAAGAACAAACATGATTTTCTGCAATTAGATATAAATAATTGATTGCACAAATACACTATATGACTGACTGTTGACATAATGGTTCTGCATGCAAGGACCCGAGGCTTACAGCAGCTCACAGGTTAAGTATGGGTCAGGAATGTCCATGTTGCTACAACAAATGCACTCATGAGATGTAATACCCAGGAGTCTGGTCTCTAACATGCATCTCTAACACAAAATCATTTCCATCCACATCATTCTGGGAAGGCATCAGCTGGGAGATTTCATCCTATTTTAGCACTACAGTTTAAGAAAGATGTAGGCCATTGGCCAGAGTCCAGAGGACAGCATGGATGACCAAAGGTCTTGAAAACAAGGACCACTGAAGTTCAAGGATTGTTTAGTCTAGAGAAGGAGACAGAAAGTCTTCAAGTATGTGAGAGCTACAGGGAGCAAAGACACAAATCCCTGTCCTTTTCCCTTACAGATGGGATGAGAAGAAATGTTCATGATCATGCCTAGGTATTAGGAAAACTTTTGAGTGGTATGGATAACTGGCACTGGAAGAGATTGCCTAGGCAAGCTGTGAAGTTCCCATTTATTGGAGGTTTTTTAACTGCTAGCAGAGCTCAGAGGACAAGTAATCCTCCCCTGGGGCAGAGGGATGAACTAGATGACCTCCTGAGGTCCCTTCCAGCCTGCTTTCTATGCCTCTGTGTAAGTAAGACAAGAACCAAATGAGCATGGGAAAATATCCTGTAGCAAAACACTATAGATCCAGTTCACATAACTTTGAAGGGCAAGTCAGGAATTAATTGATCTTTAAGGAATTTAAAGCAAAAAACTTTAGCTGTTGCTCTCCTAAAGGGGTTGCATAGATTCTTCATGGCAGTGTAGTACTTATAAATTATTCCACTATACTGTTGAAGCGAGGGGGAGGACAGTGGGAATACAGAGCTACTCTGTGGCATGGATATATCCTGGGAATTTTTGTACTAAGGAAAGAATCAAATTATTCCCTATTTAATCCCACAGAGCAAAACTGGCCTGTGTATTTTCAGAGGGGACACCTGGCTACTAGGCTCTTCCAGATTGCCCTAACTCAGTCCTAATTTAGGGCTTCCACAAGCTCTAACTCACCATATTTTGGCGAGGGGAGTGAAATCATCTGCAGTGCAGCTCGTTTCCCTTTCTCAATGGGAAGCGGTGCAACAAGGATTGCAATGTGGTCCTGCTCACCAGCAAACCACTGCCCTGTGCTGGCTTCCAGCCCTGTTGAGGGACCTGCAGAAGGTCTGGCCTACTGCTGGGGTGGAGAATAAATCACAGGTCTTGCTTGGGAGATTATCTCCTATGTGTGAGTACAACCGATACGTGAAGCAGTATTGAGTGTTTGAGTACTTAGACAATTGTTCAACCTGGGAGACATATATAGGCAGAACCAGTAGGAAAACTGGTTGGAAAAACAGCAAATGTAGGGGTTTACAAGCTCCTAAGTCTGACCATGAAGGTCATGAAGATGTAACCTTTCCTACATTTCTCTTGTAAGCTAGTTAGCTGCATAAAGACTGAATAAAACATGAGTGTTTATGACTGTGCAATCTGAGGTTCATCTTGCCCTATGGGAAGGAAAGGCTTGCAACCCTTTCTGAGTGGAGCTCGTGCTAATTAAATTGTCATGAAGATGAATATTAAAGTAACAACTCAAAGGAAAAGTTAAGCCAGTCTGTTTATAGATGGCAGCACACTGACTAATCATTATTTGTGACGGTCCCACCTCTCCTATTGAACTAAATACCTCTTATTCATGCAAACTTGTGCAGTTTACAGAGCTTTCTTGATTTAATAAGGCATATATTCTGAATGCTGTATAGGAAAGTATAACAGAAGTCAGGAGGAAAGGGAATCTAATACAATTACAGGGATATTCTGAAACTAAAAAAGGGGAACAAGAAGGAAAAATATCAGCCTTCAGAATTACCCTCTGCAAAGATGATGCTCATTATGTAATTGAAGAGCTTGCTGCATTTCAGGCATTTAATTTTTATTTTGGTTTCTTTCTGCAGCAAATATTTATAGCCCTCTTTTTCACTTGCAAGAACATCCAGTGGTATTTTAAAAGGATTTAAATAAGCAGTGTGTCCCTGTTAATATCCACTTTGCAATCAGTTTGACTCAGTTTTCTGGGGTTATTTTTTCTCAGCAAGAGAAAACTTCTGCCAGACTGAGATGAGAACTGTCAGATGGGGGTCAGCAGAGCATCACATTGACAAGCCAAATGCATTCCTCTATATTTTAATAAATTTTTAGTTCAGGTCATATCGATACAAAAGGAGTGGAGAAATTGTTTTAGGTGCATTTTGCATTTCTTAATTACAGGTTTGTTCTTAGCTATTCTGCTGCTGAAGGCTGCATGCAGAAAAAGAACATGCCCTTTCCTAATTATATTTTTTTTTTATTTGGGGTGTTAGTTCTCTGGAAATGCACCAGGCATCACTAGAACTACGAGCAGGGGGTGAGGAGAGGGGACCTCTGAAATCTGAACCTCATTTCTTTAATGCACCTGATGAGTACCTGCCAGTCCACACCATTGGGTTTGTTTTTCAAATCTTTAAATCTGGAAATGATGTCTCTGGAGAGCATCAAAGGTGCTCCAGACTGCACAAGGTTTTTTAAGAGCATAGGTCTAGGTGACCAGCCAAAGTCATGGCCAAAGTTAGAGGTGAAAACAGACCTCTGCACCTATTGCCCTCATCAATCACTGCCCAATGGAAAGCACTACTGAGCTAATGCAGCTACTGCCTGAAGCTCACTCCCTCCCTCCTACCCACTTAGAGCTGGATGTGCCAACCCAGACCTTTCCACAACCCATTTCCATCCCTGCATTGGGCCAAGTGTCCATTTCAGGGACGTGTGTGATAAATGGTAGTGACAGATCACGTTTCATTTCAGTATCAAGCACTGTACAAAAGGCAAGTTAAATATCATCAAGCTCTTATAACAGTTAGAGGAAGGTTGTTCTATTTTGGAAATGCAGTAAAACATTTGCAGCATTTCAGGGAGGGCTCATTCCTCTGAGTTTTACCACACAGAACTGGATAAATAATTTAAACAAACATTTTGAACAGTTTTGCAAAATGCACTTAATGAATTATTCAATGAGCTCTATTTGATCATCCTCAGACACAATACTGCTGTCAACAGCAATGCAGAACTTTCTAAGTAGGTCTTAAATATTCATTTTTTTCCCCATTTGAGAAATAATGTGTACTCTGTCCTATCACCCGTGTTAGCATGTCTTAGAGAGAAATAGTTTCACAAGTTGTCATCTCTCCCTGTATTTGTGTTAAACTTTAAATTTAAGATTAGATTATCTCTTACATATATTTTTTTCGAAGATAAGTGTAGGGAAAATGTTTGCTGTGCCAGTTAAAACCATGTCTACAATGTAAAAGCGAGTGCATCTCTGGATTGGAATAGTTACATAAAAACACAAGAGAAACAATGGAGAAGGAATGGCATTCCTGGAATGCAGTCCAGATGTATATGGGCTGGGTAAGGCTAGATAAAGTTTTAGAATAAACTCTGCAGTAATAATCACTTAAGACAAAAGGTCTCTAAAGCTCTAATTGCTGATGTAATCCTCGGGTCTTAAGGCAAGCTGTCTGAAATTTAGATCAGAAATGAGTGCTATGTGATTTTGCTGACAGGTAGTGAAAAAAAAAATTGTGGTTATTGAAAGGGGAAGCACGAAAATGAATATTCCCCAAATTTCACACTAGGGGTGAGAAGCTGCCTGAAAGGAAGCAAAGTTCCTGCTGGGATCCTTGGGGACCAGGATTGCTCCAGATTTACATTTAATATCTGTCAGGTGAAGGCAGATTGATGTGGGATCCAGCAGCAAGATGAGAAATGAGAATAAAGGCAGAAAGTGGAGCAAAGTTGTGGCACCAGACTTTATCATGCACAGCAATGCCTTTGTCTTTACCTGTATGATAAGGTTCACAACCAATGAGCATCCCCCTCACAACCAGTTGCATGTGGAGGAAGGCAGAAAGACAGGGAAAGCCAGAGTGCCAGCTCCAGGCTGGTTTCACACTGGATCTGGGCTTTGCTGACTCTGCAGCAGCACAACAGATCCACTGAGGTGGATCGACTTTAAAAGCCAAATCACCACCACTGACTGCAGCAGTGGCACATACTAATTCAGAGCTTTGGCACTGACAGCCAGAACCTCCACTGACCCAGCCAGCAGCTTCTGGGTCATTCCCATTGGTAAGCCATAGCCTGAAGGGTCTTGAGTTCTCTTGCAATAAAATAATGTTCTACAACACTGTAAATTCAGGTAAAATCAGGCCTAATGCACAACCTCCTAATGTCTCCAGAGACAACTGGTGTTCATTTAACATCATACCACTGGCCCTGACTGCACCATATCCCAGTGGTGGTGTTCCCTCCCCCCATAACATCCCAGTGCATATCAGATGGAGAGATCTGCTGGATATTTGGCTCCTACCTGTGGCTCAAAAGCCAGAAAGAAACTAGAGCAGGCAACAGAAATCTGACTCAGAGTCCTGTTAAGGAGAATTCTTCCTCACAGGGACATTAACACACACTCTACCCTTGATGAGATGATATAGTAATTGGAGCATTTTGGAGAAAAACAAAGTGTATTCTATATATTTATACAAAAAAAGGAATATATATGCCAGACAATGAAGGTGTTAGATGTTACAGGAAGGACAAACTCACTCATGGGAGGGTCCACATACACTTCTTCAACTTGTATTTTCCTAGTTTGAAGCTCACTGACACCTGTTAGCTTACCTTAAGAAGTGCCTCTTCCACTAAATACAACCAAGTTAAAAAAAGAAGAAAAACATTGCAGCCTTTACCAGAAAATCTCAAGCCCTTACATGATGTGTTTATCTTTTAAGGGGAGGTGAAACTTTAAAGCTTCTGAAAGGAAGTTAGTTTAACCTCAGCATCAGAAAGCTTTGTTTGCAAGTTAATGTACTGGTATTATTTGAATTGCAAGAGCACTAGAGCTCCTACAGCCTAATGACTTAAAAGAGGCTGAGGATGCCAGACCCTGAGAGCCTCTGTTCTCCTGCTCAGCTGTTTTGTTTCAAAGTCATCCAAGGCTGCTGTAGAGCCAGGGAAGGACCCCAAATCTCCCACATCACCTTTGTCTTGCTACCAGATGAAACATTATGCCTGGTGGTGCAACATTTTCTGGATCTAATAAATCTACAAGTCTGCAGCGGGCAGAGAAACCAAAGATTTCCCCCACAGCTGCTGATTTTTATTTTTGTATCTTACCAGAATTTGGATTAATAGTATCCAGGTCATACAATCAGCTGCAAAGATTGTTTGTGTTTGGGGGGGTTTAATCCATGTTTTCAGGCAGCAAGTGGACAAGTCACAGTATTCATTTCCAGTGCCAGTTAACCCTAGATTTTAAATCCATAAGTCTAAAAGGCTGGAATGTTCTCCCAGAGCCCCCACATTAACAACCTTGCTATATAACTCAGAGGGGTAATTATTCATTAATGTTCAATCCAGCCCTTAAACAGTGAATACAGAGCTGACTGGTGCACGTGTAGCACTGACTTGTTAAGGGTTCAAGAGTTTGCTAGTTAATCCAGCAAGGTTTTCTTTTTCCTGAGAACTAACAACCTTTCTTGCTACTTACACACGTTTCCCTTTACTGTACATGATTCTGGATTCTTCACCCACACAGAAGTGTGTCAGACAAGGCCTTGCTGCTGGGAGATGTTGGTTACATTGTTGGAGGCATTGTACTAATTGAGTTTCTGTGCATGAATGAACATCTATAGAAGCTACACATCACGCTAAGTGTCCCCTTAATATTTTCATTGGAATGCTCTGCAGCAGCTCATTACCCTGTTCAAAGACTAAATGTATAACTCAACAATTTACTCCTAACGGGTATGCTTGACATCCTCCTCCACTTAACCCCGAATCACAGGAACCACAGTCGAAGGTAAGAGGGCAATTCAGTCCCAGTCCTCAGCCAGTCTTAATAGCTCCTTTCTGCAGCGAGCGCTGCCAAATGTGGTCAAACACATACCTGAGCGGCGGCTTAGAAGTGCCGTTGGCTGCCTGAAAAGCACTAAGTTGGGCTCACCAAAGGTTTTTTTTTAACTTTTCAAATGCTGCAGCAAGAACACAGGGGACACAAGAAAAAATTTTAAAAAGTGTGGGGGAAGAAAGTTTAGAGAGATCTGTGGAATAAACTTCAGGATCGTCTGGGTGAATCCGGTTGGTTGGGAGATGTTGACACACTCACACCCAGGTACCTTGACTGAGGAAGAGCCCTGGGATTTGGCCCTGTTAGATTCTATTTCCAGGAAAGTTTTCAGAGCAAGCATTAAGCTAGAAACATCAGGAAATTTAGCATCTGGTACAGGATGAAGGAGTGTTTTAAAGAAATGGAATGTCAAAATAAATGTCTTTGTATCTTTATCTTCCTTAAGCATAAACTACTGAACAGCTCTGTCTTACTCGCTCACACAGCACAAGTTACAGCTCAGTAAATTTATAAGTCTGCTGATTTTGCTGTCTTTATACACTGTCAGTCCAACTCCAGCTGATTCTGGACTGAGATTAGATACAGCCCTGCTTTCCATCTGTGCTGATAAAATGAGAGAAAATGAAATGATTTCTGCAAGCTTGTAAATCCGTTTCACTTGCTGTTTATCAAGAGCTGGCGAGGGCAATGACAGAGGCAAAATCCCCAAGGTCACTCCAGCACACACTGTGCCTCCTTCTCCTGAAGGACTTATCTTGCTTGCTCCTGAATTAGATCATGTGGAAAACGAGAGGAAAAGACACACACACACACACAAAGGAGTACAGACAGCCCCAATGCTCCAAAAGAAAATAACAAGACCGTGTCAGAGTGCTTTATGTTCCCTCCTGAAAGAACCATGCATGTTCAAACAGGCTCTGCAGAAGTATTTGCCTTGCTCACTCTGAACAATGGGGAAGAAGCTCTTGTGTGCAAGGGGAAACACGGAGTTGGATGGCAGCCTTCCCTTCTAAACCAGGAGGAATTCAGGGGTGGGCTAAAAGCCCTTTTGAGGAGGTCATACCTAATGCTTACAAGCAAACTGTGTCACCTAATGACAACTGTTGTATGAGAGCTGGATCTGCTGCTGCCTGTCCTGTTACATACCCACACAGAAGTTATTATAACCTCTCTGCAAAGCAGATAAACTTCCAGGTATCACATCCTCCACTGAATATGGGTAACCCAGGATACTAGGATGTAATCATCCAAACCTCTGCTGATGCAGACTTCCAACAGACTCCTATCTATTTAAAAGGCTGTTTCATATTCCATGAGATTTGTTTTCAGTTCCTGGTGACAACAAACTTTCTTGTGAAGTCTATCTGGGTCAAGTTTTCAATCTGTTTTTATGAACAAAATTTACTTGGGAATGCTGTGATGTGATGAATGCGAGCTTAAGTATCTGTCAATAAAAGCCAATGCAGTATCAATATGGATTCAGTTTTGCTTGCAAGTGGCACTAAAAGCACAATCATACTGAATCTTCAAGCTACACGTACAGGAAAAAAAAAAAAAAAAGCACTTCTGCAGAAACCTGGCACCAAAGTACTTCAGAGTCTGTGAATCCAGCGAGGCAAAGCCAGAGCTGGAGTTTTGCAATCTCTCAAGCCAAGCAATACCAGAGATAAGCACAGAAGGCATGCATGGATAAATGTGAAAGAGAAATGGAAGAACCCAGGTCATCAGCTTTGAAAACCACTGCTATAGCTACACAACATGATGGATTTCAATTGCTTCCTCCATCACATGCCTTTGTTACAGCAGATGCCTGCAGGGGCAGAAACGAAGTCAATAAATAGGTGGGAAAGTGTGAGCTTCTATTGCAGCAGCCCACAGGGTTTGCTGCCCGACCAGCCTCAATGCTGAGTAAGCAAAATGCTGCAGACAACATGTTTTGCTGTGTCGATCACCAGAAGGGCTGTGGCAGCCGCAGCTTTCCCCAGTGGTCGGAGCTCGGCGGTGTTTGCTTGCTCCCTCCACACACATCTCCTAACTTGGCCCCCGAAGCAAGCACATACCTGTGGCTTGGCCAGCAGAAGAGGACCGTGAGGGAGATAGCCAGTATCTAGAGAAATCATCTCTGCTTGATGTTCCCTGTGTGTTGACATAAAAGGCTTCAAGAGGATGAGGACAATAAGGATGACAGGACAGCTCCCTCTATGTGCGGCTGAACAGTATCCTGGAGAAAACACGAAGTGATCCATGTGCAGGCAGATAAATAGCAGCTGCAAACTCTGCAGACACCATCACAGATGGAGGTTAGCAAACTATGGGTGTCTCTTTCAGTTGTGCAAGAAAGAAAAAAAGAAAAAAAACCTGTAAATTGAAGGGATTACAGTGAAAAAGGAGAAAATAAACACCGAGGATGGTAAGATAATTCTAAAAGTACGTTCGCAGCGGTGAAGCTTTCCCATCTGTTAAAGAGCACAAAGTAAGTGTTCACTTCAGAAAACCACATGGGAAATGCCAACAAAGGCTGGTGTAGCACCATGTCCTGCCTTTATTTGCAATAACATGAAGACCTTTTTTATCAGACATTCTGATCTCACTTAGCATTTAATAGGACAGTGTGCTGGGATATCCACTCTGCTATTTACTATTTAATTAATTTGACAGAAGTCCAAAAATACTGAAGGCAAAACAGTGTATCAATATTTACTGTACTGATTCACTGGAATTAAAATACTGTGAAAACATAACTGTGCACAGACACCGTTTGTCTTGGCCAACAAAATGTTTTGAAGGTTCATGTTCAAAAGACAGGTTTGGAGTAAAATTATCACTGCAAGGTATTGATCAAGCTGTTCTGTTCCTATCTTTGTCTGATGCCACAAAATAGTTCGAACAATTTCATTAACTATGGGATGTTGACAACCAAGACAAGTTAGAAAAACAAAGATTGACATTGATGACTAAATAAATATTGCCATTAACACGCTGGAATCTGGAATTTCTATTGGCCAAAGATGGGCATTTCACTAGAAGTAGGAAGAGGAGTGTGGAAATGCAACACAGACTTTTAATATGGCACCGAATCATTTCTGTGCAACCTCTTCTTTCCTATTAATGAGAAATATTGGACCTTGGGAGTGAAAGACCACACCGAGGTCCTGAAAAGGCAAGTGATGCCTCCAAATGACAGGCATTTTCATCTGGAGGATGCAGAGAATGTGAAGAAACTGTGTTGAGTATCTGCATGCTAAATGCTTTCTCCTAATAAGCCACTGAAAAACTGCTCCTTTGGTCCAGGTTTTTGTTGAGAACACTTCAGTGTGGGTTTCATTCTCAAGCGAGTATTACTCATTAACTGCACAACAGGAGCTCTGCATTGGCAGCCTGTCTCCAAACTGAAGGGTATGAATATATAATTAAAAAAAAAAAAAAAAAAAAACACAAACCCAAATGCTGTATAATAATGCAATAGGGCAGAACTCCATTAAAAGTGGGGAGAGGTGCTTTAAGGAGCACTGTGCCACCCAAGAAAAGAAGGTTGGGTGACTCTTATAGAAAGGATTCTTGGAAGAATCCAGCAAGAAAGTCCTTAACTGAAGTTTTTATGTACATAAATGTCTGTGAGCCTTCCCTAGTGTGGGTCCTAGAGGACTCCAGCATGAGAGGGAAGGTGTCCAAGGTGTCCTTAACCAGGATGACCAAAGCCCAGGATGGGTGTGAGAAAGACCAACCTAAAAAGGAGGGAGGGCACTGATGTCAGTGTTAGAAGAAAAGTCCACAAGCTTTAGAAGGAAATGTGTGAAGCAAGGAGTTGATCAGCACACAATATATAAATATAAATAAATATATAATCTACCTGTCTTAGGCAGGTATCAGGACTATGTCTCAGAACTGTGTTTTCAAAGCTGTCAAGGCTTCTGACTGCCCACAGTGGAGGTGAGCCATTAGACATCAGTCCACGTGTCTGTGATGGCCTGATCTTGACTGTCAGTCTCTCCCTTTGGGGCAAGAACACATCAAATGTTGTGCTTGGATCACATCTGTAAATTTGGGTAGTTAGGCAGGATCTAAATTGGATCAAGGGAACTTCAGGTCCCCACTGACCTGGCTGGAAACCAGGATCTCCAGACAGGCAGCTGTGGAGAGCAGGGGAGAGCGCTTGTTTAGCACATTCCTGAAGGGCACTGACTATCTCCAGCCATTTTCAAGTGGTTCTCCTCGAGTCGACCCAGGAATGTGCTGATGGGCTGTACAGGTAGGGCCAACCTCACTGAGAGGATGCAGAACAGTCAGTACACTGCAAGCAGCATAACGTGGTGACCCCACAGTCCCTTGGAGAGCTGGAGGGAGAAACAGCTGCAAAGAGAAGCATGAAAGACCAGTGCTTCCCTGCAAATAATTTGTTATTAGCTAAATTAAGCACACTTAATTGCTTAGTCTCCTTCTACTTTGAGCCAGGAATAAAACTTGTGCAAGCATGTGAAATAAAAGGAGGTGACAGAGGAAGAGAGGGATGCAGGAGTGTCATGAAGAAGCCAGCATTCACACCAGCTGGGGAGGTTGTGCTTTCATTCTTCCAGAGCCTCTGGCCTGAGCTGAAGCAGCATTTCACTCTTTTGCCTGGATCACTGAGTCTGAGAGAGGAAATAGGTTGGTTGAGAAACTGCTTTTCACAGAAGAGCCAACATCCTCCAGGATGGAGCACTTAGAAAAACGTTGCATGAATTAGCAAGCAAATGTGAGGCTGGAACAAGTAAAGAGGGACAAAACTTGTCAGTTTGTCATTTGTGCAATAATCCTGTCAAAAGTGAAATTTACTGAATCGGTGGATTTTGGCTTTGTTTTTGGGAGGGAGGAAGGAAGAGGGATATTTACTTTGTTTCTGTTGCATTTGTACTTTTCCAAACTGGAGAGGCAACCATATTACTTGTGATTATTTTTCATCTTTAAGAGTAGTTTTTGAATCTCACATGGCAATTTCAGGATCCTCTATGAATGCTACACTGGTGTGCAGCTTCTGAGCATCCTGACTGGCTATTTGCTTCACTAATGTGAATATACATATAAATTCTATGTTTATTACATATTCACAATGACAACTGAATTTAAAACCTGTCTGGAATACAATCAAATCATATCCCTATCTTTTGTGAAACAGTCCATGTTTTTTACCATCAATCTCCAACCTGTTCCAACCCTGGGTTTGTTACAAAAATCTTCATTCCAAAAAGTCCATTAGAGTCTCAATATCTAGTGTTATGAAAGGACAAATAACTGCTCAAATTACCAGAACAGCTCTAAAAAAGACTAAACCATCTTCTGATTCCTTGGGAAGGGAAAACTAAATTCACCACAGTTACATATACAAGAAACGCTGAAATACTCATGACAGATTGGTCTAGGTGTCTACAAGTAAAATTGAAGTAGTTACAGGAATAAGTTATTGCATTTATGGTGATGAACTGAGAACCCAAATCATGACCTGGAGCTCTGCAGAGCATTAGAAATGGCACCTTGATTGTCACCCAACATGGAATCTTTTTTTTTTTGAGGGTTAGAGGGCTCAAAAATCAGCCTAAGTTCTCAGATTTAAAACTGACACAGAAAAGCACATCGTCTCTGATCTGTGAAGTCAGACTGGAGGAGCTGTTATCTGAAAGAGTGTACAGTGTCTGAGTAATCTGCCAGACTTAACACATCCTGCCTCAGGAGTCCAGGTGGGAAACTTTACTATAAGGAACGAAATGAAATGCAAAAATACCTGCTAATAGTTCAACTAGTGCGTCACCAACACTCCACAAATAAAGCTGTTAAACTGGAAAAAGTCTGTCAGGTTAGGTTTAGAGAAATAGGGCTTCCATCACCTGCTCTAACCAGGGGAAGGTCACAAGGTGGGATGGGTTTTCATTTTTAAGCAAAGCAAGGAGCTACAGTGGGTCATTGCATTTAGAGTTACAGAAGAAATCCTGAACCTCTGCTGGGTGCAACGCAACCATACGAAGACCATCTTACACAAGAGGAGCAACGAACATCCAGGCACTGATCCGAAATAGATAAGCAAGCAATTCAGGGAGAAAAACACATTCCATCTCCCTGGGAGGACGTCATTCCAAGATCAGAAGGATCCAAGTTCTCTCCTCTTTAGACACTCTAAAGCTTTTCTGGCAGATTCTCCCTCCTGTCGGCTGTGCCAGGTTCAACCACTTATCACAGGCTGGAGGGGGATGCTTCCCCACATTTATATTTGGCACGAGAATTTTCAGCTCGGAATGATGGAGCTGTTGCAGAGGTAGTGCTTATGAGAGCAACATCCTCCCAGATGGCCTCATAAAAGAGGGAGAGGATGAGCTTGTCTCACTGACTCGGAATTGCCAAGTCGGCAGAGCTAAAGATCAAGTTTTGAAAAGGAAAAGGTCGTGTTGCATCATAAAGTGCCGCCCTCCCCGTGACAATAGGCAGCCTTAATCCAGCAGCACTCAAATCAACAAGAGTTTTTCCAAGGACTTGAACAGCAGCAAGATCAAACCATGAGGACACCATCTAAAGCCAGGGAAGATAAGAAGAATCTTTCTAATCACTGGGATGGGCTTTACATCAGTCCCTAAATGAGTAAGACATGGATTTATGCCTGGAGAGAGTGAATCCTAACAGGAACAAAAGCCTGGTGATGCTGGTGGATGATTTTACATTAATTTTCAGATTTCCTAGGTGTGAGAGCAGTGATGTTTTCTGCAAAGATTCTGAAACTAATCAACAGTCAGAAAAAGTTTCACCTTGTGCAGATGCCTCTTTGCAAAGGTTTAAAGACACCGAAGGCAGCTCAAAAACCACCACCAGAACCTGATACTAAACCACACAGGGTTTACTGGTAGGACTAATATTAATGTCCTGCCATGACCTGGACAGGCAGAAGCTGAGCTCCCATCTGGGTTAGTGTTGACTATGGGATACTGGCACACATCTTGACTTGGGGGCAGTTGAAAAGGATGGACAATACTCATCATCACTTCCACTTTCCAGCCAGTTGCCAATGCAGACAACCAGGGTACCTGTCGCTGCTGGAGCAGCTCTTGGGAGAGGCCAATGCTGATCTGCATCTTGTGCTACACAATTGCATAAATCTTTGCCCTTTAGTGATAAGGCTGTGGGAGTTTTTGCCAAAATAAAACCAACCAAAAAAAAACAACAAACCCCAAAAACCCACAACATCAAATGTCCAGGCAATGCCTCCTCCCTCTATCCTTCCTTTCACTGCTTAAAAACATGATCCACTGGTATGTGATAAGGTTTCAGTGTCCAGCCAGTTTAAAAGTTCCAGTTGGAAAGCAAATCCAGGCAAATCAAATGAAAAAAATCACCCTTAACCAATTCCAGTTAATCATTAGAACATCTAATGGGTTTGCCCATTAGATGTTCTAATGCAGGCTTGTAGTCCTCATTGCTCTGGCTACCTGCTGATATCTGAGTTGGGAAGGGTCTAGGATAGAGCTTGAAAAAGAAAAATTCATTGATGACGGACCCAGATTCACAGAAAACATGTTCTCAGAAGTGAATCTGGTCTTCCAGCCAGGGCTGGATTTCAACCTTCAGCTGTTTCACATAATCTTTGTGGCAAAATGCTCGATCCATGAAATTCAGCCTAATTTTCCCTTGGGCAAAGACACACTGAAATCACAGCCTGTACCCTTGTGTCTGACATTTCATCTTGTAGTGGGGTAAAAAACCTCAAGGATGCCAATTTCACATGTTACTAGATTTATAAGTATTTCCTACTGTCACTGATGAAAGATTTATAGCTTGATTATGTGGCGGTTTTATTCTGGTTAGTTCATAGGGAATATCTTAATAAATGAGGCATTCATTGAAACACCCTTTATCAGCCATAAGCTCCTTGAAAACTGAAGATGCCTGTTGTCCAAGGAAGATTTTTCTCCACTGTAGTTTATACACAGAAGTTACTTCTCATACTTGCATAGGAACCTCCCTGCACTGAAGCAGATGCAACATGACTAATAGGCTCATCATGACTAATAAGTTCACCCGAGTTACAGCACATCAGTCAAATCAAGTATTGCTTTTCACCAGACATGACACATCATGATGTGCAAGGCTGGGAATTTTGAAAGATAATGTTAGTGATAGACTGCACCCTGATGCAACACCCCAAAATGCAATTTTAACTATCTCTTGGGTAGCCATGTGGAATTTCTGCTGGGAAGCCTTGGGCCAGGATCTCTGCTGAATCCATGGAGTGAGCATCAGGTGTTCATAAGGATATTGATCTGCAGTGTCCCTGTTGTCTTGTTCCACAGGGGATGTTTTTAGAAGGTTGGTCAGACAGGTTGGTTTCCAAGATTATTTGGATTAAGGTTAAGATGGAATCATGCCTTAGGTAAAATGCTTACAAAGATCAAACCTTTGAATATCTTTTAACTGGGATTAGGAGGTTAATAAAACAGGAAAAAGCAAAAGTAAGCACTCAGCTAGAGGGTCAGTTGGTGTGGCTCTGAAACAAGGGGTTCCTTGGTGGCTGCCCTGGCAGGGCAACCCAGTGACACGAGAACGGAGGATACCTGTCTGATGGGTGCATCTAACTGGAGTTCATAGCAATGCTGCTACTACTGCTATTGAAAGAGGGTTTGGAAGAAGGAGGGTTGGGGTTTTTTTTAAAGCAAAACCAAGAATCTGTTATGAAAACAAGAACTAGTAACTTTCTGCCATAGCCACAAACC
The DNA here is from genome assembly GCA_013399135.1 of Heliornis fulica. Classification (NCBI taxonomy): domain Eukaryota; kingdom Metazoa; phylum Chordata; class Aves; order Gruiformes; family Heliornithidae; genus Heliornis; species Heliornis fulica. The sequence goes on along the minus strand of VXBZ01012700.1, from coordinate 142,077 downwards.
CATTCTCTCACTTCTCTCACTCCCAACTCCAAAATCTGTCATTCCAGGTAAGGAAATAGAGCCTTTCCTTTAACCTTCACAGCCCAAGTGGTGGCAATTATGGTCTTACCACTGTGTGTTGACACAGAGTCCAGCAAAGGAACTTTAGATTGAGGATCTGAAGATTTTTCATGAGACCAACAATGTCTCTTAGATAGCTTCAAGAATCCAAAGTTTTTGTGAAAATCTCAGCTCTTTGACATTTGTAGATACTAAAATTCCAAACTGTATCACTTTGACTGGCACTGGCAGGCAGTAACTGTTAGTTACCACCCAGAGGTGTCCATGAAGATCAGTCTAGCTTGTGGTAGTCATGAAATGTGCAGCATGAGAAATCTGTAGGCTGATGGGAACGTTTTCTCCTGACCTTTGCAAATTGAAATGGTGATGTGGTGGTCGCACTGATGATAGATTTGGTTTGGTGATCCTTTCTTTAATATTTCTGCTGCTTGATGCCATAAGGCTAACTGGTGTAGAAGTTAATGGCAAGAAGCTCTCTGAAGCTGCAGTTAAGTATGACATAATGAGGACATCAATTAACTTAGGGCAAGAGTTTATGATTAACTATGAAAGTCGGTAGTGTTCAGTGGTGCATAACGGCAGAGGCGAGTCAGTCTTCCAGACCATTATTTCACTACAAGGTCATAATCTCACAGCAATTTCTTGAGTTTTCTGACTGAGAAAATGCAATTTTTCAGTACAGCTTTTATTCTGGGTGTTTCTGCACTCATGATATCAGAAAAGGCTATTACCTTTTCCTATAACTCTCTATAGATGGGACTCTGCTTTCTAAACCTTACCAAAGCAGTGTAGGAGATGGTACATACTACAGACTGCAACTGCTAGCAGGTATTACTACACAGTTGAGATAGATGCACTCTATTCCATGCATCTTATCTACTGATTCACACATTTATAAACCATATCATGATCTTAGAAAGTATGTCAGGAAGAAATCTCGATAGGAGCGAGAGATTTATGGATAGCTATGTTTCACCCTGGATAAGAACTTGGAAGATGATGAGGTAGCAGAAAAGGTGATTCTGTTGAGAGCTGTTTTCCTTCAGCAGAGACCTTGCAGGCATGAGGCAGAGAGAAACCAGGCTGTGCATAGCTCCAATCCAGCCTCACCTGGCCAAGAGGCCAACCCACAGCTGATAGAGGCTGGCAGACCTTCAGCATCCAGCCCCGTCTTCATTCCAGGTAACTGATGAAGACAGTGACAAGCTGGAGGGTGTTCAACAGAGAGCAGCAGGAGTATTACAAGGTGAGAAGATTTGAGTTATAGGGAGAGATTATAAGAAAAATGAAATATAGCTCTAGGCCAGGTCTGTGCCTAGAGCAAAGCTTTATGTGTGTGAAGTTGTGCTGATTTATATTAGCAAACATTTTAACTTCTAATATCCTTATTCACTTTGCACAGAACATTCTGGTCCTTGGATGGTTATATGGAAGTCAAAGGGATGCTTTGCCTCTTATCCAAACAGGTTCTTAACAGATTATCAACATGAGGACATCAGTTTGGTTTTCAAAGTACAAAAAGCTGTAGCCACTAGCAGAGATTTCTGCAGAAATTAATAGCAAAAAAAAAAAAAAAGCAAAGTGTCAGTTAAGGTCTCAGACACTGGGATAAGATTAAGGTCTAAAATTGAGGAATACTGTTCACTGACCTGAGTGAGAGCTGGCCATGCTAAAGGCTGAGCAAGGTACCCCCCTTAGATATAATTTGAGTAATACAAGCATCAACCCATCAGCAGAGACATAGCTAAGAGCCTTGGTAATGTCAAAGGAAGCAAAGCCACAGCAGAATAGAGGAGAATACCAAAGTGAGAGGGAAAATGAGGTCTGCAGTGTTCACACATACAGATATTCATAGCTACCCCTCCAACCCTTAGCAGATTGTTTGTTACAGAGCTAACAGGTCAGTAGACTGTGTATAACAATAGTTTATAGCCTCTGTAATCTACTGCTGAGCATCAAACACTACTCACTCACAGTGCCTAATAACCATTTCAGAGCTCATTGCTAAAACTGCACAGAACATTTTGTAAATGGGAGTATATCATAACATGTCATTGCAGAGGATATCTCAGTTGCTCTGAAAAAAAAAGGTCCACCAGGAAAGAAACAAGTGTAGCTCAACATCTAAATAGCCCAGACAAGCAGTAACAGCCAGAAAAATGCATAAAATTCCACTTGCAGCAGCTGCCAAAAAAATAAAATAAATAAAAGCAGACTTACTTCACCCATTAAATCCATCAACCCCTAGGAGATCCATTAACAAACACACTCTCAGCACGCCAAGGGTCCCACTCCCCAGGATGCTATGCACTGTGGCCACAATTGCCCTACCCAGCAAATGCAACGTGCAGAGGTGTCTCCCCATGCTTGTTCTGCAGGAACCCATTCTGTCCACAGTGAATATATTTCTTTCTTTTCCCCCCCTTGTACTCTGGCCAAATGTCCTGCACACTGCATCTTCTCTGCACACTTCATCAGAGCGGGGAGACAGCCGCGGCTGTGCCACCCCTCCCTCTGCGCTCACATCCAGACCTCGTGAGCTGGGAGCTTGAGCACAAGGTGTCAGACCTGGCTGGGGAGCAGTGCTGGCAGCCTGCTCTGCTCCACTTGGCTCACAGGAGAGAAAATCTCCATCAGTTTGTAGCCCTTTTACAGGAATCCTACGGGCTACGGCCCCTGGGGAGACATGAACTTCAGGAGTACCTGTGAAATGAGTCCCACACTGCCTGGTGGGACTGGTGTAGGACTTGCTGTGAACATAATTTTCCACAATTCTTGGACATTTTGGGGTAGGATAACCTGTAACGAGCTGATGCTGACACACAAGGTGCCAGACAGTGCTGCATCCAGACGAAGTCCCCTTCTTTTGCTGTTCTGAAGGACAGTGTGGTGTGTGACCACCCCAGACCAATATACCACCACCATCTATTGAACTTCCTCAAGCTTATGCCATGTAGTAGTCTCCAGTTCATTGAGAATACCTTTGCAGATGGGGAACACTGTTAATGAGCCTGCCTCAATGCTTTCCACTATGTTCTGTATAAGAACTGTTGATACCTGGTTGCTATCATAATTTCACTAGGTACCTAGAGATATATACATAAATCAAAGCAATCTTTCCCATGGTACAGGCAAATCAAACCAGCAATTATTTTCTCATTTCATTTTTAACCACTAAACTCCTGTTTTATCTCCAGATAACAAATATGGTTCCGACACCAGAGGTCCACACACTCCTGCCGTACTTATTCAGCACGGAGCACAAATAAGTTACTTGTTAATATATGAACTGTCATGTAAGAAGCCACAATTATGCATGATTCACCCCTACGAGCTATGTAAATCTGTGGTGTGTATATATGATAACAAATGAGTGTTACTTGATGGGAAAACACAGGTGCCAAGAACTAGGACTCTGTACTGCGGATGTCAGATACGGCATCAGTGTTAACACCTCCACTAACCCTTACCTTCAGGTAGACACGTTTCCAAAGGCTTATCAAGCATCCTCTATCACTGCAGTCTGTCAAAGTGCTGGCAGAGAGCCAAACCAGATCCCAACCATGCAGCATTGTGGAGTGGGAAGGTACAAGAGCAAAGAAAGCACATGCCTCCTTCCATACACCGAGATGTACACCACTTCCAGCCTCCCTGCTCTCAGTTTTACATGGTCAGCACTTGGACCCATGCCTGTCCTTGCCATAGTGGTTATTAACTAGCAGTGACAAACCATAAAGGAGTTACACTGCTTGAACCCCTGAGTCCTGCTGGACACAGGCAAGGTTGGAAACAGAGCATGTAACGAGGCGCTTCAACCAACACATTGCCTGATGGATCTGTTTGTAAAGCTCTGGGCTGCTGTTTCATACATGGAGGGCATCTATCTGCAAGCATGTCAGATAAAGGTACAGGTTGGGGAATGGTTGGTTTTTTCTCAACAGATCTGTCCTTCTCTAAGCAAACATCAGGGCACTAACTCTATCTGTAATCTTGAAAACTTTCATAGAATCATAGAATTTTAAGGCTGGAAATGACCCCTAAGATCACCTGGTCCAACCATTAACCTACCGCCACCAAGTCTACCCTTAGACCATGTCCTCAAGCACCGCATCTCCCCGTCTGTTAAACCCCTCCAAGGATGGGGACTCAACCCCCTCCCTGGGTAGACTGTTCCAGTGCTTGAGGACTCAGTAAAAAAGTTCTTTCTAATATCCAACCTAAATTTTGCACCAGGGAAAATTTCCTTTCAGTGCACTGAAGTGTGACCACAGCCTGTGCGATGAGAGGAATGCTGGGCTTCGGCACACACCATCCTTCATAGAGCTGCATTGTTACAAACACAGACAGAACACCACAGAAAGGTTGCCAGTCACACATCCTCACCTCCCATTTCAGCTCCATCCTGACACACAATTCAGTATGATGGGTATAAACTGGGTAATTCATAAAATCTCCTGTCATACTAATGGGCCGTTGTACCTGTTAGCTTCTCACAGCCACCCAGGCTGTCTTTGGCTTAACCAGCCATGGTGTGGGGGTGTTGTCTGCCCTATCCACTTCCATTTCAATCACAAGGGCTGGCCTCCCACACACGTTTTCAGCATCAGCCCTGGAAGAAGTTAGCAGGTTAAAGCTTGGAGCAGCTTCCTTCCCACGTGTACCCAGCCTGCCTTCTGTCTCACGATGCCAGTGACAGGCATTGGTAAGTCTGAATTATGGACAGAGCAAGAATGCAAAATTGTACTCTCCATTCCAGAAAATACATGTACAAACCCACCAGTTCCAGGACACTTCCTGATGGCTTTGAAGTAAAGTTACAGGTTACAGAGGCAGAGAGCTTCAAATCAGCACAATTTTAAACTTGTTAGATACTTAATGAAGCAGCTATTAAACAGACTATTAAAAAAAACCCTCTTTTGTACTATTTGTCTCTGATTTGTTAATGTTATATTGCATAGACCATCCTGTAATTAAGTGCTTGCAAACCCTGTGTGCAACACCTTGAAAGGACCAAGTTGGAAGGTAACAGAAGCACGTTCCTTCTTTAGATAAAAATGTAGTCGCTTGAAACACGAGCCAGGGCAGCCCAAGGGTCAGAGTGAAAAAAACCTGCTTTTGCTCACAGGTCCTGCATTCTTCTTCATGCCATTCTGTTAGTTATGGTATTGGATAACATCCTTGGTGTTTTCTTAGCCCCCAGTGGACAGTAACACACAACCCCAAGCTCCACACAATTGGAATAATCTGTGTATCTGGGAAACAAAGGGCTCCATTGAGCCAGTGTTCACACGTGTAAATAGGAACGGGCAGGGGATACATTTTCATATGTGTCCTTGATTCTCACCCACACACCAAAAAAAACCACTTTATTTTTCCTGCTCCTTGCTACAACGCTTCATGCTGTAAAGGCTGGGGTGGAGAGAGTGGGGGGTGTTAATAATCACTAATTTCTTTCCTTTGAAAGGAATAAAATGCTTCTAATTTGTACTCCCAGGAGGGGAAGGAATTGGTGGGCAGCAGGAGCAAAACACTGATTAGGTGCAAAGATAGAGCAAGAAGTTGGATATAATTATGCCAGACACACCATGTTCAGTGGAAGGTGCTATTCACAGGTCTCCTTATCTCCCCAAAACTTTAATTGCCTGAAAATGGCTTGGAAGTGCATCCAGGTGATACCCCAACAGGCCAGATATCTCTCTGGGGTGTTTCTGTATCGTCAATCACCATAATATGCAGACACCACAGCACTCAGCAATGCAGTTTGATCTTTCCCTCTCTCCCTCTCCCCTTGCATGACCAGACCTGCAGGGCTGCTGAAGCAGGATTCCCTCTGACTCTTCCTGGTGCCCTTCCTGGGCACCTGATTGATGGATGGAAGATGAATATATACAGCCACATCCACACAAAGGAAGACTTGATCTTCTGCTTGCTTTCTGCTGTACAGGTTTTGAGGGCAATCACACTCCATCCCTGTTCATGCCCTCGAGAGGCAGTTTGTACACAGGGAAGCACAATGTCTTTTGCTCTGTACCCTGGGGAATAGCATGTGCATCAAGAAACTAGAGCTTTATCTCTGTATTCACAGTGCCTCCACATCCAGTCTCAGGGCTGCTCACAAATTCTTTAAGATGTTTCTCCCTGCAGTACATGCTCAGTTCTTGACAACACCTTAGATTTACAGATTTTCAGCTGAGATTCAAAGAATGGAGTTTCAAAGACCTCTAGGTTTCCACACTGCATTATCTAGTTTTCTTTGAAAACACAGAAGACCCAGATATCAGTGGCCTGCCCAAAGTCACACTAGAAGCCACTGGTACAGCAGAGACCTCAACTGTGGCTTCTGAAAAATCTGGTGGAAAGTCAGTCCTTCCATAACATGTGTGTGAAATAGCAAACAGGCTGAGGAACACCAAATACTCCAAGCTGCAGAAACCAGAGCACAGAGGTCCAGATAAACCCTTCCCAAAGTGCCTTCAGTGACTCACTCAAGTGGTTAACCCACAGATGCTGCACATTTGCTTGTCCATGAGATGTCCCTTAAATAATGTCTGGATGAAGCAGTATTTTTAAACTGGTTTGGATACAGTCATAACAAGACTGGCCCATGGTGAATATGCCTGAGGAAAGCCCTTGTCCTGCAAGAAGCAAGTGGGAGTAACGTGGCATTTACCTCCTGGAGACAGAAAAAATACTTAGAAGACCAACAGTGCATGACTCTCATTGTCATGACCTGATTGAGAACAACAACCAGGTCCTCCTAAAAAGCAGCACCCTTCAGGCAGGGAAACCTGCCATCCATCCCCCAAACTGTCCTTTGCAGTCCACAGGGATTGTGGAGCCAGCAGCAGAGAGCAGTATGGCATCATCTCCAAAGAGAAAGTCTAGAAACACAAGAGGAACACAACCAGCAATTAAGACAAGTGGGCCAGACAAACAAGATCCAAAGGATGTCCAAGGTCCTGACCTCCTTTCTCAACTGGTGAAGATGTTTTTGTTTTTTTCATGGCATGGTAGAAAACTAGCTGGGGTTATTGCATCTTCCTTGTCTGTTTTTCCTCTCAGGCCTGGATTGATGTTTTTGTATGGAGAGCTTGCTAACAAGCTGAGGTTTTCATCTCAGCAGATCTGCTAATAGTACAGGATGTTCCCCTGGTTTTGTGATTTCAATGCAGGGTTTTCTTTAGAGAGAGAGGAATTTTTTTTATTAGAACCAGCCAGCCTTTAGAAAGTGAACTGTACCTAAAAATAGAAGGGATTGCTTTTTTTTTTTTTAATGTTAAAAATAGAAATGTATAGAAATGGTCAAGTATAGGCTGCTTTTTGCATGAAGGCAGGGGTGTTCTGGATGGAAACATTTGCTATCTGCCATCTAGCCAAGCAAGGTAGCATTTCCCAGCACTATGAGCTGCTGCTTATGAGAAACAAGGAATAGAGTAACCCTGGATGGTTTGAAAATGGAACCAACACCAGGCTAAAACACACACATCTGTGTAGCTTGTCCCAGTTTCCAGGGAAAAAGCGAGACATTTGCTCTTGTGAAGCATGGGAAGGTGCAATGGAGTAGATGAAGCAGGGTCATCCCATGTTTATACAGAACTCTTCTAAATCTCCTGCTGGTGGAACCTGCCTCAGTCCTTGCTCAGAGCACTGGGGAAAATCGGATTCCTTCCAGTTTTGTAGAAAAAAAGTCACCAAGCCCTTTTTATTTCCCTGCAGAATCCCCCAGCATCCACCCAGGCTACTCAGGCCAGGTGCTGAGCAGAAAATGCAGGTCTTAGTGAGAAGAAATGCTCCAGTGATGCTTGCAAAAGCAGCAAAGCTTGCACCCATTTGGAGAGCTGCATCCTCTGCTAAGCCTGTCTTTTTTGGGTGATCTGTCAGGGTGAGGATCATCTAAAGACAGGTAGATTTTCTTTGCTGTGTTCTTCTTATTCCATGTTCCTCACAGTTAATTCATGGTCATATTAATCTACCATATTATAGCTGAGATGTTCAAAGCTGTTAAAGTGATTTGGATAAAAAGTTACCAATAACTGGGATTGGAATTTGGCATCTAGATCTGTTAAAAGGGGAAAAAAAAAATCTCAGCCTAGAGCTCTATATGCCACTGGAAATGTGCTGCATTCATAGGTCTCTTAAGTATTTATAGGTTATTTCAAATGCAAAAAACCTCCACCCTTATTTTAAAAGGGTATTTGCACTAACTAATTGCCTCAGTGAGACTCAAGGAAGATTCCACATGGCAGGGCTCAGACAGCAAGAAACACTGCAATATGTACCCCGCTCATCTAAATGAGTACCTGCCTTTAGTTATTTAATTATTTAACCCCTCAACATTATGAATGGCTCACAAAGTTCTTAAGATACATTAACCAGCACCTCCCAAACCTCCCACCACCACACAAATCCCACCATGGAGAACCAGCTGTGTCTCAAAAAACCTCAGGTCAAGCATTCACGACATTTTACGAGATGTGTGTCAAATTCAGTCCTCGATTGCCTCCAGTTTAGAGGCACTCATATTTCCATCAAAGGACCTGATACTCCTTGATTTAATGGCTGGGGTGGTTACATTTTTATTGCTGTATAGATGTCCTTTCAGCTACAGTTATGTGAAGCAGCCACAGCTCAGTTCAATCCTCTCTAATACCAGGAAAAGAAAGTGGCCAACAGCCGCTTAACGTCAGTGGTCTTGTGGAGCTCAGCATGCTGCTTGACCTCCTGGTCCACGAGGACTAAGACACAGGATAAGACCTCCCTTCCAAGAAAGAGCAGAAAAGGAGCTTAAAAAAAAACCACCATGGGATTTAGAAAACAGGGAAAGTCTTCTGTCTGGCTTGATTCTCTTTCTCTTGCAAGACTATTGCTATGGAGATAAAAGTAGGGATAGATGTGCAAACAAAAAAAACCAGACCTGGAACAAGGATAAACCAAACAAATGCATTCATTTTCCATATGTCCATCAGTTACACAGAGGACAGATTTTGATTAGGACCTCTGAGGTGTGCAGAAGTCAGCACAGGCCCTTGGTTGGACACATTTGCTAAAGCAGAGGTCCCATCCTTGGTGTTCCTACTCCCTTAACTAATTGCAAGTTGTTCTGATAACGATGCTAAAGTGCTGGTCTGAACAAGTGCTGTTGCTGTTGATGCTATGTGCAGCTACAGTCTTTTTGCTATTTTGAAGTGAAATGTGAAACTCTTGATGATCTCCAGAAAAAAACAATTAGTTCCTTGCACTGTTTATACATAGATCCACCACATATTTATAGCCTCATGCATATTCCAACAGCAAAGCTGAGGTTATGTTTTGTTTTACGTAACTATAGATAGATTTGGCAGGGAATCATTACATGAATGATGTTCCTTTTGAAATGGCAGTGGTGTTCTCACACAGAGTAAACAGTAAACAATAAACAATACCAAACAAACACTTGTGGAGAAACGTGAGTATTCCCGTTACAGGCAGTAGCTCCAAAGCGAATCCCTCCTTAACTCTGAAACTAGAAGACAAAGGGCTTTTCCTTGGACTTCATGGCCACTGAGTTAACAGCAGGTCCTGAGTAGATGGAGAAGAAATTATCATAAGAGAAGGCATGGGGAGATGGGACCCTTATGCCTGAGCCCTCTGGTGTAAAAGTGTTTGCCCCTGAAAATTTAGAAGCTGAAGAAGTTTCCCCCATCCCCTAAACGGTGCCCTTGTGTCTACCACATGTATAATTGATTGTAAGCAAACCATTCATGCCCAAGTCAAAGCTGCTTCATACACACGACCACATTAGAGGAGCTGCAGGCCATGGACCAACCAGAGCTGATTTAGGCATCAATTATGGATGAGAAACTTCTTCAGTATAAATAAACTTGCTGGTTCACCACTGTGCACAGAAACCTCTAAATAAAATAATTGATTATTCAGAGGCAGAATTCTCGCAGTTCATCTCAAGGACATATTTTCTGTCTGAGTACATGCAAGCACACGTGCAACCATGGACACACACTTGGTGAAACCCCCAAACTCCAACCAAATACCATACCTTAATCCTGTGACAGACTCCTCTCTGTTTAGCAGCTCCAATCCAAGGAAGCAGTCTGTCTGGCTTCCCTCTGAAGCCACCTGCCATATTTGCAAACCTGGATGCCACCATCCCTTCAGGAATTTTTATACAGGGCAAAATTGGAATTCTCCCTCAAATGTAACTATTCCACTTATTTGTCCAACCTCACAGCACATCCCCACTCAGAGACACACATGCATGTGTGTATAAATATATACCTCTGAAGGTGGCCTATTTTCCAGCTGCAAAATACTGTTGCTATCAGGGTTTTTCTGCCAGCCAGGAAGGGATATGAACCAAGAGGTGCAGAGCAAACTGCAGTGTCTGCATGATTTAGAGGCTCAGCATGCCAGGTTCACAGGTGTTCAAACTACCCAGGAACCATTTGGCCCAAATTATGGAAAATTCAATCTTAGGGATTGAAATCAGCTGGCAAGAAAAGGTGTTTAACCAACTCACTACTGCAGGACAAAGCAAAAAGTCAAGGAGGCAGGGTTTTCTTTAAATTTTTTTGTTTGTTTTTGTTATTTTCCCCCCTCACCCCCAAGCACCTGCAATATTGCTTGTCTGACATCCTTGGGAACTGCTGGCAGCAGAGGAATTTATCATCTAGAAAATTCCAAAGTATCTGTAGGAAATATTATTTACACTTGCAACTTTTCAGACAGAAAAGAGCTTGCAGGAGAGAAAGAGACTAGAAATCAGGTTCTGAGGCTGGACTGGCTCTCCAAACACAAAGACCCTCTATGTATATATATAAAAATATATGTTATACATATATAAAGAAAAACACAATACTTTTTAAATGTGCAGTATTACCAAGGCAGACACAGCCCAGTATCACTGGGGAAGAGGGCAGGAGAAAACAGACAGAGAATCTTGTTCCCATCCAATGTCCTGCCTGAAAACTGGGGATAGAACTGGTGGAGCAGCAGCATCTGCCTGAAGCGTGATTTTCACCAGATTTCCCTGCTGGATTTGGTTTAGCAGGAGAGCAGAGCTCTTCTTCAGCAGAGACTGAAGCTCACAGAGTACCAGCCCTCAAAAGGATCCCACCTGCATCCAGGTGGTTGGAGACATGCAAGTACCCAGCAGCATTTCTTCTCTGAATGTGCAGGACCTGACTGACCTGCCTGGGGGGCACCAGGACTATCCAAACCCCATGTGCTCTGTCTTCCTCAACCCTTCCCAGCAGCCAAAACCGAAGCAAATAGATCTCCTGAGCCGAGCTGTGCCCAGCTACCTCTTCCTGCCCTTAGTATTATTATCATGCAGAGAGATATTATTGTAAATATATTCCTGAATATGAAGAGATATCCCTCAAAAACATCTCTTTTCTCTCTGTTCCTTCAGGTCTAGCTCACAGTTAGATGTGCACCCACAAGTATAGGATGTAAGTATAGAAATTGCCTCACTGACTGAACTCAAAATCCAATTTCTAAAAGAATTTAGGAACCTAGTGCCAATGAAATGTAGGTACCTGAGGATGCAGTTAAGAATATTTCCAGATAGCCAGACATGATCAAGTCATATAATTCATTGATTTAAAGAAACTTCGTGCTCCTGAAACACCTCTGAGAGTTGCAGGTCTGTTTCTGCATTACTTTGACATTGCAAAATATGGCCATATATTTTTTGCCCACATCTCCTGCTTTGCAGAAACCAAATTATTTTCTTTCCTCCAAATATATGTTTATAAATACACATGCACACACTGTAGTTCTGCACTAATTGGTATTTGCAGTGTAAGCACTGGCCTTTCCTTCCTTCTCGTCAATGAAAGTAAACAGGATCAAAGCCTGCCAGTATTTAATGATGAAAATGTACCGTGTCTCTCCAGTCTTAATGTCACTGGAGTGAACTCAGAGATTGGTTTACAACAAAAATAATTTTTAAAGGATTTCATAACAAATTCAGGGGGAAAAAAAATACATATTTAGCTTTTCTTTCCTTAGCATTTTTATTTTGTCTAAGGGAAAGAAGGAATAAACAAAGATGTTTTTAAATGACTTAGCGAGGGACAAAATAAATGCATAAAGATTTTATCCAGCACTTCTAAAGATCTTGGAAGTGCTACAACTACACTGTAGTTTCTTTGTTGCAGCTCTGTATACATTTATACAAAAGAAAGATGAAAGGGGGGAGAGAGTGGTTGATATGGCTTGTGAGAAGTTGGTGGAATTAGATGGCAAGAGGTCAGGTTACAGACAATGTAAGCTAAAATGCATCAAAGGATATGAAGCAAAGGACTAGATCAAAGTCTCAGAAGCCAAGTACAAGAATAAAAGAGTGATAATTGTAGGCAGTGAGAGAAAGCACTGGAATAGAAATGTGATAATGGTATGACCTCATGACTCAGGGTTTTTTTTTTCTTTTTTTTTTTTCCTAGGCACAAATTTCCTCACACAGGGCACACAGATTGGAGAGGGCAGGAGTGTATGTAGCAGGAGGCAGCAGGGTTGGGGAGAGCAGAGAGGAATTCTGGGGTTGATAACCTTCCTGGATTTTAGAGGAAAAATTCACTTTGCTTTTGCAATATGGTTCATTCATGAGTTTTGTGGAGGATCATGGGGCTGTCCTCACAGGCACTGGCATGCAACAGGGAGCATAGATGCTGGGTAGGATGGAAAGCTGGTCAGATCCTGCTCTCCTGCAGCCCAGCAGAACATAGCTGACATCAGTGAGAGGGGGGCTGTTTTAAAGACAAAATTGGACCCTAATTTAAAGAAATCATTGGTCACTGATTGCTCTCTGTTCTATGGCTATCATGGCTGGGAAAGCCATCATCATCCAGAAAGCTCCTAAATAATAAACTCTTCTGCTGTTGAGGTTTGCTCTGAGGAAGACATTCCCATTAGGTGCATGCTTTGGTAGGAACCAGTGCATTTTATTCCACTTCATACCTAATGAGGTGTCTCTGTCCTCACCATTGCACAGCATGGAGTGAAGGTCCCTACACCCAAAATACTCTAACAGACCTGTCAACAGATCTGTCAGGTTAACAGATCTGTCAAGCCAGGTTGACAGATCTAACAGATCTAACAGATCTGTCAACCTGGCTTGCTGGACTGGTGCAGAGTCTTCTCAGCTCTCACTGGGCCCCAGTAGGAACCAATGGCATCACTTCAGTTGACTGTATCAATAGAATCATAGAATGATCAGGGTTAGAAGTGACTCCCAGAGGTCATCCAGTCCAACCCCCTGCAAGAAGCAGGGACACCCCCAACTAGGTCAGGTTGCTCAGGGCCTCATCCAACCTGGCCTTGAACGTCTCCAGGGATCCAGGGGCATCCACCACCTCCCTGGGCAACCTGTTCCAGTGCTCCACCACTCTCACAGCAAAGAACTTTTTTCTAATATCCAATCTAAATCTCCCTCCCTAAAGACAAGCCTCAAGACAAAGTCTTCTTCCATGACACCTGAAAAGACACATTTCCCCATTCACAAAGATTTTAGTTTGGATCTCAGAATGGCCATCATCACCCATCATGACCAGCTCATACTGGCTTCTTTCCTCTCCTTGAAGGTTGAGGCCAAGGCTGCACAGGGTAAAAGCTCCTCTTGGGAACTCGTCACTGCATTTTGCTCCATGTTTCATCTATGGAGTGAGTTACTTTTCTTCAGTGTGTGAGAAAACCAAAGCAAATTTCTTACTGGTGTCAAGAAGCTCCACTTGTTGCTTGAGATCCCTGCGTCGTTTCTCTCTTCAGCTCGTTGCTTTCAGTGCCGCTCACCGTGAGTCACTTGGCAATGCTTTTGTTTATTTTTCTGACTAAGTGGTTGAGCTCAATCTCAGGACAATGTTATGAGATAGAGGAATCTGTCAAAGGGTCCCAGGTTAGTGGATTCTGAAGAAGGGAAAAATTCTTCAGGAAATTCAGTGAATGTTGAAGTCTTTTCTCGCTGGGCCACAGGTCCATGTTCAAGCCTTTCTTCCATGACAAAATAAGTTGTTGAGACATGAAAGAAGCCAGGAGGCCAACAGCTCCTTCTCTGCCTCACTGAACTGCCTCTAAGCCTGACATCCCATCTTTGAGTAGTTGTGCTTTCCTGATGAGCACTCAGGTAACTATGGGGTCTTCACTGAGATGTCTGTGTCTGACCCATAGACATGCCTAACCAGTATTATTATCCTTGAATATGTTGAACTGCCCATTAGTTTTTACCTGAGCAAAACAGCTTAGGAGACCTTCCAGAAAAAGATCTACACTTTTTCCATGTTTGAGTCACAAATCTTTGGCTGCCCTGGGCTTAAGAGACACTGAAAGCAATTAGAGTGGTGCCTGACTTGAATCAGAAAGGTTCTTGCTCTCCAAAGCAATTCTATTTCTCCAAGTATTGCATTACTTGATTTTTCAGCTTACACAGAATATGAAGTCTGTGTGACACATCTGTGAAATGGTGTTCTTAGGCTTGGATGCCAATCGATATTTCCAATATTTAGAGGTCCCTGTGCATTGTTGCCAGGAGCTGAGCTGGCAGAGTTACTGGAGGAAAAACTCAGGCATTTTGAGGACATGGAAGGGTGTGGGAGAACAGAAAGGAGAGTGGCAGTTTCAGGTTCAATGTGTTTGTCACAAAGTGTGTGAGAAATCTGACAGGAGAGTGGAAATTCTCAGCGTTGCATCTTCTCTGGCTCCCTACAGGCCTTGGTGTTCAGATCCATGGGTTGAGATCCTGCTGATGCTCCTGAAGGGCAGGTCATATTTAGAGCCTGATTTTACTATCACCTGACCCCAGCATACCTGTGGGGCAGTAACAGCAGGTTTTTAGCCAGAACTGCAGTGGACCAGAGCTGCTGACTTGCTGTCGTGGCTGAATGCCAAGCTCCCCTGCAGATACCCTGACGGTGACATGGACCAGAGGTAGCTGTGAAGTGTAGCATGCTATATGTTGCTCTCTGCCCTCACTAGATCCCCCTGTCCTGTGCTGATAAAACAGCTCAGGAAACATTGCCAGGGCTGATCATGGGTCAGTTGTGTCAGGCCTGATACAACCAATGTGAGTCATTGAAGATAAAGAGAGTAAACATATAGGAACTTTTGCCTTGGAACTTGCTTAATCCCATCAACTGTTCAAAATTTTATATAGGGAACCTGCAACCACAAGGTCTAAAATGTCTTCTTAATCTTGAAATGGGCATTGCCCACTGCTCAACCCACTTTTGGGTAGTCATACTGGCATCACCAAGACCCAAATCCACCAAAGGTCCATCCCATTGTGCACTGAACCACCAACATTTCCCCTCCAAGTCTTTGGGACCACGCAAGAGGAGGTCACACTTCCATCATCTGGAGGAAGATATGTGGAGGGTAGATGGAAGTGTGACCTCCATAAGAACAGTGAAATTGACCTGCACATAGAGAACTTACCCTCGAGAAGAACAGAATGAACCCCATTTACATTCATTTTGGTTCAGGTTAATTTGTGGTGTGAATTCTAACTTTTATAGATGTCTTAGAAACACAAAACTCCTCTCATAAACCATTCTCTTGGTAATGTGAATGTGCCAATTCCCAGACACAAATGCTGTGGAAGGATTAGTGGTTCAGGGATATTTAAAGCAATATGAAGGTATGCACGGGAAGCTTGTCTGAAAGGTTGCATTTTATAAGGCAACTGCTTGTTTTTAGACACCTGTAGCAGCCCTGCACACGAAACTGATGTCATACAGTGTCTTGTGGTTGTCTACCCCGGAAATGTGGTTAAAAGAAACTTCCCTAAAACCAGTTCCTGTTTTTCTTTTCCATTTTCATTCTTTTTAGGTTTCTGAAAATCATGTGACTTGCAATGACTCACATCTTGATGAAATGGCAAATTCTGACAGGAATTTTCCAGAGTGTTCTTGATTTCAGTGTCACTTGGCTTGAATTTGATCATATCCATTACATTCCAAAATATCAATAGTTATTGATCCCTGACCCTAGGAGACAACAGAGGAGGAGCACAGGAACAACTGAGTAACCAGCGTGTAACTGCAACTCTACATCTGGCCAGGAGACATAACACAAAAAGACATTGACACTCCTCATTACTCAAAAAGATGAAGGAAGCAACCTCACAGCTCTAACAGTGGGGTCAAAAGTACAAGGAAACCGTATGTTCTTTCAGACAAGAGCTGTGGGTTTTCCTAAGAAGCAGAAGGGGAAGATTCCTCTGACCTAAACCAGCCTGTCCAGCTTCCTCAACCAGGAAGTCCCCATGTTTTGTTGCATCCCAGATTTTTGACATGAATTGGTAAATTTTGTACTCCTTTTACCCAGATCATTTCCCATTGACACATCTGGCCTTCTATAAGACACTGTAAGAGTTATCTTAAATGTTTCTTACTCTAGGATGTAAGGGGAGGATAGTAGTAAGAACGGGTCTTGCATATGCAAAGGAGTGTAAAGTATTTTTAAGATCTTCCAAAGGCACCAAAGAGAAATATTATCTTATATATAAATTAAATGTTGTCTCTTTAAAGGATAATCACAAAAAAAAAGGTCTAATTTTCTCCCTGTAGGCTCACTAAACAAGAGTGCCTATACTCATGAAGCGGCTTGGCCAAAGTCTTCAATTAAATCTCTGTTGCAAGAAAACCACCAGGTAGTTATGATTAATCCAGGAAATCAGATAAGACAATGATGGAGAAAGTTTCCTTGACTAAAGCTGAGCTTCTGCCTGCAAGGAGAAGACACTGAGCCACAGAAAGTGGTGAGCTGCTCACAGGACCAAGCCAGGGAGGGCACCTGCTTGTGGGGACAGTCCTCCAGACCCCCTGCAATAGGACTGGCAGGTAGAGAGTGGATGTGGCAAAGATGCTTCCTGAGAAGTCTTTGGAGGGAGGGAGACGAGCAGACACCTAACAGCCCCAGACATCCACCAGGAACACCTCAGGGCCATGACCCAGAGATTTATAGCCTTTCTTATTATACATTCTTCCCTTCTGATCCATCTGCTGCAGTGACACATAGCCTGTGCTTGGAGAGTCTCTTCCCCAGCAGCAGTTATGTTTGTATCACACACCCTGTAAACTTTGTCAGGTGCTGCTCCTGTTTCAGGGTCTTCTCCTCTTCGCACCTGAGCCTCGCCGTCAGGAAGGAACCCCCTCACAGTCAGGAGATCCCACTAGGAACCAGCAATCAGACCTTGCAGGTTGATTCAAGCTGCTCTTCACATCCTCTCCTCCTTTCTCTCTTTATTTTTCAGTTTGGGGTAGATTCATTCCCTTGCAGGTTTCTTCATTTTCATATGCCAAGAATGCATCTCCCCCACTCAAGCTGTGTCTCCCTCCATCCTTGGGACATTGAATTTGAGACCCCAGCTCAGTCCAAGGTCACAATTTCAAGCATTTTGCAAAATGGTAGAAAACACAAATTCCATAATGGCTTGTGACTATGAGTTAAGTTCAGTATAGCTGGCAGCTTCTCTTAGGCAGATCTGCAGCAGAACTGACCTCATTGACTGAATGAATCACTTGTCCCCCAAGGGCAGGAATGTTTCTTCCAGGACAGGATTGAAGCTGCTTTCTTACAAAAGCACTATCAGTCCCGAGCAGGGAGTTGGAAGCTGCCTGAGCCACACACCTGTCTTGTAGATAGTTCCTAGGCCTGCCAGGCATTTACCATTCAAAAATATACATTCTTCATCAACTTGAGCTGAACTTTTGGCAAAGGGTGTAAGGGGGAGAAAGGAGTGGAAAGGAGCAGGGAGGGGAAGGACTCAAGGGGTTCAACTGGAAGTTTTTGTTCAACCCTTGACAGAAACAGATATCCAGATCTGTCCATTTTGGCTGTTGCACATTTGATAAATGTGCCAGAGTTAGAATTGTTACCAGGGTTAGAATTGTTATCCTATACCAGTTTGCCAGGGATTGGTTCCAAAAGTAGTTGGTTTCTCATTAACAAGATTATCCCAGCAGCTTCAAATGGAAGGATTAAGAGGTACCTTGGAAGGAGAAAAATGTGAAATGAACCAGTCAGGTCCCAAAAGCAGATTGTCTCCATCCTGCCCTAAACAGCCCTGTAGGTGTCATGAAAAAGAACCTGCTCCCACTGGGTTTGTGAGGGGGCACATGCCCTCATCATCCCACAAGTATTTGCCCACCACATCGTGTCTGGAGTAGTCAGGGTGTGAGCTGAGCATTTAGAGGTGACAGCAAAGCAACTCTTCATGCTCAGGGAAGGTTACACTCCAAAGTTGGGTTGTGACACACTCCCTGAACTGGCACTGGACATATCAGACCAGACACGCAGTGGGGCCCTTGGTCTGGGTTACCCTGCCCCAGAATTTCACTGGGGCTCGAGGTGAGAAGCTTGGAGAGATGAGAGCTCAGGAGAGCCTGATACATCCCAGCACTTCAACATGTTTTCAGCTCTAGACACAGGAAGGTAATCTTCACATGTTTCTAGCTAGACATGGGCTTTATTTAGATATTTATGCCTTAATTATGCTGAATAAAGGCATAAATAAGTCACCTATTCCTCTGGCTATGGCTCAGAGATGCTGCGTCCAAGACTTAAATATTTTTGCATGCCTGATCCATGCCTCCCATGTGTTAAGAAGCCTTTAAGCTCTTTTTAGCTGATGAGACATGAGCAGGTGGTCCAATTGTGAACAAAATGTCAGAATCCCTTCCCAGGTACAAAACCCCACTTAGAGAGACAGTCAAGCTATGCTGATAAACGTCAACTAGCCCCAGGCATCACCAACCCCCAAATCTCTGCTTTCAGTGCTAACATTAACTCTAATTATGTTCATCCTAAATCTGCTTCCAGTCTGTTTTCATTACCTTCATTCACGTTACTTTACTATCACTTGTCCCTGCTTGCTGGCCTCATCTGTGATCAGATCTATTAGCAGATCTGATGCAGTGTATTTATATTCCTCATCAGCTTGCATGTAGCACTTGTGTCCTCCTTGACCTGCAAGTTAGCTGGTACACTGCAGATGCAAACTTCTTATACTAGAAAACAGCTTTGTGACTGTTTTCAGAGTATTACCAAGAGCCTGTTCCTCTTGTGTTGAGGTCAGCATTGAGAATAATCATAAACCCTGATATGTCACTACTGGGAAGATGTCCCTTATACAAACATGTTAGATCAGGGATGTAAATAAGGAGCCTTTGTTGGATTTCCAGGAGCTCTGGTGGCTTAGAGGTCTGTGTAAAAGCAAGTTTGTTTTTATGAGGATGCTCACTCTCCAGCTAACTGTATTTTTTGCCACCTAGAGAGAATAGTGAGTGATGGTCCCATACAAAGCTGTGGGATAGCAAAGGATGGCAGTGCTGTCTGCAGGTACCTCAGGGAACACTGCATCCCCACCACCTGGCTCCCACTGTTCAACAAGTAGGTGCTCTGTGTTTCTAGAAATGACACTTACAATTCAGATTGACATATTACATCAGCATGAATAAAGCCCCTAAAAATTATCTCAGTGTTTCTGGAAGGGGTCTGCATACTCAGATCTTCCCTTGTGCCCACTAAGTGTTGCAGGCTCAGCTCTGAAAGCACAAAAAGGCCAGTGACATCCCCAGGATAAGGGGACTGCTCCCAGTGTAGCTGCCAAAAGGGCTTATCTACATCAGAGAAAAGTATTCCCTTCTTCATGGAGTTGTAAGATTCTGCAAATAATAGTAGTAAGTTTTTGGAGCTCGAATGGAAGGTGTTACTGAACACCTGATTGTCATCTCTGGGTGGATTTTATAGTTTCTACAGTACTGTAGGAAAACGATACTTTGAACATGTTCTCAAATGTATGTGTCATTTCTCTGTGCTCTCACCCAGTTGGCAAAAGGGGCAGATTTTTAAAGGATAGAGGTATTGCTATCCAAACATAATGTGCAGCTCATTTGCTGAATCTGTATGTAGAGGTTTTACTGATATACAATAATTCTCAAGCCTTGTTGTATTTAATAAATGCATTTCTAGTATTTACCATTCCTTCTCATCCTTTCTGGTCCCTACTCGACCCTTTCAGTATGGCCAGGGATCAGCCACCCTTCACAAGGGTTTATTTTCTTCCATTTCTCAACTTTGATGCTGTTACTTAAGGAAAGTATCACCATGCCCTTCCAGAAGAAAGGCTGCTACCCATGGTACAGGGCAATGAGACAGACTTGCACCACATTGTTTGCTTTAAAACATCAGCAGGACTCCAGAGTCCCTGGAGAAAAACAGAAAAGAGGGAAGTTTCTGGAAAACTGGAGAGGAATCAGTAACTCCCTTCCTGTGCATGAGATCAGAAATTAAATCAAAGCCTTCCTGGGTCCATGCAACTGGAAGAAAGGAGAAAAGAGTGGCAAGTAGCACTCCATGTTCCTTGCAGAATAGTAATTCTGAAAATTTCTAGTGAGGAATTGAATAATTGCAAGACTCCCTCTTGAATGTGATGTAGTAAGATATTCCTCATATGAAGTGTGTCTTTCCTGAAACACACACAAGTGACTCCTTCACAACCAAGGCCATGAGACACTGTCCATGCGAGGAGCAGTTACATGAAGAGGTGCATTAAATAAACACTGATGTGATTCAAATGGCCTCTTAGCATGCCAAGGCTTCTTCTTCAGTGCTTGAACCCTCTATGGAGATTAATAACCTTTGGATGTTTGAGCAGCAAGTCAAGTAACTACTGTATTTTAACTGCATTTATGTGTGGTTTATTATTTGTGGTATGTGTTACCTATCCATCTAAATTATGGGGGTTGGGGTCGAGGTTTTTTAGCAGAACTTCTCCATGGAAATAAGAACACGTCCTTCATCAACACTACATCACATCAATGCTTGTGGGGATAAGGGAGACAACCATTTTGGGGGAAAATGTTTTAAATTCCTACTTTCCAAGTGTCAGAGAAGCACTCTCCTCCTGCTGTTCCACTGCATCACACTTGGGCAAGAAGTACATGGGAGCAATATGTCTGAACCCCATCCCTGAATGGCTGCACATTGCCACTGGTGGCTGGGGTCCCCATTTCATAAAGCTTAGCGCTGTCCTGGGTTGGACCCTCCAAAAAGTCAGCAAGGAGAAGTGTCATGAAAGGATTAATGCCTTAATCAAATGACTCGAGTCGGAAACAAAAAAATCAGCAGATGCTGGAGCGTTTCAAGCGTCCTTCAAACACCGGTAAAAATTCTTTATGCTGATGAACATCAGATCCGTGTGTGATGGTCCCTATTCAACCTGTGTTTGCAGTGTGCATATTTCTGTGTAAATGTGTGTCTTACAATTAGCTTGAGGATGTGCTTACAGTTGCTTTTACAAGTCCTCATTCTTGACAGTTTTACGGATGTTTGCACTAAGTAGCTTTTAGTGGCATACTGGTGAAACTAGGCACCTTGTTTTCCTTTCTTAAAGGCCCTTGGTCCTAATACCTACAAAGACTAATCCATTTGCCTCAGCTAATCCAGTCTAAAAGTACTCCAGTGCACTTGAAAGGATGTCCTGTGAGCAAAACATCTCACCTTGAGAATGGGGAAAAACTTGTTTTGGAGGTTGCTTCCCTCTGAAGCAGCAACCCCAATTGGCTAATCTATTTAGCAAAATTAATTAGAGGGCCATGGATTGAGTTTCATGGCAGACTAAAGCCCAGCTTTCTCAAAGAAAGGAATTCATTGTTGAACCTTTGATGGTCTAAAGGAGGAGAGGTGCATTCATATGTTTTGGGTAACTCCCTCATCATTACTAAGATAAAATAAAAAGGCTTTAAGGTTTCTTTCACTGATCACCCCACAAGTTGGCAATTATATAGGATTACTAGTATCCCATAGACCTGAGCTACCAACAGCTATTTTATTCACTTGTGTAATGCATTTTATGGTAATAACAAAAGAGGCCTTCAGGCTATTTTGTGGTCCATACAGATATTTGAAGGGGGTGGGGGGGAAGCTCTTATTTTTGTTTGTGTTTTGAGTGGGGGCAACGGGCAAAAGAGGGTTTGTTCTGCCAAAAGATTAGCGTGAAAGAATGAAATGAAATGTTTCGGTCTTGTTCAGTTCTAGTCTAATCAAGCCTACTCTCAAATTAATGAGCTCTTACCGGGGGGAACATCTCTCGATGCTGGAAGGCAGCAGTAAAGCTATGCACTTCTATTTCGAAAAAATGTAAAGCAATATCCTTTTTGGCTTCAGATAAAACAGAGAAAGAAGCATTTTTCATCTTTTAAGGTTTGATTTAATGCTACACTGACTCGCTGCGTTTGTGTTTATTGGAGGCATTTTTCTAGAGAGCTGAACAAATTGCCAATAATTTGAGGGTTAGTATTCTGGTCTGGTTTGGCTCATGGTGAATGAAGAGTGTAGGACAAGGAAGTCTAGCAAGGGAAAATAAGTTCCAGTGATTTTCTGAAAAGGTCTTCCTAAACCCTCTTCAGATCCTTCTAAAGTGTCGTCTTCTAATTGTCCTTCCTTGTTCTCTCAAGTTTTTCTGCATTGCTCTGACCAGCTCCAGGAGAATCATTCAGCTCTGGAGTGATGGTTCTTACACATAGGGAGAAATCTTTCCTTAAAACAGCTCTACCAATGGCTCACAGGACCATAGTCCAAGGGACTCCTCCTGGGGTGGGTTAAAGCACAGGCACAGGTTTGCAGTGCCTGGGGACTGCAGATCCTGGTGTTGTGGAAGGACACCACATGCAAGAGGCTTCTGTGTGCCAGCAGATCCAGGTCACCTTGAGGTGTTTGCACTGCTCAGAGCAAAATCCATACATTTTATATAATAACACCCCCAGAAAGCTTTGTACCAGCAAAAGCTAAGGCTGGCACATCTCATATCTGCACAGCACGAATTGTCCGTTGAAGTCTCTTGTGCAATTGTTTCCCTTTTGTGTGACCATTAAAGTGCTGTTATGAATTATCCCAACACATGAAAATTTTTTTCTTACTTTATTTAGCACAAAGGGTGGCTGGGATGCACTGAATCTGTGTGTGGTTTGTATTCTCTTGTAACCTCATAATTGCAACAATGTTTTCAGGTCTTATCTACTGTTCTCTACATCCAAGCATTGTACTGAACCAAGGTGTGATTCTTTGAGTTTCTAATTATATTGTTACTACAGTTTGAGAATTTTCCACAAGCATCAGTTAATCTTTACAACACCCCTCTGAGATAAGACCCAGAAGGATTAAGCCCAAACTTGTCATATTTTTTCTAATGTGAGTTGCTTAGGGACTGACTAGTTAAATATCCTGCATGTTGATAGGGCAAAAGTAGAGATGTACAAATACATATCTCATTGTTCCACGTCTAGAGGAGATACTCTTTTTAATTTTAATTTTTTTTTTGACAGGCTGGATCCTTCTGTGTATCAAGGTAATTTAGGAAAGGAGGAATTCATCATGTGTGAAGTCATATGGACAGTTTCCTCTAAGTTATTCATCTAGCATCACATCACAGCTCCCTGGCAGATTCCAGGAGAAAATCAATTATTCTGGATTCAGGGATTCAGGGCCCTCAAACTCACTATCATCTGTGCTTTTCACCAAGGTCCCTGCCTCATTTAGTGTTGTTGTTCCAGCTCCTGGGATGTGTGAGAGAATGACCTGGTTAACTACAGCCTTCTTCAGCACAAACCATGATTCATTTCCTCAATATCATTCTCAAATAAAGCTAGAGGCCAAAATGCCAGACACTACAATTCAGCTCTTCTAATGTTTGCTAACAAAATACCCCTGGATTATTTTTCAAAGAAGAAAAATGAAAAATACAGGTCTTCCCACTGGTGCAAACCTACAGTTTCACCTACCCAACCACCAAGACTGGACTCTGAGAGAACAAGGACTAACTCTACTATTTTAGCTAACAGAAGAACTGATACCACTATATATGAAACATTTTCCTCTGTGGGAGAGCTCTGATGGGAAGATGAGGCAAATTAATTGCCAGACAGTCTACAAGGTGACAGATAAAATTGAACAAACTGGCCTCAAAATGTGGAAGGAGATACAGTGCATCCCAAAGGTCTATTGCCTCATCCAATCTGTATGTCTCTGGCTTCTCTCAGGTACACATCAGCGTCTTCATTTTATCTCCTACAAGATTAAGATAGGAGATAGAGAAAGAATCCTTGTTCCTTACCCCATATTAGTTGGTCTTCCCCAGCCTCATGATGTCATTGTTGAAGCTACTGTCTTTTGAGATCCCTACTGTGTCCTCAAGAGTTTCATAGTTCGAGCATGTGCAGAACAAGCAATGTTCATTGATTTCAAATGTTCTCCTTTAAAAAGCCATATTCTGGTCCCCTGGTGACCTCCCTCCTCAGCTCATTTTCAAGCTCCTACTCCAAACCAGCACAGCACTGCAAACTTCTGGATGAAATAGCTGCAAAAAAAGTGTCTCAAAGTTGTTCAAATTCATTTTTCCTCATGTTTCATCCCTTTAAAATAATGGAATTATTTTTGCTAGAACATTCCCAAAAATGGCAGAGGAACACACCCAGTGGGGAAAATTCCAGTAGACACCATTAAAAGGCCTTGTTACTAATTCCTTGTAATTCTGCCAGACATGAAGAGGAAGACAAGGACTGCTGCTCATGTCAACTCTAAGTGGAAAGACATCAGCAGCCAGTACTGTTGGGTGGTGTTGCATGTTACCTCTGCTAGTGCTCAGAAAGCAAATGGTACCACAATGGGCAACAGCTGTAGTGGGCAACAGTTGTATTTTAAATAAGTGGGTTTCTGCTCATGGCAAGCTGTAAAGATGGAACTAAACAAGGAAATCTGTATTACAAAGTCACAGAGGGTTTTTTTCCCCCAGAAAAAGCTCAAGCAGCCTGGCCTCCTGCAAATCAAGGTCAACACACTGGAGCCTGAAAGCTCAAGGTGAGATGTCTTCATCACGGGCTGCAGAGCAGGGTCTCATAACAAGCAAGGCATGCTGGTGTGAACCAGAATTGAAGTTTTTGAAATGTAAATAGGAGTGCAGCAAGACAGATCCAGTGTCAGAAAGGGCTGGGAACAGGAATCGGTGCAGCCTGTCTGCAGGCCAGCACGAAGACTCAAGCATTAGTGGGATGTGGCAAATCAAACTCAAGTCTCTCAGCTAAAAGCCTCACTAAAATGCAGCAAGTGTTCTTTTCAAACAAAATCTCCCCCTACTTGTCTACCTCAGCCACATAAGCTTTTAATTAGACCAAATGCTTCATAGACAGCTCCCCAAAACTGGGAAACTCAAAGAGAAAGCCGTATCATGTTGCTCTTGTTCACAGCACGTCCTTCTCTACAGAGAGAAGCAAAAT
The DNA here is from genome assembly GCA_013399135.1 of Heliornis fulica. Classification (NCBI taxonomy): domain Eukaryota; kingdom Metazoa; phylum Chordata; class Aves; order Gruiformes; family Heliornithidae; genus Heliornis; species Heliornis fulica. The sequence goes on along the minus strand of VXBZ01012700.1, from coordinate 116,752 downwards.
CAAGAGTTCAAAGCAGATAACAAACACCAACACACCTGAAATGCCTTAAGGGCTTATTATTATTGCTATTATTATTACTATGTCTTACAGCAGTCAAATACATTTCAGCTCAAAGACTCCAAAGTCCAGAGAAGAAAATCCAGCTGGAAGTGCTGTCACATCTTTCTCCTTATCTACCTTCTCTTTAGATGCCATCTGACACATTTTCGTGCTTGCCTTCACGGCAAACGTGAGTCATTCATACACAACAGTGTCACTCTGACTAGCAGTGTCACTCTGACTAGCAGAAGATCTCAGCTCAGCTCATCCTGTGGCCTTTTTATGAGGCTGTCTATCACCCCACAGGGCTGGCAATGATGGGTGGACTACCATGGATCTGTTTCTCATCATATCTTTCGGTTGTACAGCAGATGAGAACTCCTAATATGGGGCTATCAGCAGACAAATTGCTCAAGCCTAACAATGCCACATGAAGAAGTGTAAACAACTGGAATCTGCTCCATTTAATCAATGCACAATGCTCACATTGTGTGCCCAAAAACAACAACTGGAAGGATCGTTTCTGGATTTTTAAGCCGGTCTGTTGACAAAGCAGAACGGGAAAGCACACACAAAAAAAAAAGGGAATGTTTTAATGCATCCACTGACACCACTTCAAACTGGAGCAGGATCACAGAAAACTCCAGTACTTGGAAAAAAATCAAATGTTTTGCCCTTGAAATTGTCCTCGTGAAGCAGTTTTGGGAAGGCCGGGAGGACTGAGTACAAACTGTAAACAGAAAAACACGTCACCCCTCAGAATCTGGGTTTATTGGCACAATCAAATGAAGGTGCAGCCTGAAAATGGGCCATCATATGAACATTACCTTTCATCCAGCTACCACAGATAAGAGGAGCAGAGAGGGCTGCAGTGCAGGTCAGCACCTGGCTTCACTATCTGTTCTTGGGTCTCTCACGGCACTGGCGCCTCTTTGGCCATAGAGGTTTTGCCAGAGTAAAGGTGTAGACTTCTCTATTATTTTGCTTTCTTCTGTCCCAATCCATCTCAAAATGAAGGCAAAGGAAAATGTCTCGTTCTCAGGTGACATGTGGAGGAGTTTCATTGTCTCTCCTCTCCAAATTATTCAGGAGAGAACTGGAGGTAGAAGAAGGCGCCATGCATTGAACAGACTGCACCGTGCGCCGCTGAGATCCAACTCCAGGCTCTAGAAAGCAGAACTACCTTTAAGCTACCTAGATAGCACTAGAAGAAGCTTCACTTGATGCAAGCTGGCCTTGATATTTGGACTTCTTCACCATAGAGCCCTCATTTGTGCACTGTGCTTCCCTGTGGTGATTGTCCTCTACTAGAGATGCCACATCTCTGATGTGTAATTTTACTTCCATGAAATTTAGAAATCCTCATGGATGTATTTATTGATGGACTGATTCTTTACTGATACACACAGTTTGAAAACAGCAAACCTGAGGAGAAGACATGTTGAAGGCAAAAGAAGGGGATGGATCAATGTACTCTCTGAAATCTCAACCACCAGATCTTGGACCTGGAAGAGAGTTCCCATAAAATATGAGCTGTGGCATAGCGAAACAAAGCACCTGAAGCTGGAAATCAAAAGACTGTAGGACTCAGGGAAATAAATGGATTGCTTGATGGGTCAATAAGCTGTTTTCTTTTTGGACATCATTTTCACCACTGATAACTTTGCTCCTGAAAAAAAATGAAGCAGGAATTGAAATTTCTTTTCACAGATGCACGGGGATTCCAGCAATTATATCATTCCCTTTCAGAGCAGAATTTATTTCCTTTTACATGTAAAACTTTTGCTTTGGTAGAAATGAAAAGTTGTGTTCCACTAGTGGCTTTTTTTTTTCCTAATTTAAAGTAAAATATAACATAGTATCAATTTTTAAAAACAAATGACACAATTTCAAAAGAAAATAATATATCTGGGTTTTTTCCAAGCATGGAGCTAATTTAGGATGTTTCAACATTATTGGAACTTTTTTATCACGTTTTTTTAAATAAAATTTCCCCGAAAGCAACATGAGCTCACAAACTACTTTTTTATTATTATTATTTTAGCGCTACTGCATTTTACTGATGGGGGAAAAAAAACCCTCCAACTTCTCCATCAAAGTTTTTTTCCAGTGAATACTACTCCTGAGTCAAGTAGGAGCGTGCCTGAAAGTCTTTCAGATGGAAGATTTATTATGTATCATTGGGGGAAAGAAAAAAAAAAAAAGCTATTCAGGGCCAAACTCTGATACAAGCTGGTTTGTGAAAATTTACAGAGCTCCAGCCAGTGGAAATGAAGCGTTTTTAATGTACTTTGCACTTCTAAAAAAGAGAGGTACCCAGTAAAAAGGTCAAAAGCATTAACATATGAACATATGAGTATGAACACGGACACTCTGCCCCTGGTACTCAGGTAAAACTCTCCAGATTGTTTTGGATAAGGATATATTCAATGTGATGGCCCACAGCCATATGACACGTTTTCAGGTGTCCTTACTGGCTTCTACTTCTTTACTGCTATTTTTAAACCACTTTTTTTTTCTTTTTTTTTAGCCTGTGCAAGAGGATTTTGTAATCCAATGACCAGATATATCAGCTGAATTTTGATACTAATAAGCAAGAACATATTTGCCAAGAAAGTCAGCACGTAGCCTGCCTGTCACAAAGAGCTTCCCCACCAGACTGTTGCTGGTTGTAAAAAAAAAAAACAACACTCTCTTCATGGAATCACAACCATTTGTGGGCTGCCCAACTACCAAAAGGGTTAAGAAAGTTGTGGTAGAAGTAAACCAGAGCGTTTCTTGAGTACAATTAATTACACTCACTGCAACAACTTTTATTTTTAGGGAGATGGTAAATAGAAAGAAGTCTGTGCTGCCAAGCTTCAGGAACCCACTTGGCCCAAAGGTTGTCTGAGAATGTTAGTCTGATAAAGTGGCTTTACAGACAAAAACATCATGATGTGTATCAAAATACTGACAAGGGGTAAGCACTCAGCCAAAACAAAAGCCAGCCCTAACAAATGTGAAGCACAACAGACTGGGGTGATTCAGCCCATTCCTATAAACAAGATGCAATGGAAAGAGGTTGCATAATTAACCCATCCCCTTAATAAACAGTATTTAATATGCCATCTACTTAAAATTAAACTGCTGTCAGAAGCAGTGGTTTTATTTCTCGTTTCAATTTTGTTCAAAGCAAATGAAGTCCTGGCTGCGGCGTCGCCCCAGGCAGTGACATGAACTGTTCCAAATGTGGGGGTTTTGTGGCCTGATTTACAACGTTATGGAATGACCAACGTTATATTGCTGTTGGAGTGACCTGGATATAACTGAGAAACGCCCCACAATCATCTGAGTGGGGAGAAAGGACGACTTAGCACTCTCCTTGGGCCACCTGGATCCTGTTAAGTGCAGGCATAAATCAAAGCAACCTTCAGATGACAGAGGCTTGTCCAGACTGAGACTAGGTCAGACCTGCTCCTTCAAGCAAACTAAAATGAAACTGTAAAAAGTTGTGGTATTATTATTTGCTTTGTAGTAGCTCCTTGAGTCATTCTGCCATACAAGTAGAAGCAGTCACTGTGTAAAATTGCCTTTTTTTTTTTCCTGTGCTTTGGGTTCATCTGCACCCACATCCAGATTTCTGGGAAAATTTGGTCTTCAGCAGAGGTTTTGCCATCGCTTCAGGTGTAATAGTGGCACCAGAGCCACAGGAGACAAACAGTTTGCCCATTTTCACTCTGCAGAGTAGTGACAAGGGCAAGGACAGGACTTAAGGCTCTGGAAGATTCAGTTATTGGGCTCTGCCTGGCCCCCAGTGCCTGCAGAGAACAGCATTGCCAATTAGATAGACCTGAGCTTTTCAGATGATACTGAGTCAAATGGAGAGGAAGATTTTCCCAGGTGGTAGAAGTTCAAAATAGCACCTCTCTACAGGGAGAAAAGATTCTACTTCAGGAACCACTTGACAATTATATCATTTTTAGCCTACCCTAACCTCTCCAAGATAGACTGTAATAAACACTCGTGTGACAGATACATTTCATTTGGAGTAGTAAATATTTATTCTTCTAGAGGCCCAGAGCTGAGCAGCCCTGGATAATTGAAGTTATTCCTGTACATACTGGCAGTCTTTGCCTACCCCAATGCCACCACATGTTTACTTCAGCTCTGACATGCAAGACCACCCTTCCATATTTATCCTCCGTTGTGGCCATCATGTGAGTGGAGAATGTCAATCACTTTGAACCATGTGGACCTTGTGGTAGAACTTGCATTGTGGAGACAGCTGTCCTCTGCAGTCAACAATTCTCTATAGGTGGTCTCCAAAAAAGGTAGATTTTTGTGGTAGGTGGGAGTACACTCAGCAGTTTTCATATTCAAATGGACAGAGTTGTGGTTTCATGTGTGTATAAAAATGGCAAAGTCAAAAGTAGGAGCAACAGGTAAAGTGACTGAAAATAAAGAATATATAATTGCTCATTAATACATTGGTGGAAAAGGCTAAGGATCACACATAAAATCTGTTAAAGAGTCTATTCCCTGCCATGGAATTCTGCTTTATTTTTTATTGGCTGCTCTGTGGTCCTTATCACCAGAGTATAAACTATTTCACTTCTGAAACATAAAATTACTTCCATTAAATCCCTGGTGATTAAAGTTCATTTGAGATGGAATGGTCACAGAGTTTGTAAGCTGCATGAGAAAATTCCTACAGCCATCTTTCAGAAAGAGCTTTGATCAGAAACTCCTTCCAGATATGGGCAGCTGAAATGTCATAGAGACAATCTCAAAGCAATCTTAATTCCTGTGACACTGATCTACTTGGGAGCTCATAGCTCAAAATGGGCTTTGATGGCAATTTCTTATCTCCTTGGATCTGATAAACTCTGAGGACAGATGTATTCCTACAATTAACATAAAGTATATACTGCAGAAAGCAAGGAGGGAAATAACCAGGTAGGAAAGCAGGCACTCCTTAATGCCACCTCTCTCACACCACACACCTCCTAGCCAGGCTCCACACTAATTGTAGGACTCACAAGTAAGCTCCAAGGAAAGAAATGTATACTGGGAGGCTCCCCATCATGTCTGAGATCTTTCCAGAGGTAATTTTTACAGCCTAATTAACATCTGTCACCAATCTCTTCCTTCATCTCTTCTCGGGGAAGAAAGCTCTGCTGTGGCCTTGTGTTTTGCAAGGCCAGGGGCAAACTTGAATCATTAGATTGGATTTCTAAATTGCTGGCTCAGTGCTATTTTGTTGTGTATTTGTATTTTAAAACTCCAGGCATTCAGAGAAGAAACTGAGGACATCTGTAATGACTCTGAGTTCCTGTAGAGATTCATCCCACCCTTTCAGACCCTCCTGAAGAACATTCTCTGTTACGTGTCTCGGGTAGAGGAGTTGTCCCATGGTATGAGAGTTGTTACTCTTCACTTCCATATATTGAGTAGCCCAGACACAGGCTATTGGTCTAGGATTTGGTCTCAGGAGGATGGTGAAGGAAAAGTGAAGCTGGGAACTACACTAAGACCACCACAACAATCCTACCAGGTAATGTAAGGAAGGCAGTCCTCTCTTTGTAAGCCTCCTGTAAGATGGCATGAGACACTGTCTGAAAACCAAATGCTAATTACATCTTCTCTTGACACCAAAATTCTTTAAAAGCTCTTCTTAGAGCAGCCATCAGTGGTCAGAAATTGCTTCTTGGAGATATCCCTCAAAACCATGTAAACACAATCAAACCACAAGTTATTGCTCTGTCTAGCTAGCTTGACAAAAACAACATGAGGGTGAAAAGCAAAGCCCTTCCAGGTGACCAGTCAAAGGCTGCTTGTGCCATGGGGAAGGGCAGAGCAGAAGAAGACACGCCACCTCCTGAGTTTCTCTCCTCACCTGACACAATGGGTGTTGTTTGCAAGGAAGTGTCTACTCAAAGAAAGACAGGAGGGAACATGACATAACATGGCAACCCATAAAATTTCTGAGGTGCCTACCTTGGCACTGGTCCTGTTCCAGTCAACAGTAGAGGGATGTTTAGCAAAGCTGTTTGAAACCTGGAATATCCCTTGCAAATTACAATCTTCTTATAATATTTTTTTTTCATAGCTTTCAGGAAATAGAGAAGGGAAAGCTGAAACCTCTTGCAAGATGGAAACCCTGAGTGATTTTTGCTTTGATAGTATCAGAACATGGTATTGGAAAATTTTGGTTTGATGTGCCTGTAACCTTCATGAGGTCACAATGCTTCACTTCCACAGAGATGTTTTGAGTTTTAGAAGAACAAAAATTCAATGTGAGTTTTGCAGTTAAAATACAGTCTTCTGTTTTGTTCAAAATGGGAGTTACCAGTAAATTCCCCCTGAAAAAAAAAAAAACAAACCAAATCAATTTGGTCATAACTTTCCTTTGCTAAATAACTGCATTCTGTTGGAAAATTTCCATAGTCTTCAGTCCATTTCTAGTCAAGCCTATGCAGAGGAATATTTTCAAGTGTTTACAAGTTTGCAGGAGCCACGCCACGGACACATCATTACAGCTCCAAGTTGTTTAATCTTTTGTCTAAATATAAATAGTTGAATGAATATCAGTAATTTCCTCAGTCCCTCTAGCTATAGGGAGTTATCAGAGCAAGGGAAGGCTGTAGGATTAGGGCCAGTCATCGAGGCTGTTTCCAGGCTATCTGTTGAGAGAGGCTCAGAGATAACACCCCGCTCATGCTTGGCATCATCAGCCGTGCTCCGAAGGGCATCCCACATCGACCCGCAGCACGGACTTCCAGAAACAACAGCTCGGCTGTTCTGGGCTTTGCTGCTCCTGATGCAAAAATGGGAATTTTCCCATGAGGTCAAACTGACTAAAAGGGTCTCTTTTCTCCCATTTTGCAGCTTGGGCTGACCTTCTACTTCTTTCATTCCCTGCTGATTTGGGACCTCCCTTTTTCTCCATTGACCTGACCAGGACAGTAGAACTGGAAGCTGTGGATGGCTTTCTCTGGGACAGGGTTCCTGAAGTTTTGTGCCATTTTACAGCAGCTTTTCTTCCATTTGGCCATGGTCACTGCTCTTATCTTTTCCCATAAGTGTTATCAATGTTTTCCTTTTCATCAGAAACGTCTTCTTTTTCTCCCCTTGATCTCTCGTGGGTCACTCGCCTACCAAATGCTCAACAAAAGGCTGAGCACTCACCCTGAAGAACTTGGATCAGTGTTTCTTCCCAGTCCCACCACTCTCCTCACATGACCCCAGTTTCTGCTTTCCCTGTCCAAGTCCTATAGCTAAAAAAAACAACCCCATCTCAGTGGCTAGCTGACATAACCAGATAAAGACGACAGAGCTCATAAGCAAAACTTGGAAGGGAAACCCTAAAGTCTGGATCACACTCCACACAAAGTTAAGCATTAGGAAAATAAAACACAACCCCTACAAAAAATAAGCTCCTATATGATCTCAACTTAAACCTGTGCTTAAGCTGGGCAGCTCTCATAACTTAGAAGTTTGCTGAGCTGCAGCTATTTGCAGTTGTCAGGCTGAAACGTCCTTTCATCTCTGCAATCTCATTCAGTCCCCTAGCATTGTGGGGACGCAGGCAAACCACTATAAATAACTGAGCCTTTTCATGTCAGCTGGTACAAATACCAGCCACTTCGAACAATCTGACCTTTCTTGGGGATTCTGACCAATCTGCACTAGAAGATGGCTTATATCTTTCAGGATTTTCCATGGTTAAGGTATATATAAAAATTGCTAGCTATTTGTGTGCACTCCAACTGCTTTCTGGCTTGTTTAATCTGGCTCTGACACTTTGTTCTGTGGTTAAAAAATGAAAGTAATGTCCCAGTTAATGATTTTTGATGAAACCCATTATTCTCACCACTATTTTTAAACACCACAGAAGGCAAATCAATCTAACACACCTACAAGACTAATATTTTAATAAACTAACAGAGACAGTGGTCCAAAGCCATGGTATTTTTCCTCTGAACTCTTGTTTTTAAATGAAACCCTGTGAGGTTACCTTGGCATTCCTCTGCATGAAGCAAAACCTAGAAAATAAATTGCTGTTTGTGCCTCCCGAAGTTCATCTTTAGCTTTAAATGGAAAACAAAATAGAATATGGCTTCAGCTTCATAATTAGTAAAAGATGATGAAGGATGTTACTGAAGAAGGTATTAAATGATTATGAGATTTCCCCTTCTTCTACACACCTGTCAAATGGAATGTGATAATGCCTCTTCCTTATTAATATCTTATGAGAGAAGTCAGAGTGGATGTAACCTTGACCAGGAGATACCCATTTTATACTCACTGCTGTAGTTTATTCTGGAATATAGGACAAATCTTGCCTCTGACCCTGTTCTCTGTGGTTGCAACCAGAAAGCTAATGAGAAAAGGTTATAAAATATGTAAAATAATCTAGACTGTGAGACAGCTTGGGGAGGAAAACCTTGGGAAAGAATGAGACTATTCACAGCGTGAGGCACTGCCTGACAGAGCAAGAGTGGCCACATCTGGCTCACCGGTCTTGTTCGGGTTCTTAAGCTGCTTCAGGTCCCTCATGAGGATAGTGCATCTTGACTAGAGGTGTTCATTTCTTTCCAGATAACAAATTTCCAAAATATATATGGAGGGCAGAAATGTATCCTGGTCTAAAATACATTTTAGACGTTTACTGTGCCCTTTCCTGGGGTTTTCTCTCCTCTGTATTGTCCTCTTGCAACTTAACCCCCCTTTCCCTGCTGTTACAGTCAGTTGAGAAGCTGTGTACCTAAGAAAAGATGTTCCAGAGCACAGGGCACATGTCCTCATTCTGTAGGATCAATGATCTGGGACTGAGAGATTAATTCCCTGTCATGTCCTTGTATCAGCTCTTAATGTGCCTATAAGTAAGCAAAGCAGCGTGATGGTGAAATTTACCTACTTGCTGTTGAGGAAAGCTGGAGGCAAGGAAAGTATTGCCACGTTATGACAGTGTACACAGAAACGTTAGTGTCCTCAGACACACAGGAGGTGATGTGGAAACCAAGAAGCCCTTGAGTGTAACAACAAATGAGGAAAAGGCAACAAAGGACCTAAGGGAAGGTGAACAGCTACAGTACTTCCCCACCTCCCTCAATTACTTCCCCTGCTCCCCAGAACAAGTTCTCCCACAGTTTCTGGGAAAAACCTCACATGGAACCTCAACTCTTTGGTGCAGTGGTCAGTCCACAGCCAACACAGCCACTTATTTCTTAACTGTTCTCTCCCTGTTGAAGCTGCATTTTCTCAGAGCTGTGTGTTGCTGGACGTGTTTTCACTCTTGCCCCTTCGCAGCGAATAGCCGAAATGTTTGGATGAGTTTCTCGGGGGCTGCTCTGTCGCTGCAGAACAAGCTGGGAGCTGCTGCAGGGAGTGCAGAGAGACCCCATGGCCAGCATGAGTGGTGCTCACTGTTCAAGGCAGCCTGCAGAAAAGGAGAGTTACTGAATGTCAATTAAAATGCTTCAGTGATTTAAGTGGGCAACTTCCATGCGCCGCTTTGTAACGCTACACCCCTCCGTCTCCAGCTAACGGCACTGCTCTTACAGCAGCCCCTAGTAGGTGAATTCATGCAACAGCATTGACAGTGACCTTAAGGAGGGATCATTAAACTATTCTCCTCACTTGAAATTTGTAACTCTATCTGCTTCCTCTGTGGGAGAGAAGGAGCAGCTTGATGACCACCCGGAATGAAGAACCTGGAATCACTCTGTACAGCCTTGATTCTTCCTGCTGCACATGCTAAAGCGAGAGAAGTTGTTAAAAAAGCAGGAGATATGAGGCCTTGAGTGGATATGAACTCACTGGCATCTAAGAGCAGAGCCAGAGGCATCTTGCTCCCTGCAGCAGCACTCTGTAGGCTGGCGTGGGTCCGGGCGCAAGCGATGTTTCTCCACTGCCACTGCCAGGGAGGACAACGGGACCCTTGTTCTCACCGGAGCCACTGTTGTCCCGGGGTCTCAGGGCCACTGCTCTGCTCGCAGGCGCTGTCCCAGCAGTCTGCTGCCAGATGCACCGCCGGTGCCTGGACAGAAAAGTCTGTGAGGTGACATCCCAGGATCCAGCACCACGCCGGTGGACCTTTCGGCAGCAGTGCCTGCTAACTTATGGGAAAGGGTGACTTTTGTCACTTGTCTCATCTCAGACATGCGGCAAAGTTCAGCTGAAAGCTTTTAATGGTCCCTTGGTGCTGAGCCTGCAGATACAGAGCGATAGAGAGCATAATAAACTTTCATAATAAGATCTAACTGTGTAACACATCAAATGTGTATCTTAGCTGTATCCAGTGGAGCTGAATGGAAACAAACACACCAGACCACACACAGCAAGATAATGCACATGACTAATTTTGATGACTGATTTCATATAAATAATGCACCGAGATTAGTAGATGCGCTGTAATATCCCTTCATTCCACTCCTTTAATTAACTTTTCATTGCGACTCCAACTGGAAGCTGATTAATAAAGTGTTCGCTTTTTACTACTCAGATTAAAAGTACATCCTGTCCTTAGTGAAAACAGTGAGAAACTGAGTGAAACTTAGGGAATAGCCTGCTTAATGACATTCAGAATAGCATTATAGCTCTTAGCTGGGTGGCAAAGGGAGAAATAGCAGGTGTAGATAAGGAGTGGGAAGAGTACAGTATTACAGCCTCTACGTGTTGTAAATTGCTATGGGAACCAAACAGTTTTGTTCTAGATCAGTTCTGCCACCTACACAAAAGGCAGTAAGACATAGATAACCCTACAGCTGAGTCCTGTTCTCCTGATGTCTGGCAATGTTTAAATGAACTCATGAAGGAAGTGTTGAGTAGTGAAAGACAAATGACCTTTTCCATCTGGGAAAGGTCTCAAAACCTTATAGCTGCGATGCTTGTGTTTATCAGAGGAGAAAGAAGGGAAAATACAGGTGAGGAAAAGAGAAGCTAAATCCATACTATCTGAATTCAAAGAGGATGGCAGGATTCTAAAGACTAATGACCTCCAGGAAATTGATCCTGGTGTTGATGGATCACTATATATAGGACACAGACTAATAGGTCAGCTGTTGCCTCTTCACCGTAGAAGAGGTAGGATTTCCTCCCCCCTCGAAGACCAAAACTTTAAGTGACTTTAAATGAAGCAATTTTAGTGCTTATTACACCATCCCTGGGGATTTTCAAACTATTTTGCAAATAAAGCAGGCAGGTAGGGCAGGTACATCCTCCCATCCTGTCATCACCGATGGAAAGGCTGATCTGATTTACAGAGATGTGACACGACTTGTCCCAAAAAACCTCCCTAAGAGGGACTCTCATCACAGGTATGTGATTAAGCACCAACCACCTTTCCTTTTTAACAAGTTTCATCGGCCTTTCCTTTGTGCAGAACCACAGATTTCATATATTTTTTTTTTAATGCTAAGCCATCAATTAGTCCAGGTTTACTCAAAACAGTGCCCAGGGTCTCTTTGTAAGTCTATAAACCTCAGAGGACCTATTTGTGATCTTGGGCTGAGATTCAAGTTTTAGAGGAAAAGTGAAACTGGGGCAGTTTTTTTTCATTACTTCAGTTTTCATACTTAGTTCTCATATTCTATGCTTGAATGTGCCTGAAGGGCTTGCGTGGAAGGCAACGTGCACATTTCCAAGGCCTTTTTTTTTTCTGTTTCAGACTTGATCCCAAATTTCAACTCTACTAAGTCTGGCAGCCCCTCCATACAGCATTCATAATACTAATGTCTCAGATATTATTTAGGTTGGACCTTCCAGGGAACATTAGCAGTCAAAGGCATGTTTACGAGATCCATCTGTGACGAGTCTTGCCCCTCTCTCACACCACGGTGCAGCAGAGCAAAATACTACAAGACAGCATCAAAGCTGGATAGGGAAGCTAACAACAGCAAACAGAGCATGTGGAAATAAATAATAAAAGGATTACCCACTGCATGGAAAGCTTCCCAAGGTTCTGTATGACTGTGGGAAAGACTTCATAATCCCAGGTTTCATTCAGACCGTTTCTGGGAACAAAGGCACCTGTATAAAAATCGGGGTTGTTGATTTTGGCAAACTGTGATCAAACTGAAGACAAAAGAAGAGAAAAGATGGTACAGATCTGATTATCCCTGGGCATGTAATTCTTGGTGCTTCACACATCCTCTCTACCCTCCCCATATGCATCTTGGCATGACCTGGTATCCTTTGTCTTGCACCACATCAGTTTTGATGGAGTGAAAGCTGAGGTCTGAACGTATCCTTAAGATAAGGTGAGGATGAGAGAGCGCTCTGTAGTTGGAGCAAGGCTTCACAGGAGCATCCCTCCTACCTGCCAAGTCTCACCACAGTCTCCTGGACTTTCTGGATCCCACTCCAAGAAAAATTCAGTCATCTGTTTAATTAGTTCTAAACTAAAAACCAGAAGACAACTCACACTAATAGTATTCATTTAAATTAGAAGTCCTTGTCCATGTTTCTCAGCAGCTTCAAACTCCTCCCAGTCTATAGACAGGTTTGTAGGAGCTAATCACCTGCCCCAATACTTGAAGGAGTCAAGAGAAGAAAGATGGGAAAATGAAACACTGGAGTAATTCAAGAAATGTTAAGGAGGTAAGGATGGGTAGAGTTAATAGTCACTAGCAAGGAAAAATGGGGGACTGGCACAGGACCCTTCCACAGCAAGGTGTGGAGCAACAGGGGACCTGTGCTCTATGGGCACCTCTCCTGAATATATAAAAGTAGCACCATGCCCCCAAGACCCACCGACTTTTACAAGCTGAAAGCAGAGCTGCCAGCTTAAAGTGTCATTCACCACTGAACTGCAGCGTGGAGTGAAAAACAGCAGCTATTCAATAGCTGTTTGGGACAGAAAGTGAAAAACAACATGGCCATTGAAAGGGCAGGAGGAATTTCTGGTAGGCAGAGAGTAATTAGCCAAGTTGGCCTGTGGCCAGGACATGGAGGTTAGTCATCTCCTTTTGTGAAAAGTGCCATCAGATCTCCAATGACTAAGAGCATTCAGGACCTTGGGTTGATGTCTAATCTAAAAGATGGATAGCAATGCTGAAGAGGAAACATCAGAGGCGAGTATGATCATAAACAGGGAGGATATGCAAGATATCTTCCAGATAGAGGGTGGATAAATGGAGCTCCAGGCACTGGCCAAAACAAACACAAGTCACTATGAGTGGATGGGGGTCATTCCAGGCTACGATGCGAGTTACATCAGGCACCAACGTTGCCCTCTGCATGGCTTCACAAAGTTGGGCTTTAACACTTGAATGTCCCTGGCAGGACGAGCCAAAAACACTGCACCCATGGGCAAAGAAAGCCAAGAAGGAAACTCAGGGAGATAGAAATTAGGAATCTGATTTCACTTTGGGGAACAATTAAGAATTATTTCTTGAGGGTGAACTAATGGATCTTTATTTTTAGAGGAGAGCTTTGGGGAATTTAAAGAGTTTCCCGCTCTTAGCTTGTATTTAAATAATAAATAAGCATCTGTCTGAGCTCTGGGGGAGGTTCAAAACAGCAGTTCATCCAGTTGTAGCCAGGCCACAAGAAATTGTTTTCAAAACTGAAGCACTGAGAATAACAAACACTCCCAGAGCCAGTTCAGGTGTTATTCCATTTTTTTCAGAAGACACATCAACAAATAATTTCACCCAGCGTTGTTACTGCAGCCTGTCCTGTTAAGACAGGGGAGTGCCCCAAACTCCCACTTCTGAAACTACAGGATTGATCAGTAACAACTGTCTGAAACTGTGAAAAATAAATCCTGCAAGAGTAATCCTGACAGATTTCCAGCTACTGACAGAATGAGCAAACCTGGATGCAGATACATTGCACCAAAGTTTGCCTATGGCTCAGACTGGAGCTGAAAATCAAAGCTGATGCTTTTCATCTGCTTCAAACTCTAAGGTAGTCCTAATTATTTGCTTTAAAAACATATTATGAGGTTTGTTTTGAGTCCAGCCTTTAACTCTGCAAGCTATTTATAGGGATCGTGCCTTTCTCTATCCATTTCACACACCCATTGCAGCAAAAGGTCATTCATATGTATATATCAGGACTTGCTCCTAACCACTTGCTGTTCAAAGAGCAGAGTGGGGCTAGATACTAATGTATTTGACCCTTCAAAAGCTTAGTAGCCAATTAGTTTTCTAAAGGCTAGGAAGAGCTGCACTCATTTACTGTGCATCCACACATTCAACTGTCATGTTTAACAAGCAGCAGGACCACCTACAGCTGCCCAGCAAGGCCCTTTGCATACTTAATGCTGGGGCTGCATATGTAGTCGTTGGAGAGGGGAAAAAAAAAGGATGTAAAAAGCACAGCTTGGGATGACTTCCACAAACAAAGCAATGTCATTTGCAAAACTGTAAGATTCCAGTCAGTCCCATGAGTTTGCAAAGTTTTCCTTGAGTTCTTAGGAACAGCTCCAGAACATCAGCTCTCTTTGCTGCATCAAAGGTAGGTCTTATGTTTCTTTTCAGAGCACCATAGTCATCACCCTCAGAAACCCCTGGGTGATCCTTGACATCTTCATTGGATAGATCACTACTAAAATGCCAGGCTACACCTGCAGATGTTCACACATTTGTTTGACTTGTCTAGCTCATGTTTCCATCTGCCCTACCACAGCATGCTTGGCCAATACTGGAGCCCATCATGTCAGAACACTTAATTCCCATCTTTAACTTACAAATCAGCAGTGCAGAGTCACTGTTTTTCTTCTTAGCTATCAAAGCAAGCTAGCCAGGGCTCACAGAGCCAAGTCTAGGTGGATAAATGCAGAGACAGATCATCAGAGGCTCCTTCAGTGTCCCTCGGTCAACGCAGCACTTGAAGATCAGCAAGGCTGATAGCTCAGCAACCCAACATAGGGTTGTGAATTCCCTTTATCTGACAAGTAACTGCACATACTTAGTCAGCTACTCATGAAGGACATTTAATGGTCTGCTACCACATCACAAAAACAATTAGCATGTTCTTAAGTCACATATGTCCCACAAGTGAACTATGTGTTTGGCAGGAAGCTGAATCCAAACAGACTTGAAACACATGCTTGAACATAAGCACATATGTAAGTGTCTCAACTGTGGCTGTGTTGACATTTGTATTATGAGCCAAGGTGTCAGGCAGAATCATTTAATAGTTTCTTCTCTCTCCCCACTCACTGTGGTTTACTGGAATCTTCATAAAGAGAAGTTGTGCTTCATACCAAGTAGGCACAACTAATCAGTCTTTTTTAGTAAAGAGAGAAATTAGGTGAGAAGGACGATAGTGACTGTGAAATTAGAGATGTTGTTTTTAAAGTCCCTAATTTTTAGAAGAAATAACCTATTTTAGGCCCTGGCACAAGAGATTATGCAAAAATAAGGCATCACATTCATCTCCTTGAGCTAAAGTTGTCTTAAAAAATTTCCAGTAAGCTTAACTTAATGGAAAGTCGGGCATGTTTGCTTTATTAATTAAAAGGAAAGTTTTCCCTTTTAATTATCATAGCAAGAGATGGGGAATGTTGCTTTTTTTTTCTCAATATCCAACAGCTTTGCTGTTGTACTCTCAAAGCTTCATACACTTTTTATGTCCCTCCGCTGAGCCGCGTGTTCTGCCTAACGACATCTCCGTCCGTGTCACTTTGAGGGCTACATCTGAGACTCCGTCATAATTCATCAGGATCAGATGGCAGCCAGCTCTGAATGCAGCTCCTGGGATCCAGGGCTCTTCTAACCCATCATGGAGTAAAAACAATGATCAGAAGCTCCCCACCTGCTCCAGGGCCGCTTTGTCAAATCTGATACTTCGGGGGGTGATACCTACCTGTCACACTGATTTCTTGGGGTGTTGACACAGTGGTTGGAGCAAACATCTGTCGCTGCTACTCCACTGTGATCTCATTTAGACTCTCCAGAAGCAGAGGAAAACATGTTTCAGTGCCTGACTCCTGCTTGCTCCACCTGAGAATCCCTCTGCACCTCGTCTGAGCAGACAGACAGCTGTGACCACATGGCATCTTATCTCCTTCTGCCTTTGAAACATCAGGTTAATTCCCAGCTCCTTGCTCACTGAATCCTCACCTCTGGTGGCATTTCCCTGGGTATCTAGCTGTGCTTATGGCCATTTTCCCACCCATTCAAACAAACATCTCAGCACCCAAATCAAGGAGGAATCAGACCATTTGCTTTATAGCTGATGGAAACTGTGGGGAAACCAAAAACCTGGTTGCAAATCACAGAGTGAAGCTCTAAGCTCGGGTTTCCCACTAAATGGGAGTGTGCTGAGATAGTAGGACAGGAGAAGGGACCTAATCAGTCAGAACAATGTACTGAAAGCAACAGGTGTCCTCCTTGCTATGGCTGTGTCCCCTTCAAACCAGCTAGAGCAATGCAGACTGTTCCTTAGCTCTAGGATTTGCCTGTTCTTCAGCTTCAGGGACTTCTGGGTGCTTTTTGTAACTCTTCCTACTTTGTTACAGTTGTGCAAGCAAAAAATTACTTACCTTACCAAGCAGCTTCAGTGCTTCCAGGTGAGCTGAAAAATGGGCAGGGTCAGGGGGGAGAGTTAGGCTGAGTAATGCAGAGACGACAGTTGATTTGCTCCCCTGCTCACAACAGATCTGTGGGAAGCTGACAGGGTCACTCCTCACTCTGGATCTCAGCATAAATGCCTTTTTTTTTGGGCTGCAGGAGGGAAAGCTCCAACCAAAACCACATCCCTGTTGGGCTTTAGGCTTGGATATGGTATCAACCCCTTTTTCATAGCTGACAGCAATTAGAGGAGAGTGGCAGATGCTTTCTCCTAACAGCCTCTTGCTTTAATGAGCACCTCCTCTGCAGCTAACTGAAGATGTAGCTGGAGAGCCTCCATGACATGCACAAAACTTATATACAGTGTCACTCAGTAAATAACAGAGACAGCAATATAATCACAGCCACCTCTGGGATAGATGTTTTCTCAGACAGCTTCCAGAAGTTCAAAGCGTTGCGTGAACGGAATACACGAGGGCTGTGTGTGTTAACTAATCAGGGTTTCAGCCTCTGTGTGATCATTTTCTAAATTGCCATAAAAAAAAGTGGCACCAAGAGCACAGAAGATAAAACTCTTCTGTCTGGGTGCTGTAATCACACTGAATGCCTCTGAGCAGGCTGCATAGCAAATGGGAGCAGGAGATTTGAAAAAAAAACCTCAGTTTTCATCATTAAGCATCGCAAGTGAGTTCCTGTTTCCTTCTCAGTCACCTCTCCTGACTCCATCAAGCTATTGATGCAACGCTGAGTGATAAGAGGCAGCACATTACTCTCAGTGGAGATTAATTATTTCTTTTCTAAGGCTTCAACAACCCCCACACCCTCTGGGTCTCTCAGTTGGTAAAAAAAGTAGCATGTCAAAAAGTAATGGGAAGGTGTGAGACGTGGCATGACTGTACGAGGAGAGAAAATTCGGGCCAAGGGAGATGGAGCTTGGATTTTGACAAGAGACTTTGTTTTTCTGTTTGTTTCTGCCCCCTGAGAATATGTTTCTATTTTAACCTCTGAATTCATTGCAGTGATTCATCGTGTAATTGCCACAGGAAATCAGGAGGGACTGCACCTGCAGTGGACCGTGAGGCAGCACAAAGTGATGCTGGTTCCTCCCCACACTGACTAATCCCCTTTGTCTGCTGTGCACAAACACCTCTACCTGCCCAAACCCCCTTCAGCCCTCAGATTTCCATTCACAGCTGTCTCCAGAGCGTTGCGAGGAAAGATGACGGATGGGCAGAGTTTTATTTCCATTAGAAGCAAGCCAACTGAATATTTCCATCTGCTTTATTAAAAATACTAGTTCTCACTTTGCTTAATCTTGAAAAATGCAACATGTTTCTGCAGCTGAGCCTGCATTCTTGTCTAGGAAACGGATGCCTGAGGTGGAATGATTTTCTGTGGGAGCAGAGCACTGTGCCTGCAGTTCTGTGCCTTCCCTCCCATGGGCAGAGGGCATCCAGCTCGGCAGAGAGAAGATTTACCCTCCCCTCAAAGGGGTCAGCTTCAGGGTTTCAGTAAGGTGGCCCCTGAAGTCCAACTATGAAGGAAGATAAACTGAGCCCTTGAACTGCAGACCTCCTTGTCATCTGTCTTCTCCTCAGGCACAGTCCTCTGCTCCCTGACCGTGTCCCAGCCCTGTAGAATGTCCCTCTCTCACTCTCTCTGGTGGGTTTCTGTAATTCCTGCTCACAATTCACAGTTGGCATCAGTTACAGATGATGGCTGGAAGAAGTGAGCACTGAAGTGTTTGGATTCAGTGGGTTGGGAGGGATGGGGATGGAAACACAGGAGCTTGGCATCAGTCATAGGGGCCTGAGGGAGCCAGGTTTTGGTGACCAACTGTTCTATCACAGCATCTGTATAACTAAAACTGGCCAAAGAATTGAGTGTGGGCATGCTTCTCCTGTGCTTGCATTTCTTTTCCTATTTCCCTCTGCTTTCCCCAGAAATAGAATGTGACATTTGTTTTTATGGACAGCATGATCTTATGGCTATTCCCCTGTGACAGGATAATCTGAACACAATTATGTTCTGTTGACAAAAAGTGATAAAAGTGTATTGTGTCAACACTCTGAACTAACAGATTTGTCATCTGCTCTACTCTCAGATAATAGAAACAGAATTAGAAAATGCTCTGACAGGCTCTATCCTTTTCTATGGTTAGGTAAGCCCCAGCTCTGTGCTTGGTTACTGTACCCCAGTGTTATCCCTCTTCCAGAAAATCTGCCTGGTTGTGTGTTAAATTCAAATGTAAAGTTTGCTTTGATGGACTTCTTCTGGAAGCTTATAGCTTATATGCTTAGAAGTAATAGACTAAGGTTCTACATCTCACTTCAGTTCTATTATTCCCATTTATTTCCATAGCTTTGGAAAACCCAACTTTTTGGTGGGTTTGGGGGTGGGGGAAGTTGGGTTTTTTTTGTGGTTGGGGTTTTTTGCCATGCAAATTTCTTTCTAGATAATGTATTTGATAATAGCACCTGCATTATATCCTCCCTTCAGCTGACTTCTTCACGAGTTCATGGACAACAATCTACCTGGACTGTTGCTTTCCAGAGACAGACACTCACATTAGTAGTGCCAGCCCTAAGCACATGCATTTTTAAGAAGGAGGATGTGTATAACTTCTTAAAGAAGTCCATCCCATCCATCCATCCCAAGTCTGAAGACACATCTGCTCTCCTAATTCTTAGTTGGATGTCAGGTACTGTTTAAGAGCTAAGATAACAATGGTATCATTCAAGCAAAATAGAAAAGGCGTTTTCATGGCCAAAGAGAAACAGTTTCCAAAATTTCTGTACAACATTTTGTTTTGCAGCTGTGACTCCTGCACTGTTAAATGCCATTAAACAGCATTTCCATTCAGAAGGGGCACATGAGATGTATATTAAGGCTTTCCAAAAATAGCAATCAATAGCCACAAGGTGCAAGTGTGGAAGGAGTTAAGCTTGATAGGATTTGATCACTTGGATAATGCCTGTCTGAAAATATCATGAACATTGGCCTCCTCATCAGAATGGAAGAGATGATAGGTGCAGGACACTCTTAGGTTAGACATCTACATTCCAGGTTAAACACTATGTAAAACTGTGGGTCCTAAAAATCAGCTCTTTGAGGACCAAAACCATCAGAATAATCCAAAGTCTAACTCAACAAACACACTGGACTCCCTATCCCATCCAGCCTGTCCATTAGAGCCCACTTTGCTCCTCAGCTTCTGCAGTGCCCCAGCACACCCAGGCACAAGGAGCTCGTCCTGGCATAAGCAGCTTTTTGCACAGGCATTTCCTTTGGTTTGATTTATTTGTTGTTTGAACACAAAAATGCAGTTGGTTTTGACAGCAGAGTGAAATGAACTGAGTATGTGCACATGAAGTGTTATTGTTTATTCCCCTGATCCAGCTCCTGCCAGTGGGATTTTTTCTTTTTTTTTTTGGTAGTGTGGGGGTGGAATTAAAGCATTTACATCCTGAAATGAGAATAATAGTCTGGAATAGTGGTTTAAGGTACTTTGGCACCATATTCTGATACTCATAGCAACCTTTAAAGAAACTTGAGCTGGACGTTGCAGTGGAAATTCAGCTCCATCTACAATTTAATTCCCAACCTGAATTCCCAGAAGAAACCACAGCCCATTACCACACCTACAGAACAACTCTTGAAAGACAGCTCAGATCTGATGGTTCTTCTTCCTCCTCACTGACTGACAGCCAGACTTGGTGCTCAACAAAAGGATGCTGCTGTGAGAAAACAGCTTGGGAGGGGAGGGGGGGAAGGTGCTAAGGTTCATTTTAGAATCGACTTTAAGCAAGAAAAATATTGTGTAACAAAAAAGTTTGGATAAAATGAAGCAGCATCACCATGGATAACAGATTTTTTCCTTGCCCACCATGTTGTTCCTCTGCATGCTACCACAGCTATGGTTTATCAAGTAAATCTCCTTGAATAAATGAATATTTCTCTTGCTTTATCAGAAATTGTCTTTCCATCTTAATGTATCATCTGACCATATTCAAGCAAGCTTCATGTACCTAATGTGATTTATTTTACCAAAACCACTTGGTTCTAGCTACAAGAATTGTGTAAGATTATACTCAAGATTATTTTTTGGTACAGTTTGGTCATGATTTTAACACTAATCCAAAGTATCTTTGCATCCAAGATACTCAGCTTGTAGCACTTGAGTTTTCCACTGGAGTCAATGAGGCCATTATTCACATGCTTAAAATTAGGCATATGCTTAAGTGCTTTGCCTTTGGGATAAAGAGCCCATTTGGGACTCTTCGGTACTTAGCTCTGATAAAACCCATCAATCTTGCTTAGATGATTAAAACAAAAGCATCTTTCTCAGAACTTCCAACAGATGTTTTCATAAATTTTACCATACTTCTTTTCCCTGTCTCATTCATTTCCAGTACAAGTATTCCCTTAAAAGCTGAATGAGGAAATCTGTAAACTTAATGGAGGAAATTTATATGGATAGAAAGACATCTGAAGAAGTATAACAGCACTTGCGATGATCCCTGGCCAAATTCTGCACCCATTAACTTTCTTTATGCCTTTTCCCACTGCCAGATGTATCTGTGCAAATGTGATTTTCCAAAGTAACTGTTGTCTTCTCTGAATCCCACAAAATCCTTTCTGATTATATCTGAGCAGAGCTGTTAACAAACTGAGTGTGTAACTACTCGCTCCGTACGTCAGGACTGCGCTGCTCCTTCCACCCGCCCCATCTCATCCTGTCGACAACACACATTTTGTCAAACCTCTTCCTGCAAATCATTCAGTCAATGAAACTGAAAGGCATTTCAGCACGTTTTTATCAACAGAATGTAATTTTGTGCAAATCATGCTGTCAACAGGAAAGAATGCCAAAAGAAAAGTGAAAGAACCCAAACTCATTTGGGCCACAAAAAATAAATTGCAGTTGGCTTTTATTTTGCGTGTGTAGACAAAATGGAAACAGCAAAACCTTTCTCCATCTGTGGGCAAAATTAAGATTGAAAAATACCAACCCTCCAAAGGACAGCTGAGATGCTGAGTCAGCACTGTACCAGTGAAAGGCCACCTGAGATATTCAATCCAGTGTAGCAAAATATTCAGTGATGGGCTCGAATAGGGGACAGTGGGCTGAGTTAAAGAACACAAACGCTGTTTCATGTCCCAGCTGGTGAATGGCCTGGGCTGCTCTGCAAGTGTATGCCCAGTGCTACCCCAACAGTGCTCTCTGGTCCCTGATGCTCCTCATGGAATTGTGTCACCTTCCACTTCTCTCTGCTCTGCTGTGATGCTTTCAAATGGAAAGCAAAACCCATCTGGGCAAAATGTTTGGTTTCTTGAAGGGAGAAGTGAAAACTGGCCCCTGGGAGTGGAAGATCACAGGAGGTTATTAAACATATCCTTTCCTACACCTACTTGGGTTTTACTTCAAGGTGTCCTCAGCTGATTGTGATTATAAGCTTATTTGTTATAAGGATGGCTCTTTAATTCTCTTTCATATTTTGATATGATTGTTCTAGGGGCTGGAGTTATTTCTTAGTATGGTAAAAGACAATAACCTTCCTGGTTTTTTTTTTTTTTGAGAATTTCACTATAGTTTTAGGTCACCTTATCCCTTCCAGTTCTTCAGTGAATTGTTCAAATAAGGCCTTGGAGAACTGACAGTCCCAACGAGTTTGTATGGGGCTGGAGAAGCAGTGGCTGTTATCCAGCATTTGAGAAATCAGAATGAGAGTTACCACATGCCATTTTGGTACACACTGAACGGGAGGGAGGGGGGAACAGATCATTTTCTCCATCAGTCCCCAGTCTTTACTGGGGAAAATGATGATCCAGCCAAATTCCCCAAGTCCTGCTCATCCACAAAAGAGGGACACACAGGGGGAAGGGACGCATCGAGCAGCATCAAACACGTAACGGCTTTGAGCCACGGGCCAACACACTGACACCGAAAGCTGGCAGCAAATATGTCAGAGGGATCACGAAGTTGGCATGAGAGGGTTGCAGCTAATACAAGAGATTATTTTCAGGGCCTTACTGCGTGCCAAACACAACACAAAGCTGGCCTCAGAGAGCAGCCCTTCTCCTGCAGCCCTAGGGGGTGGCAGCAGAGCAGGCGCTCAGGGAGAAGCCAGGCTTGGGTTTCTATCTGGGACAGCACCAGGGCTCTGCAGGGACCAGCTACTTTTTGGCTGTGTGTCACTGCCGTGTGTCTTAGCTGGTGTCTGTTTGCAGTGGTCAGTGTGTAGTGCCCAGGGGATGGGTCACCTTTCTGATTTTTATCCTCACGTTGGCACAGCATTACAGGGGAGCTTGGTGAGTCCCTCTGGCTCTGTCAGGCTGCTCAAGTGACTTTCAGATTTGGAAGCCTGCATTCTCATCAACCACAAGGACCTCCTCCTGTGTGATTTTTACCTGCATTTTCTACCCAGAGCAGCTCCATGAGAGAAAGTACTCATTAACAGCATAGGGTCACTTTAAAAGTGGTAGATGGATTCAGTGGAGAGAAGTATCCTGAGGAATGAGAAAATAATTACATACTAATTGCTGTGTACTTGTGGTATCTTGGTGCCATTTTGGTTGTGCTGACAGAGCTGCCTAGTGAAAGAAGGATTCGTATCACCAGCAAGCACAGCAAAGCACTGATTTGTTCTGGACCATCAGTTTTCCTCCTTTAAAAGCTATTGTGCCAAAGCCTTTCTAAGCAAGTGGATGAGGGTGCTGGGTGTACCATCAGTCTGGCCATCCTTGGTACTAAATACCCTCACTGTGAGCAGTTCTGCTAGTGTGTGGCACCGGGCTTTTGCAAAAGGACAACGGGCAGAGAGAGAGTGAAACGTGCTCATCCTCCTCTCCCAGCACTTTGTGCTGTGTTGGTCAGAATCCAGATCTTTCTATCTCACCTGGTTTTGCTTTATATGTTGACTTCAGCATGCACAAAGCTCTTGGTCTTTTCCTAGCTGTGTCCACCCAACCCCACCTTTTTATCAGAGCTTTGAACAAGAGAGAGGGAATGAAGACCTGGCAATTTCCCTGTATTTCACAGCTGATTCTCTGTATGCATATTACACCATTAACTCACAAAGAAAGCTGGAGGGCTTACATCAACATCAAACTACAGTAAGTAGCTATTGGACACCTGGAAATCAAATCAGCAATTGGTAACACAGAGGTAGATTGTACATTCCCTGATGGAATTTACCCACATCCTCACTCAACAGCAATGATACCATTGTGGCAGTGGTGATCAGAAACAAACACCTGGATTGCCTATCATTCTGCAGCTCAGCAGTGCTTTTAGAGTGAAAAGTTGGGGAGAGAAGGAAATGAGGACTGGGTTTGAGTGGTTACTTCATGGTTCAGCAGTCACTGCTGCAAAAGCCATACCTTGTGCATGCTGGTGGAACTGCATTGCCACCCCCTGCTCTTCAAGGGACCGGAGGTTGGAGATGGGTGGGTGAGAGCAAGTTGCTTGCAGAAACTCATGAACATTCTGTCAGCACTGTACCAGTGTCATTGCTGAAGTTCACCCTCATCCACCTGTAAGGATTGAGATGGAGATCTCCCTGTCTATGGAAACATGCATTGGAGGTAAAAAGACCTTACTGTTGTTACATGTAACAGCAACAGTCTCCCACACCACTGCTGATGGGCTGCTGTAGATATGCCAGATCATGGCCAGGAAGGAGTAGAAAACACAGTGCTCGTGCAGAGCCGTGGAGAGGTATGTAGGAGTACAGGCAGGGTCACCTGCTGAAGGCTTTAGCTCCCAAAACTTCTGAAACAAATGGCTATTTGTATTGAAAAGCTGAGCTTTGGGTAACAAAAACCTGTTTATAAGTGGCAGAAGCAGGCTCCTGGCACTTTACTGCAGAAGCACAGGACTATTCAGGTTAGAAGGGATATCAGGAGATGTCTGTTCCAGCCTCCTGCTCAGAGTGGAAACAAGGCTGAATTCAGCCCAAGGCTTTGTCCAGCCCAACCCTCCAAACACAGCCTCTATAGGAAACATGTTCTGATGTAGACAATCTCCACAGTGAATTTCCTTTCTTTTTTTTTAAACTTTCTGCCAGTATGAACTACCCTTCTTTCAATGTACCATTGTTATCTCTCATGCTTCCCCCATTAAAGTCCTCTCTCTCAATTAGGGCTTATTTCCTTGCATACATGTTACATGATAGAAGCTTTGGGTAATGGGAATCAATCAACATACCCCAGTAACTCTAAGTGCACTACGGAGAAACAAAAATACAACTTTCAGGCAGAGATATCTGCTCTGTAGCTAATTAATGTACAGTGGCATTATGGGGGAGTGTGTCCCCATGAATCCAAAGCGATTTACTGTGTTCTGCTGTACATCAGGAATCTGCAAACCCTTTAAATGTCTAACATTTAAAAATATGTGTATCTTCCAACACACAAACCTAGAAAATGTTCACAGGCTTTGATGTTGGCACTTTTCATTGCTGGGTTGATTATTAATTTTTTTTTTGTCATAATAAAATCAGTTCTGCTAATCACCATTCATGATACAGAACTTATTTGATCTGCAGTTCAGAGAAAAAACAGTTCTTGGTTTTATTCCTGTCCCAAAATACCTGCAATTGAATTCAAAGATGGACCTCAAACCACATCCTTTGTGAAAGCCAGAGTTCAGCTCCCTGATGCTGGCAGTTGGATCCAAACCCGATGTCGCATCAGTCTTGGCAATCTACAAAAAAAAACACAGTGGCTTTCAACCCAAAACCCACCTGTATGCTAAATTAATTCTTCAAAAAACAAATCTGGAGCAGGTATCTGCAAGGGTAGGGAAATGAGCAGAGCCTGGCCTCTCTGCTTTGCTCCAACAGCTGGCATTCCAGGAAAGATGCCAATAAAGGACTCTGGGGTGATTTTTGCCAAGTCGAGTTTTTAAATTGTGTAGTTACGTGACTGAAGAGATCTTCAGGGTTCAGAATTGAGAAAAGAAAATGGAGGTTCACCAAAATCCTGGAGGGTTTAGTTGGGGTTCTTTGACTCCTTCTTACCCTGGCTCAAACACCTGTAAGCCAAGCTGGAGGGCCAAGCGGCGACAAAAATATTTTGCCCTGAAGGGTATTAATAGGGGTTGATAATGCTCCCAGGTAACCAAATTAAATTCCTGAGACCCTGCTCCACCACATGAAAAGATAAGCCCTGCAAAACTGAGGGGAGGGATGGAGCCATCCATGTGTGATGGGTTATTGGCTAAGAGAGCCAGTGCAAGATACTTTGACAACACCGGGCTGCCCAACATCCTCTTCGCCTCCATATCACACTTTCCTCTCAGTGCCTTTATCCAGTGATACAAACTGCTCTGCACCTCCTGGGACACCTTGCACATGGAGCAATTCAGGGGGTGCCTCCACATGTTGTACCTGCCAGTACTCCCAGGGAGCAGGTGTAGCCAGCAAGCTCCCAAACACAGCTACGGTAACAACCAAGAGCTGGGCTGTCCTCCCAGGCCTCACCCAGGGCTTCTTGAAGGTTCTCGCTTCACATCTCGCCGCTGGTGCATCCAGCAGGTTTACACCTGTTTGCACACCAAGCCAAGAACATTTGGAAATGACCTGGCCTGTAATTCTGGCCACCCTTGGCCTGCCACACATTTCCCTGGTACGTAGAATGAACTCATTCACTCCAGCAATTTGGATCCACACCTCTCTCTTCCAGAACTGCTTGGTCTCTTTCAGCATAACTCTCAGGAACACCTCTCAGTACAGAGAGTCATTGAAAAGCACTGCACCACTGCACCACAAACAGCTGCATTGCTCCAAAACTGATTTATTGAAAGGGATTTGTGGAAAAAAGGGATTTAACATGCCTGCTCTTCCAGTATAAATGACAGCACAAAGCTGGTCTGCTTTCCGCTTTGTTTGGCTTACACGTTTTATATGGCACACATCCCTGGGGGGATTTATTCAAACACACTAACAATTACAGTAGGGAAAGAGATATTGTGGGCTGTTGAACCCCAGGGGTGATGGTGCCATGCACTTGCCATCTGGCCTCTGGAAGTCCCTTGGCCTCCAGGCATTGAGTTGCCCAGGTGAAAGGTGGACTCAGCAACACCCATCCCACCCCCCATCCCCTCCACAGCAGCCTCGGGCTGCTAGTGCAGTTAGGCTTGGTGGCCATGGGCTAGGTCTGATTGGCCTGCCCAGCCATCAAAACATGAGGAACAACACTTATCTGAGGGGTGCAGGATTAATTAATTTGTATGGACAATGGCATTATGGAGATGCTGCACTCTGTCTAATTGCCAGGGACTGTAATAGGTCCCGAGTGCATCTTATCCTCTACAAAAGTGATGCTGCACAGACAAAACCATCTCCAGGCCCTCAGACTGCTGCATTATTGCTGTGGCAAAAGCTTCTCTGGTGGCAAGAGCCCTTTGAAGACGACAGCTGAATCAGCTCCCAGATATCAAAGGTTTGTTCCACAGATTTCTGCTGCGATGTCTCTGGGTTACATGAATTGTGGGAGCAGACACGTCCAGATCCTAATGGCAACAGGGAATTTTTGTGACACTCATCACCATGTGTCCAGAAATGCTCCAGGCAGAATCCTGTTCCTCAGGAAAATCTGAGGATGGAGATTAAAAGTGATTCTTTCTGGGGCTGATCCTCAGGCTCAGTCTGCTTTATCACTTAAGAAATGGTATGAAAGGGACTGAGACAGGCTGGATAACAGATACCTCAGAGCAAAACCGAAATTCAAACGTGAGATAAGAAAGAGAAGTAGGGGAAGGAAGGTCAGGGTTACTCCTGGGAGCACACAAGAAAGAGACACTACCTGCTGTGGCTGTTCTGAGAGAAAAAAGTACACCTGTCATCTACAGATCTCTGGGAGCATCACTTCTGCCTTTTAACTGCTCCAGCCACCCAACCTGCATCATCTGCGTGTGTCTCTGCTGAAGTCCAAGTGTGCAAAACAAGACAACCTCCCCCCCCAACCTCACCCTAAGGCAGTACCCGTGAAGGAAACTTCAAAGAGCTGCTGAAGCCAGCGAGGAATTTGCCTGTCAAAGGAAGGAAGTGATGAAAAGATGGGAACTGCAGCGGCACATGGACAGCTGTGACAGTGCGGGGTCATGGGGCTTAGGAAGGGCTGCAGAACCAGCAGGGTGGTGGCAGGGCCTGCCAAGGGAGATGTTCCAGGACAGGCTGATGGAGAAGCAAAGCCATGGCTGTCTGTAGGAGATGGGCAATTGCAGGAGCTGCTGCAGTGAGAAATGTCACCTGAGACCTCCTATTCCACAGATCCAAGCACAAGAGCAAAGCCCACAGCAGCACCAGAGCCTGTTTGGAGGTAGCAGCACCCACTCCAATGAGCAATATACTACATATACTACTGCTCACACTACAGCTCCAGTGATGGATGAACCATGGGGTTTTACACTAAAGAAGTCCCTGGAGGAACTGAGGTGAAGGAATGGAGTCTTCTGTGCAATGCAGTGATAAAAAAATGAAGAAATAAAGCAAAATCTGCAGTGCTTTCTCCATTCTTTCCTTCTGGTTTCCTGTTGCTATGCCATTCCCCAGGCAAATACAAAAGAAACAGCTTCCTCAGCCACACAAAAATGAGATTATTCAAAGAGCCCCTCTGTCTTCTCATATTTATTGTGATAGGCAGTGTTAGAAGTGTTTGACAACAACTCAATTATTCACAATGAATAGAAGCGGGATAGGCAGGCAATTATCCACTTTACCCATGTGAGAGACACCCATATTCAAAATCCACATTCAGAGAGATTCACATTATTTCCAAGCCATTTTGCATATTTTTAATTACCAGCTTCAATTTAGCTGGATGGTTACGACTCCAATCAGTGTGTTTTGGAAGGGCTGAGGACTTGGGTTTAAGCCAGGAGTGCATTGTCTCATTGCTGATGTGCAATATTTGGGCTGTTTGGGTTACATTTTAAGAAGCAGATGCAAGAATGGTGCAAATAATTAGAAAACCTAGGTAAAAAATTTAAGCAAAATATGAGAAATTGTAAAAAAAACCTTAAATATAGATGTCACCAAGATGGAAAGTTTATTTTAAAAGTTAAATTACATGGAAAGTTTCTATCGTATGGACTTTGAACACATTTAATATTTTTAGAACTTATTTTCAAAACAAAAAATATTGCTTTTTCCACTTTAATGTTTTTACTTTATGTTTGAAATATTTGTACTTAATATTTTAAATATTTTTAGCAAACTTAAATGCTCTTTCAGTCTCACCTTCAGTACTTAAATGATGCCGACAAGAGGGAGGGATAGGGAAGGTCCCTTCTGACACAAACCAGTCCATAATTCTAGGATTCTGTGATGTCCTGTATTTCTCAGCAGCAGCAGCAGTCATCCACCATGCAAACAACAGTTCCTGGCTCCAAAACCAACACTCAGAGCTTGCCTGCCTGAGTCAAGCTGCACTCAGGACCACTGCAGAAACTGGGAACCTGTGGCAAAATTATGCCTGAGATCCCAGCCAAAAAAAAAGAAAAATATATAAATGAGCAGATCTGCTCCACATTTTTCTTTTTAGTCCTTGTAACCAATCCCTTAAGGACAAAATTGCCACCAAATCTGACATTGCCATGTGTATGTGGCATCACTTTGTGATTTTCTGCGTGTCTTTCAGGCTTTGCAGCACTGCAAAGGTAGTAGAGACAAAGCTCCCTTAAGTCAATGAGCCTTGGAACAGGTCTTAAAAGTTTCAGTGCTGTGAGTGTTATTTAATTTTTGTGTTTTCCTTCTGGTTCTCCCAGAACATCAGTAAGAAAACTTGTTCAGGGAAATCGGGGTCTATATTTGCATATTTACCCAGCAACATTGTGGGTAACGTTGGCTCATGTTTTACGGTATGTTTGTTTTCATTGTGCAGATTTCATCTGCTCAGGGGGTTCAGTTATTTGACCTATATTAATATTTAATAGTACAAATACTTAAAATAAAAGTGCAGGCACAGCCAAGGCTTTTGGATAACTCAGCTTTAAGCAGCCACCCTTCGTTAAAACCTGGCTCTGCTTGAAAGGTCTTGATTTCTTCCAGGGTTTTGATGGCTGTTTCATGACTGTTGGAATATTGTCTCAGCTACTATTGCTGTACACCAAGTCGACATTGCAAAGGACCTTTGCTCACTTTACTGAGCAGAAGAGACCTGCAGAAAACTGAAAGTGAAGAAATCTCATCTGGAATAATAAAATTGACCATTGTATCAAAGAAATGCCTGTTTTTACTTTGCAGCCAGACTACAGCAGCGTTCTGGCAGCAGCAGTTACTCACAATGTAATAACAGGTTGTCTTTCTCTTCCTTCTTTCCCCAAACTAGTAACTTCTTGGAATTTTCACTAAGGACTAAAATATATTACTCTACTAACTCTTCCAAACCAATGTTTTCCTGGGTATCTTTATTCTCCTTAATCTGAACCGAAAAGCAATCTTTCCTGGCATGCCTGTAGAGGAGAATTTAGCCCATGAAAAGGGTAGGAGGTTTCTTGGCATCAGGATAAATTATCTGTACAGTCCAGTCTATAGATTTTTTTTTTTACCTTTTTTTTTTCTCTGCTATGAAGCAGCATGAAAGCAAGTCAATGGCTCGCTATGAATCCACCAGCTGCTTTTCAGTACCTCTTTCATTAATGCAGCATATCTCAGCTTGCCTTTCACTCCCTGCACAGTGAAGAATATCCCTGTGTCTACCTTCCATGAACAAAATGCACACTTTTGCCTCGGGCTAGGGATGTGTTGAGAAGTGGAGGGAAAGACATAAACCAAACCTCTAAAGAAAGAAAAACAATCTTTAGACACACAGTGCAACTATATAAAAATCCTGAATGTTGATGATACTAAGAAAAAGAAAACTAACTTAGAGCAAATGTGCAATCAGCTTGGATATGATGCAGCTAAAGAGCACACAAAAGCTTTATACAAACTAATGAATTGATTTAAGGCTCCACGGGGTGATATACAATGACACAGTATTTATGTAACCTGTAGTTTACTGTTCACATAGTAATTTCCACCTCCCACCCTGTCAAATAGAAGAAATTTTTCACCTTAAATCTTAGGTGATGCTCTTTGGATAGCAGCAGAGGATGTATAAATGAAAGTAATTTAGTGAGGAAGGCTTGACTGACATGAAAAGACAATAAAAGTTATGATAATGTTAGGGATATCAAAGTGAAAGCCAGGTGGGCAGACGAGAATAGGCAAGTTCCCAAGTCAATCTGAAAGGCGTTCTTCAACGCTGGGGAAAATCCAGCCATTTATTTTCCAGCTTATCATTCCATGGGTCAAAGACTATGTATTAAATTTGGAGCACAAAGCCCTGCCTTGTCTAACAATTGTACTTATTGTAGAGATGGGCAGGGAGGAGGGGGAAGGGGAAAGCTCTCAAAAGCTCAACGTGGACTTTAGAGAAGAAGATTTGGGATTTTCTCTAAAAAAACAGATTATTTGAATCTCACCTCTCTGCTGTTCGTGGAGTTGTATATTTAAATGCTTTTCTCTGGTGTTCATGATTGCTTTTCATTGAGCATGGCTTCCTCTGTTCTCCCTTTGCAGGGTGGTCGTCACCATCTCCACTGGTGGAAGAGCTTGACTTCCTGAAAGTGTTCCCACATGGGCTTGAAAGACCTGGATTTTCAGAATAACTTCAGAAATGGTGCTTTGAAAGCTACCTCTGATATTATTAAACTGCCTACCCAATGTGTAGAGTGCATGGCTTAGCCCAGCAACCCAGTCGGTCTTCAGCTGAAGGGATGCAGTTTGGATGGGGTCTTTACAGATGGTAAACGGCTAAAATCCAGCAGATCCTTGTAGAGGAGCTGGGCTCCATGAGTGATGGGTGCTAGGAAGAGGATGGATGAAAGGTTGGGGTCCCACAGCTGATGTGGTTCCCTGAGGAATCTCTTGCAACTGATGAGGATGTGAGCTGGTACAGGGACCACAGCAGCTGCCAACCCACGGAGATTCGGCTACTGCATTTGTGTAGCACTGACACTTAGCTATACATAGAACAGTCCTGCTCTTCTGGAGGTGGACTTGATGGATGTTTAGCTGTTTTATAAAGAATAACAGAAAATAATCAAACATTCAAAAAGCCCATGGCCACTTCAGTTGTGCAAGGAGTCCTACACCTCAATAGTACTTCTTTTCCTTCCTGTTAGAGTCGTTCATGGTTCCATCCCGTTTTTTGTAGTTGGCCTGAAAAAATATTTGGAAAAAAAAACAAAACAAAACAAAAAAACCCAAACCAGGCTGGGAAGAGAGGATTTTGCTTGAATTTATTTCCATTTTAAGTTTCCACCTTCCCAGAAAAACAAACAGAGAGCCTTGCTTAGAACAGGGTAAATAACAGCCTCAGCCATTAACTCCTCTCCTTTTAAAGCATACAGTCAGGTGCTCTGAGCACTGAGCTGGGCCCTTCCAGCTTAACTCTGCCAAGTTGGAAGCTAAAAAGGTTTTTTTTCATACTTAGGGGGAGAAAAAAAGTGAGAGACATTGTTCTCCAGGACAGAAAGGGCACGAAGGTTTCTATTCTGAAGCTGCTATTTCTGGGAGAGGTCCAGTGAGTCAGCAGAGAGTCCCTGTGTGCTGACACGAAGGAAACCCCGGCTCTGGGTGTTGCTTCCGAACATGCTCTGGGATCAGCTGAGAACAATACAAGTGTGGTGCTTCCAGAGGGAATGGCTCAGCTCAGGCTGTTGTCAGGGATGGATGGATGGATGGATGGATGGATGGATGGATGGATGGATGGATGGACGGCAGGGCAGCTGGTGGAGCAGCAGAACATGGTGGGACCAGACAGGACACAATCATGTTGCTTAATTCAACCTATTTTAGCTGGCAACAGGAGGACCAAGATAATTTATGAAAGGCAGAGAACTGAGGGAGCCAACTCCATTGGGCCAACTCAGAGCATCACTCAGATGACTACAGCTAGCATAGTGGCTCCCAGCAGCACCAGTGCAGCTCCTCAGAGGAAAGGACTGGGGAACTGCACCTCAACCCTCTCCTCCTTATTCAGGGGGGTAAAACAAAAAACATTTTAAAAGAAGATTAAATTGGATGGTGAATTTTCTATTAGTTGCTTTTAGGGGATTTGAGGCATAGCCTCACTGACATTGTGATTGGGATGGTGGCAGTGAACAAGGGACATACATAACACATTTATATACCAACAAAGTTGGCAAAATTAACATAGTTTCTTTACATGTGTTTTATAATAAGAAACAGATCTGGGGCCATGATTTTCACACATTTTCAAAGTTTGTATACATGTTAGAAAGAAATGCAACCAATGTGCCAATCCATCAGATTTCCCTCCCGGTGCCAACAGGAAGTGGAAATATTATCATAACCTGGAGAATGGTTTCACTTTCCAGCATCCAATTCCTCGAGAGGGTACTGGGTAACTAAAGGTAAAGCCAAGTTTGCCAAAAGATTGGCAGCTTGGGGCACATAATTTTGTCACTCAGGCTGAGCTCCTTAAGCAACTACCTTTGAGTATGTGCACTTGGTGATTCTTAATTGTTGCCACAATAACGACAGAAAAGCACATGATGAGCAGACTGCTGGGGTCTTTTCACATGTATTTATTTGAGTTCCTTCAGTCCCATTTTGAATAATTTTAATACTTTCTGGTTTGGGGGGGGAAAAACACCACTGTGCTGGTGAATGAGTCCATTTTGTTGTGTGGTTTATTTTCAGCATCTCGAATAGCTGATCTCCATCCTGAATAAATGCAGAGAAGTTTGAGGGACCAGACTCACCCATGAAGCAGCAGTTTCTGAAACCATTGGCTTCTCATCTGCAGCTCAGCATGGTGGGGTCAGTATCCAATTCACCCACCTCTATGCCAGTGCTTAGACTCGAGAAGAGCCATGCCATGTAAACAAGTGAATCCTGCATCCCATGAAAGCAGCCACAGACACAACTCCTGATATTTGCTCTCCACAAACACTTGTGTCAGTACAAAACTACCTTGTCAAAGGTCACAAAAAGCAAAGACACAGGAAGTGCAAGAATAGAAGTGACTCATTTTCAGATCCAAATAAATATTTCGGGGCAGGGGGAGGTTGGGGACGGGAGCAAACCAAAAGATTATCCATCTCAAATCCCTAAAATCAAAATAGAGTTACTAGGAATATTGATGGGAAGTAGGAAATGGTAGAGATACCATACTGAGGCTATGAATTTGATAGCAGGTTTTACCTTCATCCTTATAGCTAAGATGAGTTTATTCCTGCTTCTTCACCAACTGATGGAGCTCTTCACTGAGTGGAGTCTAGCAGGGATCAAGGTGATACCGTATCTCTTTGGAGAAGCAGCCCTCTCCCAGGATCTGTTAGTGTCATGACTTGCCAATGATGTATTGCTCTAAAAACGGTGCCTTCTACAAAAGAACAGGTCCTGGAGCAGATTTAGCCCTAATTACAGGAAGGAAGGAACAGGAGAGGTATGCAGATACCAGGAGATTCATCTTGCCAAAATAGAAAGTGTGTTGCTGCAAGCTGGAGAATGTAAATGGTGATGCTTTGGGAAGAGACTCAGGCTAAACAAATACCTCCTCTGCAATAACCACGAATTAGGCCTAAAAAATGCAGATACCTGAAACCATAATGTATGTGGCTTTTCAGATAAGAGTTTTACTTCTAGCCAGAGAGACTCAAAATACCTTTTTACTTCATCTTCTAATATAGCACAGTGTCTCACATTGAATCTATGACTCAGTATCATACAATCACATCCTGGTTTTATTAGGTAATTTAGTCCTAAGTAGCAACTGAAGAAGTCCCGCTCCCCTCATGGTACTTCTCAGATTTCCTGTATTTGTCACCTGTATTTGATGATTATTTGATATCCTGCTTACTGCCAATTATCATTATTTTTGATACTAGGCTTTTGCATAGATTACTACATTAGGCTAATAGCCATGGCACTCCCAGGCAATGATACACCAGGGTGCACATCTGAGAGGGGTTTATGTGTTTTCCCATTTTTACAGAGCAAAACACAAAAACATTGAAGTTATTCTATAGCCTTAGACAATTCATTCCAAGTAGTAGGAAGCCCAGGAGCATAACTCAAGCAGACTCAATCTCAGGTCTTGGTCTAACCAGAGAACATCACAAATGTACCTCTGTGCTGGTTCATTATTCTGTATCATATAACCATCAGTACATTGTCTTGGAGAGCTGAGCATAGCAGGGATTAAGTTACTAAATGCTCTTATCATAAAACAGATATTACAGTCCTCAGGTTTCCTCTGGTAATCTGTTTGTTTTGCTGTATCTGGAGGATAAAAAAAAATGTGGGAGTATGAAACATTTATCTGCTAATTAGCAATTACAAAACAGTAATGGAGCTTGTGTGTTTTAAAATATGTGAGACAATGTTTGATTTTATGCTTCATTTTGAGATATCATAAGGACCCAGGCATATTCTATAAATAATTTAAAACACTCTATACAAGGAGATGCATGTAATCAAATGAAAATGAGACAAAGTCCATGCTGAAAAAAATGAACTTTCTATCAAAGGTGGGTGTGTTTGTATAAATACAAGCGTCTGGGTGCTAGCTTCAGCCTTAGTACTTGCCTAATACATGTAAACATATGCAAATGAATGCAAGGTGTCAGGCTAAGCCAGTTAATTGCACAATGAGTGGAGCTTGTAAGCAAAATTTCCTTGCAGTACCCTTCCACTGATAATGGTAGGGGAACACGGACACACAGCAATATTTGATCTGAGCAGACAGGGCTGAAGCATTTGGGGTTTCTAGGTGCTTATCTGGTGGGGTGTAACTCTCATCTTACCATCACTGGGGAAGAGGAGAAACCTCTCTCTGGTTTGCAGAGCTATTTCTATTGCCATGGGAGAGGATCCTACGTGTAAGGGTGAACCTGGCAGAGTTGCTGTCCCTCCTGTTAGCTTCACCCTGCAGAGCAACAGCTCGGTAGAAATTCCCCAAGCTCAATTTTTTACCCTGATCCAGCAGGAAATTGAGGCATTTGCAAGTATGTTCTCCAGGGAGAAGCTGAAAGGAAAGGTCACATCCAGAAGAGGATTGCAGTGTCCTGGCTTCATTGGGAGCAATATTGGAAGCACAAGCCCTGCAAGGTCTGCAGGCTGCGGCCAAAGCTTGTGGAGGGGCAGAGCTCCAAAGGCCCAGAGGCAGCAGTGCAATGGCACAAGACAGCAGCAGAGATAAGGGGACATTGGTTGGCCTTTATAACCAAGATGTGTCTGCTTTTTAATTACTACTGACAGGTGATAGGCCATGTGTGCAAAATAGCCTTGAAGGGTTCTCCCCCAGACACCCCCAGGAGGTGAGGAGACACTGAAGGGAGCCATAAATGTTCGTTTCCTAATCTGTGCTGGGCCAAATCCTGAGTGCCCAGGTAGAATTGGGCTTTTAAGCCTGGAAAAGGGTTAAATGAGGGAGCCACAGAGGACACAAGAAAGCCATAGGTGGCTTGACCCTACAAACAGCTCTGTTCAGCTCACTCAAGCTGTATCACCAGGTACACACAGCAAGATGGACAAAGCATAACATGGTCAGCTCTGTTGTGAGGTTCCTCTTGCCTCTGTGCATGTCATCTCATTTATAGGACTTCTGAGGACTCACTGCAGTGCTTTCATTGTCACTTCTACACATTTGGAGGCTTCTTTGAAGCACCAAGAGCTTTGCAGCTCAGAAGGGCTTCCTCACAGTGCAGTGGATTGCTTTGTACTGCAGAAGACCTGCCCATGACAGGACAGGAGAGACCTGAGCAACCTCTGAGATGACCAGCTTACTTGAGAGCTTAAAGAGAATGTCTGTGGTGATGAGCTGGCACAAACAGTGACCTTGGGAGGGAGCAGAAGGACACTGAGGCTCTGCTGATGCTGAGGAAGTGAGGCATCAACATCCATTATTTCTGAAACTTCCTTCTTTGCCACGGCCATCATTTCCAGATCCAGCTAATTATGAGTGTACAGGGTAGCTTTGATGATTTTTCCAAGCCCGTGGCCAGATCATCTCCTACACAGAAACACACTGACATGGGAAGCCAGAAGGAGCCGCCCTCCTTGCCATTAATGCCACCTGAGGATTGAAAGCCATAGGAGTAAGCCTAGTAGGATGCCAGCCAAAGCATCCTATTGTTTAAGATATGATGTGCATGTCATTAAACCATGGCAGGGCAGCGCTCTCATTAGCTCCTTGAGACCTTATTCCCTTCCCATCATCTTTTTCTTCCCATGACCACCCTGCTGAGCATGTCCAGAAGAGGATGCTCTTTACAACATCCATTGCTCTCCAGTGGGTTTGGTGTTATTTGTGTTAAATCCAGTATTATCACTATTATCCCCCCAGGAACTGGGAGGGCAGTCATCGAGCTGCATGCCAGAGCAATGCCAATGGCATCTCACTTCTGTGGAGCCTTCCAATGGAGGCAAGGCAAAGTGTAAGATTTTAGGAGGTCAGATACTGTAAAACCATAAACCCCTTATACTTGCCCAGAGCACTCTGAATCCCGTTCCCCTCCTTACTCTGCACCTTCTCTCACAACTGCCCTGTATCATGGCAACCAGCTATTTGGACTGTACTTTAATAAAAGCAAGCTCTGTAACCAGAAACTATTGAATATTGCATATTTTCCCTAATTTGTGGCTTTCACTAGCCTTTGTTTTGTTTGGGTTTTTTTCTCATTTTCCTGTTGCCTTTTTTCCTGAGGCTCTCCCAGGAGTTCAGCCCCAAGCAAGCTGGACACACCTTTCAAACAAAAGTAGCCAGCTTACTCCTCAAACAGATTGAAACAGATAGTTTTTAATTCTTTTTTTTTTTTTAATTAGGAAGGTTTGAGGAGTTCTAGGTATGTTGGACCTGAAGTTCAGAAATCCCATTTCACAAACCATGTGTTGTGATGACATCCAAAGTGCCCTGGCTCTTTCATCTTGGAGGAGCTTCCAAGGGGAAGCAAGCCTGCTTGCTCTTCCCAGGGCATATGGGAGGCCAGTTGTGCTTTACTGCTGCACACAAGCTTCTGCTGCCAACAAAACTATGTGCTGCTACAAAGAAAATAACAAGAAAGGCGAAAAAAAAATATCAAAGTTAGCTTTTGTGGGAGGAAGTTGCTAGTTGAGAGGATGGTTGCTGGAAACAGGTGTTAATCTCTACCGGCTTGGCCGCTGCAGGAGTCACACAGGATGCCTGGTGTCCCAGAGGTCCCTTTGCTTCTTGTAATGCCATCGCCAGCTGCACCGAGAAGAGCCTTACAATCCCTTCCCTGCCCTGACAGATGTGGAAGAAATAAAGGGCAGGGAAGGGATGGTAAGGCTCCTCGTTCTCAGGACAGCTGGCAATGCCATCACACTGGTGTGAAGGTCCTGCTGGGGTAAGTGTTACACTGGCTCTGCCTGTGGCTGCCTGCTTCAAACAGTAACAGCAGTGATTGCAGCTCAGCTGCCAGAGTAACTCAGCAGCCAACTGTGACTATGAATCGTAACCAATCTTGGATTTTCTGAGCTCTGGCCATGTTACTCACCTCAAATAAGCTCCTTCTCCTTCACCTGCTTTGTCACACGCTGTGAGTTGGGCAGTGCTGATCCCTCGTCCTACAAACCCGCTGGAGCTTCCCTATGATGGATGGGCTCCAGCACCGCTGCAACACAACCCTGGCTGGATGCAGGTCCCTGTGCCCAGGCAGAAACACAAGAGGTCCATGAAGGTGGGATGGGAGAGAGGTTTCAAGACACGGTTCTGTGTAGTGCACTAGGGCAATTGCATTGACATTGGTACCAGAAGGAGCCTCTGGCATCGTACTGGACTAGTTCTCCATGCAGGTAATAATAATGTCAAGAACTCCATTCCCTTCTCTGTTCAGCCCAGTAGCAGGTGAGTCTGGCTTCTCAGACATTCAACTGTGTCTGCAGTCACCTCGTGAGCAGATACTGTTTGCAGCCAGCAGCTGTAAGGCAGCAGCTTTAGCATGCAGCACACGCAGCTGCAGCGCGCAGAGATAGACGGGCCATGTGTGCCACCGCTTCTGGTCTCGGGCAATTAGACATCTGCTTTCCACCGGGAAATAATCTTTTTTGTACAACCCTAAGGGAAAAGAAGCTGTTTTATTTCATTTTTCACACCAAGCATTTGCTCCTCATTAAGACAGATTACAATTAAGGCAGCCCAGCATAACTCAAACCATTCTTTTCCACCAATAATGATAGGGGACAAGTTTTGACCGCTGGCCACTTCAACTGCCAAACTACCAATCTTTGCACAGTTACTGCCTGTTTACTCAAAGAGCCTTTGGGGAGCTACCAGCTAATGTGCTAGATCCAAACGCTCCCATGGCACAACTCACATCCCAGGCTCTTTGACCCACTTCTAATCATTACATTCACATGATTATTTTTAGATTACACGCTGTTAAAAAGTAACACCTAAGCAAGATGGCATATTGGCAGAAAAGCCAAACTGAAGACAACTTTGCAAATTCAAACCACATCACACGATGGCAATGTTCAAGAGTGGGGCCTAGAATCAAAGCTGAGGTTGGATGGCACCCCTGGGTATCACCACATCCCATGCAAATGTCCCCTCAGCTGAAAGGTGCCATAAATATAACTCTGCAAGAACAGGGAGATGTTGCTTGGAATCTCAGTACTGAAAATAGGGTTTTTAAGCTGAAATGTATCCTGTGATTTGCACTAAGGTGCAGACTTTCAGAAAAGCCTTGTGTCCTCCTCATAGTAATTTGTCCATAAAATTTATTTTGCCAGATATCCAAACATGAACCCTGCTATGGGCAGCCTAGACAATAGGCAACCAAGGGCACACCACTATTTATACCCACATACCTACTCTCTGTTTACTGCTGCCACAAACTCTATGTAATTTCTCCTGAGTTTACCAAACATGAGTTCAAATCTAGCCCTTATGCTTGCTCAGTCCATTCTGACACATCACTAAACCCAAGTGCTCCCTCAGGCAGGCCTTCACTTTCCCTGTTTTCCTCTTTTTGCACACTTAGCACCCTTCCATTTGCAATTTTTGCACATTTTCCAGTGCAATCAAGTGTTTTCCATCAGCTGGGGGGAGGGCAGGGCGTCATGGATACACGTGTGCATTATACAGGCGTTGAGACTTCCAGGGCAAGTGAAGAGAAGAAACAGTTTGGCTGCCTCTAAACAATCACCCAGATCTGGAGCAGACCCAAGAGGGTGTGTGTGCATGTGTGAAAGGAAGCAAGAGCCCTAACGAGCTCAGGTTGCATCCAAGACAAAACAGTTACTCATTGCCAGAAGCCAGCGGCTTTGCCTGCTTGAGGAATTCCCATCCCTAACCTTTGCAGATAAAAAAAAAAAACCCCAACCCATCACATTTAGCCAGCCCCTCATCATCCTCTCGTTTATCAAGCAGAAACAACTATCTCTTACAAGTCAACTAAAGCATACAGGGAAATGCAACATTCCCAGCTCTTAAACCTATCGGTTACAAGCCGAGAGCCGGTGGCTGAACAAATAGAAGAGTAATCTTTGGAGACCGATTGGCTTCCTATCTATCCTGAGAGTGCCTGCAAATTCAGCAGTGATTTATTAACCACTACTGAAGGACAGAGCTGTTGATAAAAGCTCACCTACAAATACCTCAGAAAAGTCAATACCCACTAATGACAAGTTCCTGAGATTCCCACTCAGCCCAGGTCCATGCATAAGCAATTTTCATTCAAAAACTGTGCTGGAGTCCCATTGGTTTGTTATATTTGAAATAAATATGGAGAGCCAGAAAGAAACAACAGCACTTTTTATGGCCTAAGATCTTAGAGACATGGCTGGGAACTCCACACAGTTGATATCACTCTCAGTGTTGCTGAATCAGCAACACTCCAAAGGAATGGGTCTAGAGCCCAGGGGCTTGTGGTTGCAAAGATCACTCAGGTATTGTCATTCCCTTTTGCATGAAAAGCTGCAGGTTTGGTGTATTTTTCATGTACATAATCTAAGTTTGATGAGAGCAGAATCTGGCTTTGCATCTGTGGAAGTGTCAAGCGTGTGATCTCCTAGGCCTCAATGTGACCATGCTTTTGGTGAGAGCAGGACACTAAGGGCCCTTTTTGTTAATTTACAGACTTTAACTCTTGAAACATTCTAATAGTGCCAAGGACCATAAAGCTGCTGTGGCAATTAAAAAAAAAATAATAAATTGATTACATTTGTAAGTAAGGTACCAAAAATCATACTATTCATGATTGCCAAAAATAGCAGCTTTGGATTTCTCATATTAATTTCAGCACTAAAAGGAGGGGAAAATGTCAGAGCAATCATTCCTCACTCTGGGAATCAGCAAAGAAAGCTTAGTGGTCCAGACTGTGTAAGATTCTCACCCCAGTCTCCCACCACTTTGTCCCTCCTGTGCTCATTTAGACATGTGCAAAGTAGGTATAAAATTCTATTGCATCAGAGAAATGTTCCTGCTTTCCCAGCTTCCAGAAGTGTAAATGACAAAACACATTATAAGCCAGGGGAGGTTCAGCCTAGTAATAGCAGTTGTTTAACCAAGGCTCCCCAGATTCTCTTTTTTTTTTCCCTCTTCTATTATTTCTAATAAATTCTGATCCCAGCCCAATGAAAATATGTTGAGAAAAGCTTTTGTCAGGCTTTTCCATTAAATTAAGAAAAAGTATCCACGCAGAAAAATAAAAAGGAAATTTTACAAACCTTTACATCAAAAACTCTTCGGGTTTAAATTAGGGGTAAAGGTTTGGTAGAGATTCCCCTGTACTTTGTACAGCTAGTTTTTCTTGCTCTGACTTAGAGATCTATTTCCATTTCATTTGTCCCATGTGAGAGTTCATTAGACTGTTAAATCCGTTTTCAATAAAACACGTGAAGCTTTATCCGTGCATGGACTAATGAATGTCTGTGCAATAACGATATGAACTCTACCCAATATATGTGCTGTTCGCAGCATATTAGCAAATATCAGGCAGAATATAAGTCATTTGTCGTAAAGGAGCCCATAATTTAAGACACCTAAGGAATTCCAGCGCTTTGCAAGGCAGTACATGAAGTAACATGCAACTCATGCTGTCATTATGGCTTATTTGAGAGCTTCAGATAAAGGGGAAAAATGCCAAAAGCAAACTAACACTTCAGAGGCACGGTTTTAAAATGACATGCTTTTTGGTAGGGGGAGGAGGGAGTTTCATTTTTCCCTTGCTGATTTCCCCTCCCCCCTCCCACCCCAAATCTGAGTAATTATGACATTCCATTTCTCACACAGCTTAATACCTCGACGTATTGCCCAG
The DNA here is from genome assembly GCA_013399135.1 of Heliornis fulica. Classification (NCBI taxonomy): domain Eukaryota; kingdom Metazoa; phylum Chordata; class Aves; order Gruiformes; family Heliornithidae; genus Heliornis; species Heliornis fulica. The sequence goes on along the minus strand of VXBZ01012700.1, from coordinate 74,902 downwards.
TCTGTGCTGCTCAGTTACATTGTCATGACACAAGTTTCTTTTCTTTCCCTGGGTCATAGATTCAATCTTCCACTGTCAAATGACCCTGTTGGTGTCTGGAGGAGGACCCAGTGGGGAACAGGCAGGAATCCTGCAGATTGGCCAGGAAACACCCCAGCCCAGGAGAGACTGCCCGAAATCCCTTCCTAGGCGCCAGTGCCAACACAATGTTCTTGGCTTCAAGAAGTGTGAGTTTCTGATTCATTTTTTGTTTCAAATGAACTGTTGCATGGTGGAAACCCCAAGTGTTTCCACTCCATGGACTGACCATTTTTATTGGTGACAAGTAGCAAGGGAACATTGAGGATCACAGAACAAGGGCAACCTTTACTGGAGGTCAAAATACTATCTCAGATGCAAGCTGGTAGCACTGGTTTCTGTGGGTAACCATTTGATGAAAATGTAGGGAAGTCCTTCTGTCTGGGATGAGCAGGGTGAAGAGCATCATCTCTAGGTTCATGATGCTCACAGAAGAGGGAAGGTTCCTGTTTGGAGAGCATAAGCTCTTGGTACAACAGAAGGACAGACATGGAAAGCAAATACAGACAGAGCAATAGATCAGCAGAGTGACACCCACTTCCCCTGACTCTGTTTTGCTCTGAGGGTTGCAAAACACCCCCAAAACTCAGGGTCCATCTCCATCACAATATGACAGACCAGACCTTTGCAAGCAGGGCATGACTAGGACAGAAAGAGCTGTGCAGCAAGACCTGGCTCCTCTGCACCTTGCAGGCATGTCCCCACGTAAGACAGCTTTGTGTTTGATTTATGGCCCTTCACAGCATGGCTTCAAAGCCGCAGCTTGGATTGCATGCCTGGCTGTAGACTGCTGATTAATAGTCCTACCCAAAAGTGAGCTGGTGAGCAGCCCTAGGTGAAGGCACCAGCCCAAAGCTCTGATGTCACACTCAAGTGATTAACTCGGAGGAAGAATAGGAATGTCTTTGGAAATCTCCTTTTCTTTACAACAGAATTAGCCTCTTTGGTGGTAAATCAGGCCGTGCCAAGCAAAGTTGGGATTGGGCAATCAGAGCCAAAATGATGGAGCCAGGCAGGGCATCATTCACCATGTCTTGGTTTGGGATATTTATTTTTTATTATTACCATTTCCCTTGATCTCACTTCAGGAAAAAAAAGCAGCACACAGCAATTCATCAGCTTCATGACTGCAGTGTATCGCCCTATAGCCAGAGAGCGCGAATCTGGGCACATCCCTTCCAGCAGCTGCTCTGGACCCACAGCCTGGGCTTCAAGGTGCAGCTCAGTGAGCACAAACCCCCCCTCTTTCACACAGGGATGCCCCACAAAATCTAGGTCTGTGAGTAGACAGCCAGCTGCTCTCACTTTTTACCTTATAGAGAAGATGGCTCCTAAGTTTGTGCCACTGGCAGGTTTGGCAGAAACCCAGCATCACTCCTAAATGAGTTTACTGGTCAAAACTGAAAAAAAAAAAAAAAAAGCTTAGATAAAAGTCACATTTCAGCTCAATCTCTGTAACTTTGAGCAACTAAGGCAGAAAGTCTTCTAGGCAACTCTTCAGAAGGATACTTCCCTTCAAAGCACATGGGCTTCAGGATCTCATCATTTCCATGGAATCATTTAAAAACTGCCCAGTTGCTGCAGAGCAGAATTCAGGCCAATAATTAAATAAACCATTAGCTTTCAGACCTGCTGGGTGGGTGCCATTCTGCTGAGGGCAGGGAGCCAGAAATCAGTCCCTGCCACCTTTTGGGCCCATCATTGGCTTTGATTCTCATTAATTGCCTCACAGTATTATGGAAGGCCCCCAGCAGGGCTCGGACCCTGACACTATAGATAGACACAGAGGGTGGGATTCCTGTCACCTAGTTTTAGCTGTCTAAAGAGTAGCTATCTAGTTTAAACTATTTGCCTAGACTCCCTTTGCAGTCAATGGAAAGAGATAGGCACCTTTGTGGTAAAATTTGTCAAGGGTCCCAGCTGATGAATTTAATGTGTGTATTTAGGCCTGAATTCAACAAAGTACTTAAGTAAGTGCTTATCTTTAAGCACATGAATAATCTGATCTCTGTGGAGTACTTCAGCATGATCTGAGTTTAAAGTTCACTGTGGACCTGAGTGCTTTGCTCAGTGGAGTCAGCTTGAGGTGATGAGGAACAGCAGAGCAGAAACCAAACAGGCAGCATGGAGCTCAGAAGAAAGAGGGACTCAGGAAAGGGTGAAGGTAGAGAGGACAATGCTCAAGGAATGGCTGAAACTCCCAGGTGAATAAAAGAGATGGGAAGGATTCCCAAACTCAGCATAGGGAGAAAAAAAAAAAACATCAGAGTAGATGCAAGTGAGACAAGCAGAAGACCCCCAACCAGTTGCAGAAACTCACCCACCCCCCAGCAAAACCCACACTCCATCACCCTACTCACCACAAGGTCCTTGTGTTTGACTGGTTTGGGTTTGGGTTTGTGTCCTTATTTTATAACCATGCTCCCTGCTCTGAGAGACACCTGTCTGTCCTTTGGGAAGGCCAAACGATGTAAACATCTAACAGGTGACCTCCCCTACAGCCCTTCTAACAAGATGTCACATCAGAAACACAACAGATTTACTGCTGCACTTTAAATCAGGCATCTCAGATGCTGGTGCTTGGGACAGGACAAAGTCTGGAGAAATCTCTGAGGAATAAATTCCCTGATTTTCTTACAGAAAATCTTTGAGTGACAGGGTAATTTGCCCAAGGGGATCCAAATGGGAAACAAGCCTGAAAAATACCAGCATCTGGAGATTTTAGCTGTCTAAAAGACAGAGCAGACAGGGAAACCAAGATTATTTACTTTCTGAAGAAAAAAAGGACAGTCAAGCAGAATGTCAGAGGCATCTTTGCAGACTCCAATGCAGAATCACCTTCATAATCATTTTCTCTCTTGGTTTATACCCTATTTTTATTTTTTCATGTATGTGTTACAGGAAACTGATTGGAAATGTTTTATAGTGCATGTCAGGAAACATTAATATTGCCTTTTAATTACCACATGACACCCTGAGTGCTTCTGCAGGATGTGGGGAGGGGGAGGGCTTTGCAGATAAAATGAGCAATAGAGCACCTTTCTGTACCTAAGGCCTTGGGAGGGCTGAGTGGAAAATTAAATACCAAAAACACCAATCAATATTTCCAACACAACTTCATTGCTTCTAACTCTTATGAATTGTCCCTCATCTCTTGGTATTTTGTTTTTCTTAAATGGTCTCCCTGGAGACAAGTGATTGCATGAGGATCAGGGGTTTTCCTTAAAATAGAAGAAACTAAGTTTTTAACTCCTCGTGCCTACTAAGACAAACCTAAACGATGTTTCTAACGACGCAGAAGCTTTATAGAAGGAGTTCATCTTTCTCACCCTGTATTTATTGACTCCATTTTCCAGGCTCATCTCATTAACCTGCCAGATGAGATATGAATATTCATTGTGAATTATCCAAACCCTAAGTAAAATACATGGGGGGAGTGAAGAGCCTGGGCATTACACTGGCACACTTTGAGTAAGTATTCCTGGGTTTTGCTGACCACCCGAGCACAAACCTGGGCACCAGAGCTGCACCGAGCAGATGCCCACACCAGCACACGGGACAACTCATGGTCACTGATTTCAGAGGACTTTGGGGCAGGTTCAGATAGCAAACTCCTCTTTTCTGATGGTTCCTTTAAAAATTGTTCCTCCTGCAGGAGTCATTGCCACTGATTGATTGAAATCTTGGATCTCTGGCCCAGACTTACTCCACTCCCACACTGCAATAACTACAATAATTACTGCTTCAGTGGCCCACAAATAAATATTTGCCTCTCTGTGAAGGAAGAAAATCATGTATTTTCCCCAGTGATCAGCAATCCCCATGGATTTCTAATAATCAAAGGGTCTCCTCTGGTTCAGCAGCATGTTGTAAAGTTTATAGTGTTGAAACAGCAACTGCTGGCGGTTTTCTTCCTAGATTCTTGCACAAGTGCAGAGACCAATTTCACATTTTACTGCTACCTTCAATAAAAATTAGCATTTAACTTGTCAGAAAGAGCGATCTCTCATGCCAAGCAGTGTCACAACGTTAAACGCTCTTGCAGCCGTGTGTTTCTGTTAGATTTTTTTTTCTCCAGCAGCAGGGCAGCTCCCAGAATAAAAGAGCCAAGACTCAATTCCTTGTAATTATTGACAGACAGTTCTCGAAATTCATGTGCTTAACAAAAAGTCAGGCACAGAAGTGAAGCCCGAGGCCAAGTTTAACGGTCCATCAGTGATAGTTTGTAATCAAAGGACACTTGAGAAATCTGTACACTGCCTGTGAAATGAATGAAAATGGCTTTTTAATTACACATCGGCTGTATAAGCTGTTTGCAGCCAAGCCACTTAGAAGCTCTGTGTGGGAAAGATCAAGAGGAGAGTTGCCATACTGGGAGCCCTTGAATTTGGTTGCAAACACGTGTCACGGTCTCAGCAGCATTTCTGTCTTGCAAGTTGGGCAAAGCCGAAGCCTTTTCTGATGGTTACAGCTGGGGGATTTGGATGCTGCTGTCACTATGTCCATGGGCTTTTTGCTCCTTCCCTCACCCCTTGCTGTCTTCCTCCACTATGGCTGTGAGGAACCATCTCTGAAGGTGAGTCCCAGCAGCTGGACTCACAATATAGCACACAGCAACATGGCCATGTAGGTGTTGAATAATGCCAGTTAGGCATTCCCAGTGTGGTCTCCAACCACAGCATCAGCTCAGGCCAGAACAACTCCTCAAAACTACAGCCCACACCACATTTCCCACCTTGCAGTGCCTGAGCCAGCTATTTGAAACACATGTTTATTTGCAGGACCTTTTGTCACTGCAATTAGCGATGTGTGAGCAGCCTGGGTGGGATCTGCCTCATTCAACTTCAGCTGCCTAACACGGAGGTGTCTACCCATCTGGGCTTCCCCTGTCATCAATGGAGAGAGGTAAGAACTGCCAGAGGGTGATTCGTCACACCTCAGTTGAGGGTCGGATACGGTGAGTTGGCTTCTGGAGGCAGGCGTCTCTCCACAGGTTATCACGGAGTCTAGACACCTCCCTGCAGCCAGACAGCCAATTCTGTGCAGGGAAAACCCACCCCACGTTCCTGTCGGCAGTGGCAGGCACTGATCTCAGCTAGGGACCTTCAGTGTTGCAATTAGTAAGATTCATAAACGCTGACAGACTCAATTGTCTGTGGGAAATTAATTTCTTTTGGCTCCCTGACTTCCAAGAATTGCATCCCCTTGCATCACCTGCACTGCTGACTCCATAGCATTGAAACCAAATAAAACCAAGGGCAAGAAACATCTGAATTGATGGGCAGAGTGTTTCTGGATGATGCCTGACCATGACATAAGCATAGCATGGGCTTGCTAAAATAAGGAATTTGGTAAAGAAGATGGGTTGGAGGGTAAAGAGTTTCTTCCTTCATTTTCAGCTATTTCCCTTTGGATCATCTTTAACATTAAACAGTGCTGAAGGTATGATTTCATTTGTCTTCAAGAGGAAGATCAGGAGTTGGTGACAGGCCACAACCTGGGCAAAGCTTTCTGTGACCTGACCAAACTCTGAGCTAAGGACCTCAAGGCTTGGTCCTTGTGAATAAAACTGAGATGGAAACAACTGTGGTTGAACTAATGAGATAAAGATTACCCTCTCAGAGGGTTTCTCATCAAAAAGATGGTCTTTGTTTCTGTACAAGGGAGGCTTCTTTATCTTTGTCTTTTTGAGTCTAGAAGGGATTCTACAGCTTTTTGCAAGGCTTTTCTCATGCAAAAAAAAAAAGCCCAAACCTCTGATAGCAGATTGCATTGATGGTTAATCACTTTTCATCCCAAATACTCACTAAGCCTCTGTTTTAAGGAGGAGAAAAACAAAGTCAAATTTAATAAATTGGGAAGGGTGTGGGGGGAACAGGGATAACCAATGCTTATACTAAAACAAATGACACCTTGTTTTGACTTTTTTCCTTAGGTCGTTTCAAAAATTTGCCATAGTTATGAGGGTTTGAGAAGTGCTCAGATTTGGCTGAAATCTACACCACTGAAGGAAGGGGACCACTCCAGCTGACTTCAAAAGGAACATGATTAGGCCAAAAATGAGTACTTCTGAAAAAATCCCATTCCATTATTTTTTATCAGTAAAGTCTTGAGAGGAACGTGGCAGATGCTCACAATTCATATTCACTTCAGATGTAGATCCCAAACTTAGCATAATGAAATTGATTAATTCCAAGAAAATATAATGAGAACATGTTTATAAGCATTAAGCCATTTTGATGAAAGAAATATTTTTCAGCCTTACAAAGAACAAGTCATAACAGACTAGTGCAGGTTTAAAAACCTCAATATGATTAATGAATTAGATTGTACTTCTAACCGTAAGCAGAATAGCAACTTAAGTCACTGATGAATAGTAAGAGGACAAAAATTAACCAAACATTGCTACCTTCAGGTGCAAAAAACCTTAGTAGCCCTACAGCACTTAAAGCAGTTCTCCATTTAAATCACATTTTATAGGAAATGTATATACCTTGAAAATGGAAGACATCCCTTTAAGATGACTTAATTACCCTGATATTTATATAGCCTTCAAACCTCAAGGATGAAAATAGTACTTCTATACCAGAGAGTGGTCTGGGCTTTGCAGATGTTTCATGGCAAGTTTTAGCCTTACCTCTGATGGTCTTAAGGAACAGACAGGATGCTTTAAGGCATTCTTCCTCGAAATCAGAGACGGCACAGCAGCCCATCCAACACCAGGAGTGAAAAGCTCTGTAAAGTCATTCCTAGGTTTAAAGTGTTGCTTTGCATCTGGCCATTCAAAGGAAGCAACAGGACTTAGGGATTTGAAAGCTGGTGGCTACAGAAATCGGTGATCGTAGCTTTCTGCGGTTGGCAGCGGGGAACAAAAGAAGAGCCACACTCCAACTGGTTTCAGGAATTCAGCCCAGACTTTCGGGACTTAAAAGGGGGGAATGGGAAGGGAGAGCAGTTGGATCTGAGCCATCCAAAGGACTTTCTGACCCGGAAGGATTTCTTCAAGCTAGAATAACCATTCTGTGGTAGGCTTTGACAAATGTGCTTAAATGAACAAGATGGCCAAAAAAAACCCCAAAAAATATACTTTATACCATTTTCTGGAGACAAAAGGACAACCCACTTGGAAGAAAGACTATCTGTTAGTTTGTCATGGCTGATTCTCCTCAACTCCCCAAGCCTTCAGTAATTGGGAGGGATTCAGAGAAGTTCAGTACATTCCTGATTTTTGTGTAACAGTGATAAGAGTGTTCGTGATACACTTGGAAACACCATTTCACATGTTCAAAGCATTGTATAAACACCGCTTAATTAATAGCTGCTAAACAGAGCTTTATTCAAGTGGTTCAGATACGCCTTTGAAAGGTACATAAGTACTTAGATTGTATATTGTGAAACAATTTGATCTATTTGTTCATTTTAATTAAGTTTTTCCGTGTTTACATACATGGTACAAGGTAACAAAACATGACTGTACAGGTGCTAGAAAGGAGAGGAATCAGAGGGGCCCAAGGGGATATAGAGAAGTGTAATAGGATGAAGCTGGAAAGGAAAATCAGGCAGATTATCAGGCAGAGTTTCCTACTGACTGAGAACTGGAGAACTTCTTAACCATGTGCCACGCTATACTTATGTCAGTAAAATGTATTAGCCAGAATGATGCATGAGAAAGCTGCAGGAAAGCAAGTGAATTTCAGACACACATCCCAGAAATGCCATGGAAATACAGGGTCTAGTCCAAAGGCCATCAAAGTCAATGGAAAGATTTCTACTGAATACAGAGAGCTCTGGATCCCAGGTCTCCAAGGGAAGTCGTGAAGGCGTCATTTCTGGCTCATTTTAAAGCAACGAAAAAAAAGCCACAGAAGAGAAGTCTGCACTGAGCAGTGATCACAAGCAGTGCCTGAAACTTGCTCTTGCTTAGCCCAGTGATCAAGCAGCTGGGCCATCTCAGCCTCCTTCCCTCTTTATTTGTTATATTTTCATTATTAGTTTCATTGAAGCCCAACTAGAGCTGCTCACCTAGTAACAACCTAGTAACAACTGATAAAATCAGTTCTTCCCAAAAATTGGTCATAAAAGGCTATTACAGCAGACAGAGCAAATGACCCAAAAGCAATGAGTATTGCCCTTATGTGTAGTCCTTAAATAACGACACCAAGGTCACATCTGTCACAAAAAGAACAATTCCATTGCAATCCTTTGTTCACTATGGTCTCCTGCGCTTGGTTCACTGAACAAGAGAAAGACGTTTACATGGTCGTTAGAAATGACAGGAAATGTCCAGGGACTGTGGTCTTTACTCTAGATTTTAATTCTTCCCATAACATATTTTTCAGAGCTAATCTGATTTAGGGAGGAGACATAGTTCCCCTCCAGTGCTTCCCCAGAGACTTTGACCTCTTCAGCTCCTGGATTCCACCCCTCCAACTATCACGAAATGGGAAGTCTATCCACCAAGCGTAGCTGTGTATTTAGCCACACACATCTACAAAGCTTTTTTCCACCCTGTTCTCAGCTTCCAATGTTCCCTCTGATTTTTTTCCTACACCAAAATATCTTCTCAAGTTAGTTTTGGAGTTTTTTTTCTTCTGTCTGTCCAGCAAGCCCCCAAAGTCTGCCCTTAGACACTTACCACGGGAGTTTCTGTAGGACACTCAACTTACTAAAATGTGTGGAATTTCTTGGTCCTACTAGTTAGAACATGATTTGGTCTCCATTCAAAGTGAAAGGCAAATATTTGTCTGGCAAGGTGACTCTAAGCATTTACTACGTGTTACTTATCCAGTTGAGTCTTGGCAGTTCTCCCCACCCTCATACAGACCGGCTCCTTTTTTATGCTCCGATACACCCAAGCAAAACCCACTGCCTGCCCCTGATGCTGAGACTAGGACTTCTCTCAGTGTGGAGTGTAATACTGCACTGCCATTCACGTCTTCACCATCTAAGGCACAAATATCAGACCTTCCCACCCACAAAAATAAATGCATTAAAGACTACGACACGCTCAGGCCGGACAGTAACGGAGCCCATATAAGTCCTTAGCTGGATAGACACAACCGACTCCTAAAACGGGATAAACTTTCACCTCCCTCATCGTGAGCACAGTCCATCCTTTCCTCTCAGTGGGATCCTACACGAAGGAATCGGTCCTTGCAAACACTTCATTCCATCCACCCTCATGAAGGACACTCGTTGGCGTGTGTCCAACCATGCGAGAAGATTGCTGCGGCCTGCTGGCGGCGAGCCGGGCCGTGTCACATCCAGGGGCCCCGCTCCGCGGTTTTGGCTCGCGTGTGAGTTTTGTTTTCGACTATGCTGGATAAAGTTTTCAAGCATATGATTCATCGGTGCTCTATGTCAAGCCTACAAATCTTTTGCTCCTGAAAGCTTTCCCTTCCTCCTAAATTATATGCTGGACAAGGCCAGGAAAGCAGAGTTGTCATTCAGAGGCTTGAATACAGCTCGAGTGAAAATTACTCAGTTGGGGGGGTGACGTGACTTTATGATACCTATGCTGTCAACTGAGGAGGGCTTTTTTTAGTTAAATGTGATGACAACTGCACCCTATTTATACCAATGAACTTAGGCATATCAAAATAGTAACATCAAGAGGAATATCCCAGGCAAAAACTTCACAGTGCTCAGTTTACGTTTTAAAATAAATATTTCTCTAGCTTACAATTGATCACTGGCTACAAATGTGGGAGAATTGTTTTGTGGCTTCAAGTCCACCCTGAAAAGGAGAAGCACTGGGGCTTAGATCACTGGGGACTACGGGACTGACCAGGCAGCCTCACATGGACGGTGGCTGCCATGCCTGCAACCAACATCCATGGTACCGCTGGGCGTTTCGCTCTCTCCCCAGGGCAGTCTGAACAGAAATCTCATTATTTCATGGCTTGCAGCTCTCTTGTAATTATTATTAAGAGGCTGCAGTACCCCTGTCCTCCAAAATTTTCCTGGACCAGACTCAGAACCGTTTCCCCAGCTGAGCACAGGATGGAAGGGGCATATCTGGAGGCCGGACATCCCTTGTACCGTGTAATTTTAGGGGTGTCTTTAGGCCATGCCAAAATGAGAAGCAGCATTCCCTGGCTCTCAGCTTTCACCCTCCCTCCCCAGAGGCTCCCAGAGCAGCTGAGCACAGTCGGGCAGCGCTGGGCTTTTAGATGCATTTCATTTCACGGGGCAGCCAGAGGCTGGTACGAGGAGCACGATGCTGCTTCTGGTCCCAGAAGAGTTGTCCACGTCTCAGCCCGTTTCCTTAGCTTCATGCTACGGGGAGAATTCACCTTCAGAGGGTCAGCAAGGCTTGTCTGCATTGCTGAAACAAAATTCAGCCTTCAGCAGTGACATTTTCTCCTTTGTACCCCGTGGCATGATTACCAGAACTCGGTCTGCTCCCAAATCCCCCTTCCCAACAGCCCCCACAACTTTGGAACGCTTTAGAGGTCACTCTGCATTGCTCTGTATAGCCCTAATTACTGCTCAGCGCTATAATTGATACATTAAAGCCTATTAAAATATGGAGCTGAGCCACTGCTTTACAGTTGCTGCACTTCTAATGCCAAAAATCACTTACAGTTTGTTTCTGTGCTTCATTTCAGCTACTTTTAAATAAATGTCTCTCCCCAGGACCTGGACGATGCGAAAGGGATTTAGTCTCCGAGTGTGAAACTTGCAGCCCGCAGCACCAGAGAAATAAAGCGTTCTTACAAAGCTATTCAAATGGATTTCCCTCACTGATTGCTTCAGCCAAAAGTAAATTATAAGCCAGACATTATCAAAGAAAATCACTGTAGCACATTCCAGTTCATTTCGGTGTAGAGCAAGGATTTGAACGCAGAGGTGCGGGGCTTCAGTTTCATGTTTTCAAGGCAAACTCACGCACCAGAGCAAACGTTATTTATACATGTATACTTTAACTATCACTTCTGTTATTTATTATGGCAGAGGATGCCTTCAGGACATTCTTGAGGGGATGAGCTGTCTGGCATGCATATAAAAACAAAGCAGCAAAATCAAGTAAAATTAAACTTAGCAGAACTATTAAAAGACTCAGACGCCCGGCAGCCAGGGAAGGCTACTGCAGGACGTCTCTAAGAGCTCGTGAGTACGAGATAAGGGGGGAAGGGGCTGCCAAATGCCAAGGTGAAACTTGTGCTCTCGTGTATCATCTCAAAAGAAACACTGGGAAAACAGAGGGAAAGCAAGAGAGCTCACAGGGCTGACCCACCCGAAAGCAGCTTGTGTCAGGGGGGAGAACAGCCAGGAGAAAATACACATGACAAGATAAATATAGCAGAAATTTATTAGAGGACAGTGTTCTCAAACCCTAGGAAACAGAGGGGTTTCTCCAGGACACACAAAATTCCACAAACACAGGAGGACTGGTGGGTTTCTACCTATTCCAAGAGTATGAAATGCCCTGCAGCTACGACCATGCTGGGAAAACTCCAAGTGAGGCTGAATTCTCTATAAGGCCTTTTAAGGAATAATTTGGCCAGAGTTTTCAAAGACAACTCAAAAGTCACCGGGCACTTCTATTCAGGCATTAAATGGGCACACACAGGCTGAAAGGGGTTTTTCTGTCATTGAGGGTTTTTCTTCCAGGAGAGTCAGTCTTTTAAGGAGGCATCACCAAGTCGGAAATAAACGCCCATCTGTGTCACATTAACCCCACAACATGGGGGAACTACCACCACCAAAGCCTTCCAGATGCAGCTGATCATGTGTGGAGATGTCTTCCCAGTCTCAGAACATAACTTGGACTGCCTACTCACAAGACATACAGCTCCAGAGGAGCTCAGCTAACTGCCGTACCCCTGTCTCTGTGATACTGGTGCCTCAAGAGAGACAGAGAGAGGGGACCTAATTCCTAAACCAGTGACTATTTGGTTTAGTACCTGAGACAGCAGGAGGCTGGACTTTCCACCCCTCAGCTTCTCAGCTCCCTTAGCTTTGCAGTTCTCACAGGGTTCAGCACATGTGGATCTGTTTCTTTCAACCGTGACCTGGATTTGGCCTCCAGGGAGGAGGACCTAGGACATACATTGAGATCAGCTTGCTTATTAAGCTGCTGAGAAAAGCTCTACACCAGCCTTGTCTGCTACAGCATTGAGTGCTGTCCCTCTTGGGGCAAGCAGTGATACCAAAGTGAGAGCCTCCAAGGAAGGACTGCTTTCATAAAGGAGGTAACCCTATGGTGGAGGCCCTACAAGGGATGTGTGGAGTCAGTGTGCCCATGTCCCCATGTCCTGTCTGGTGGGTGACCTGGACAAGGCCACAGGGCTGAAGTTGGACACCACCCTCCTCCTTGCTCACCCCTTGGCAGACTTTCTCCTCTGTTCCATTTCACTCTCCCATTTATCCAACAGCCATTCCCAGTGACAAAACGATGCCCAAACAACCTCAGCCTCTTCAGCTCTTACGGGATTGCAGATGTGATCCTCTGCAGCTGTATCCCATATCCAAACTGTGCATGTAGCACTCAAACCTCTGATAAGGGAACTGCTACTTCTGCAACTCCTGTGTTTGGTTGTAACCGGTACGTTACGACAGCTCTGCTCCCACTCAATGCTCCTCTTTCAACCCACACTTGGGATGATGTCCAAGTCCTCTCCTGTCTCTTGAAAGAAGGAGGATTTTTTTTCTGGATCCATGAGAAGAAGAGATAGGTCTCTGCTTGCTTTTTTTTATGGGATGCAGCTCAGCTTCATGAAGATTAACATAATTAGTGTTTGAAAACCTAACACAGCTCACTGCAGAGGTGCCATCACAGTGTCTGGAGTGCTCCAGGCTGACAGCCTGTGGTAGATGTCCTGTACATCACCTCAGCCACACAGTCACACTGAGCCAGCCTCATCCAATGTCAATATAGTGCCATGAAGGCTCAAGATACATTTACAGAATAGCTGTACTTGTGTCTGTCACTCTCTGGAGATATAGAGAAAGCAAAACCCTCTGATGCTGTTTAAAGGACCTTTTAACTGTGGGGAACACTGGCCATGGAAAATCCTAAAACTGAATGAGATTGTCTCAAAGAGCTGCTGGAGAGCCAGCAGGCAGGAGCTGCACGCTGTGGAGCTGCAATTCGTTCCAGTTTTGAGATATGCTAAGAAACTTTTCCGTGAATATTTCCAAACCGGAGAAGAACAAGCTCTTCCTGCCATCTGAAACAGCTTCCACCAGTGTAATACTGGTTTAAGGGGAAAAAATAATTAAAAGCTGTTACAAAAATTATCCTCCAGCTAAGGCATGCCCAGGAAATATTGTGGAGAACAACTTCTGCCGTGTGAGCACTGGAGAATAGATGGGTGCTTTCAACCAACCAGAGGGTTGTTGTGCTAGGCTGGCTCTCTTTGTGCCCATCAAATGGACTATGCATTTCAAAATTAGTATTTGATAATAAAATGTCAAAGGGTGAAGGAAGTGCAGGTTCCTCTGCATAGCTAGGTCCCTGTTTGGGAGTTTCTGAGCAGTTTCCACATCCATTTGCTATTCAGCCATGCTGCCAAAACAACTGATAAATGGAGCAGTCATAGCCTTGGGTCTTGTGCTATTCATCCCCGGTCACTCCGCGTTGGACAGACGCAACTCATTCATTTCATAAGGCCACCAAACAGAAGCTGGGTGGTGAAGGCATCCGGTCCCTGCTGAGTTGGCTGAGGTCTTCCTCACGATGAGGGTCTCCATACACCGCTATCAGCCCTTGGAACTGCCTCAGCCTCTGAAATTTGTGGTCCTTTCTTCCGATGAGTGAAACAGAACGGCATTGTCGAGGAAACGCTCGCAGTGATCTAATAGGTCACTCCTATCTTTAACTTGTATCATTCAAAATAGAAGGAAATTATTTTCCAATCGTTTGAAAGTTCGCATTGTGAGCAAAATAAAGCAAAGTTCACTAACCTTTCATTTGCTTTGTGAGTTTTTCCTCTTATGGGTATTTAAAGAAATCAGATGTGATAATCCTGGACAATTAAAGTCTTTAAGAAAGGTCAAAAATCTCCTCAAAATAGAGAAAATGTAATGTTTCCAAAAGGCTGCTAAATCCTTTCCAGGAGATTTTGAAATAATAATAGGGGTTTTTTTTAAAAAGAAGAAAAAAAAAAAAAGCCTTTCTCTGTTTCTCTGCCAAGTGCCACCAAACAAATCCGTATTAAAGCCAAAAGCCTCTCTTACAGGCTAGTGCTGCACACCAGAAAGATAAGTTTCCTGATCTGAAAATTAATCTGAGTCATGTCTGTGTTTTAGCAGTTGTGAGGAGTACTTTTGTAATACTGCTAATTCCCTGATTAGTCTGACAGGACTTTTCTTTTTCTTTTTTTTTCCCCCCAGATAAAGAGATTCTGTAACGCCGCAGACATTACCACATTGTCTTTGTGCTGTTGTAACTGCAGCGGGGAGGAATTGCAGGCTGGGATTTCCAAGGGCACATCAGCCATTTGGTTCCAGCTGAAACTCAATAGACTTGGGCACCTACCCCCGTCCTGTGACCATCATCCAACAGCTCTCCAAGGCGTTACAGCAGGGATTTCAGCCTCTGCTGGCACAGATTCCTGAGCTAACCTCACCTCTTACGTTAATATCATCCTGTTTTTTCCTTCTCCAGCAGAGAGTGGGACTGGGATGAAATTCAGCTCTGGCTTGCTGAAGTCCTATTTTGAGAGCTCAGATGAGACTCTTTTCCTAGAAGAAACAAGAAAGGCTTTTCAGCCTCCAGCTCTTGTGCACCTCACAGGAGGCGAAACTTGCCTCCACAGCTCCTTGCGTGATGTCACGCAGTCTTTCCCAGTGTCATTCCTCCAGAGGCTTAAGGAATGGCAAGGGGTGGGAGAAAGGAGGACAAAAGATAGATGGCCTATCTACAGATGCTTTGTAAAGGTCATTTCAGTGTTGGCATCTTAAACTTAATGGCCTTGGGTGTGTGGGTACTTCCACAGGGAAGTACCTGCTTGAAGGACTTGTTGGTGAGTTCAGTGACCACTGATCTGGCTTTAATACCAACTCCTTGCACCATCACTCCTGGATAAGATGAAATAAAATCAAATCAGAAACACTCATCCCAGGGTCAGGAGCAGCTCTGCCCTTGGGGCTCACGCTCTGGTCATCCAAATACAGCTGATGCCACTGGAGAAAAATGGAAATGCAGATCAGAAGACCCCACACGTGGGAAGAGTAAACCAGCGTGTGCCCAGCAGCCGGCCTGGGTCTCCAAACACTGGGTATTGCTGCGACTTTCTAACAGACAACGGTCACTAAGGGCACTGGGCAATGAGGCAGGTCCTTTGCAACACAGGGTCTCTGATGCAAGGGGGGTATGTCAGGCTGCAACTATTTAAGCCTGATCAGCTCTGTTGTGGTGATGCACACGTGTCAGGGCAGTGCACCAAGATGGGGACCACCGTGATGTGAAACACCTTGGAAGCGACAGTGCTTCACCCAGAGGTTCCAGAATCACCGTTACAGTGGGCAAGAGAGGGCTCCTAATTAATTCCTCTGTAATGGAAAATCAATGCTTATTCCCCATCTAGGCTTTTCCCAAAGATTTTCCTTCTAATTACCTCTAATGTGGCTGTGGTTATTAGGTAGCAAACCATCCGACTGCACCTACAGCCACACAGCTGATGTCCCATGCAGCCACTGATGTCTCTGAGCACCCTTTCACAGCAAATCCAGTCACAGCAGAACCTGTGTAGCTCTGCTCAGCCTCTATTTGCCCAGATGAGGCCAAAGGGGATGTATTTATTACCGTGACTCAGCAATCATTTAATCATAGATATTTACTGAGTGCATTTCTGGGAGTGACGGGTGATGTCAGAGGTCCTCGCAGCGATGTCACTGCCAGCACAGCACAGCACAGCACAGCACTGCTGGGTTTTGGTTTCCTGCTCCTCCACCTGACTCTCCCAGGAGGTTTCTGCATCATGTGGTTTGCACTCTATGCCCTAGATATTGCCAGGGAACAAGTACATAGCGTGCAGCATCTTTTTTTTATTCTTATTTTTTTAAATGGTGCTGTCTTTCCTACTGTGACTGGATCATAAAAATATAGGCGAGCTACCATTTAGTAGGACACCAATGAATTCACTCTCTGCCTAAGTATTTTTGGAAATATTATTGGCTCAACAGGGAATTAGAAATGAATAAGGGAACTGTATCAAAACATCATAATACCAGATAGATAAATAGGCCGTACAAACCAAATCCAATTAGTTAACTATCTCTTTTCATTTTAGAATGCCTATGTAGTAATCCATTCCTTTCATAATCTTATAAATCTTTTTTTTGGTGCTATATATCCCTTGCTTTTACTGGGTCAATAGGAATTTTGCTATGCATTTTAAATTAAGAACAATCAGACCTAAATGTAATTAAGTCCTAGGATATATAGGAATATCTTGCTTCGAAAATGCCGGTTTTATACAAAAACAAAATTTAAAAAGTACATTTTCAATCATATGATGTCAGTGCAAAAATGTGAAGAAGAAAAAAAGACCAAGAAAATATTTCAAAGGAAGTAGACCCCTGGGGAGATAAAAGCACTGTATATTAGGAGAATGATAACAGGATTGGCACAAAATGGGAAATTATAAATATAGACCAGTGGTTCTCAGCCTCTTCTGTACCATGACCTCAGACTTCAGAGGAAAAAAATTTGGGACCTTAGCCATGTAGCCATCAAGAAAAGAAGGGTGGTCTCTTGCTCCCTGGGGATGAAGAACCGCAGATCCCAGACACCATAGCGGAACCCCTTGGAAATCCAGCAGTTGGGAATGACAGATAGGTAGATAGGCAGATAGATAGTTGGCTTTTTGAAGGACTTACCTGGGCAATTTCTTAATCAAAACCAATAATCTATCATCCAAGCTATAACTATTGTTGCTAAAAAATGTTAATTCTAGAAAATAAGCCCTTGGGAAATGTTAATCTCGGATCTCAAGACCTATTTTCCAAAGAGGCCTGGAAATCAGGACTGCCTCACTGAAAAAACTGCACCAACATTTTGTGCTGCAGATCAGCTTTCCATGTCCATGAGAACCAGGCTGCTGACTACCTGTGCCACTCCAAATAATGGCATCAGTCACCTAAAGCAGTTAGGTCCCTACACACCAATTATCACCAAAGCCACCCAAATTTTATATTAGTGGCATCTCTTATTGCCTTGCCTCGGCCTCAGTGACAGAGGCAGTGCTGACCTGCACCCTCTGGGCAACCTTCTCCTTCCATTTGGCTTCCAGAACAGCTCGAGCTGGCTGCTCCTCCACCATTACTAGCCTACTGATAGAGGTGGAGGTTGACTTAATCACCAGCATAACTACAAATATGTTTATAGGAACTCAGATCCTCCAGCCAAACATTGGGAAACTTTCCTGCTGTGTTTCATTTAAAATGTGAATCGAGCACTCGTTGAATCGAATGCTCGTTGCCAACATCTATTCTTTGTCCATAACATCTCGTGTTCTCCTGCCTGTGCACAGCCCCGAGGTTATTGGCAGGGCCATAGCTCCTTGGTTTTCCCTTTCCTCCTTTGGCTTTGGGCCAGGGAAGGGTGCAGGGGTTTAGCCAGAGAGCATCACTGGCACCAACATCCTCTTCTGACCACCTCAGGAGATGACTGTGAAACCACTCTGTACCTTAGATCAAGTTTCACTTCAGCTCTCCCCTCACATATGCTCCCCTCACTTCTTTCAGCAGACTTGGGGGGCTGGGTCAGTTAGAAAGCTGAAGGTGACACTGGCTGGGTAACATTTGTGTCAGCATGTTCACCTAAAATATAACCCAGGTTCTCCTCAGTGGTCCAACCCAACTAACTACAGTGCCCAGTGCACACAAAAACTCCCTGGGAAGCAGAAGCACTTTACATTCATAAAAATCACATTTGCATTTTGTCTTTCATGACCCAGAACTAACAGTACATCTATCACTCAGAAGTCACAGCTGTCCTATGCAAGGGAATGAAGGTGAATATCAAATCACCTCCTTCCTCTGGGAGCTGCTTGAGCCACCTTTCTGCCAAAGATCTCTCCTTTTGGGGGGAAAGAAGAGGTTGGCTGCTGTAGCCAGGTCAGGAACAAAACCCCAAATCCTTAACAAGCCAGATACCTTCTGCAAAGGGGGGTGGGGGGTGGCCCTTGGCTTGTGTCTGGCCATGCCACAGGAAATGAATGGGACTGCGTCCATATGAGGCTTCTCAGAAGTGTCCCCAGCTTATCAATAGAGCATGGCACACAAATGAGAACTTCAGCAAGAAAACAGAAAAGCTCATCGAAATGCCAGCAGGGCTCCCACCCCCACACACAAGACAAAAAGGACTTTCATGCTCACAATGATTTTTTTCTTGTATCTGACTCAGACAGCCGAGCACAGAGCAAATTTTCACCATTTGGCCAAGACTTGGGTGGGCTCTGTCTCCTCCCAGAAGGGGAAATGTTGATGGTGGAGCAGACCTTCACGGGGTGTCTGTGTGGTGTTTGTGTGAATGTGACTTGGGGACAGCTGGGGAGCAGTGCAACGGCCATCAGAGAGTGTTGGTGGGAACCAGGGCTGCCCCTTTCCCCATAACCTGCTTCAGGGAGATGGCTTAAAGCCAGGTGTTTCTGTTCCTTGGCTCATCATTGCTCCAAAGGACATTCCTGGTATTTCTGCTTCCTCCTGCATGCCAGGTATGCAGGGAGCACCAGGGCACCCTGCCCAAATGCCCACCTGAGACAGGGCTTTCCTCCATCACTGCTTGTGAAAGTCTTCTCTGTGCTCTGCCAGTGGATGTTGAAGATCTGGGACCTGACCTCCAGACCTGCCAGGTGACTGTCCTCGATCTTGTCCTCAGCCTCATTTCTGCTGCACCCCACTTCTTCACCATGTCTGAGCAGTATGAACAGGGCGATGGAGGTGGCCACTGGAGGTCTGGGGACTACTGAACCAATGGTGCTATCTTCTGCTACCAGGGAGAGGGCAGCATCTTACACCTCTTGGAGGTCTGTCACCCTCCTGAAGCCTGTGGGGATTTCCAAAGAGAAGGCACTTCTGTCATCAATTTTTAAGCTGCATTTCTCACTGGGAACCATGATGTGGCTGAACAGGTTCATCTTATTTATGTCTAATCAGAATCAGAAGAGAAGCCTAAGCAAATATGAATAAATTATGGTCAGAACATTAGCTGGCCTGTGGAGTAGTAATGATTTTCTGCTGTTTTGTTTTATTCATTCATCCATGATGTTCTTTTGTATTACAACAGAGGCTCCCTATTCTGTGCTACTGCAGAACAGCCTCTCTGGTGGGTTTATATAATTCATATCAGTAAAATTTTCATCTGTGCTAATGCGTGAGACAGGCAGAGAGAAGAAAGTTAGTTTGCTTTTGGGGGTTGGGGTGAGGAGGAAAAATACCATCGACATGAGGCTTAGACATTTCACTTAATGGCTTTCCTGGAATATGCCCATCTTGCCAATAGGAGATAGTAGCTTCAGTAGAGCCATCTCATTCACACAACATATGGGAGCGTGGAGCGTGGGGAAGATGAATCCTTGGAGCTACCTTTTGAAATGTAATAGGATCGCCTGGCTCGCTCGGCCGAGCTGCCTGTTACAGATTTAACAGGAGAATGAAATGCATCTGTGCATCTTTTTCCACCACAGTAAATACTTTATCTGCAACAACCAGTTTAATCACACTGCACACTGTTCTCTGCTCTGCCCAGGGAGCCCACTGAGAGCTCCCAGCCCTTCCCTTATGTGCCAGCTCCGGGACCAACACTGCTGTCCCAGCGGCGGATGGGGAGGGTAAAAAGTCACAGCCTTCAAGTTCCTGCCTTCTCCTCGCAGGGAAACCTGACTGGGACTCAAAGCTGGGTGACCCCCCATACAGAAAGGCAGCATTCATGGGGACAGGTGCGGGTCTGGTGCCCTTCCACCTCCTCAACTCTGCGACCCCAGGTTTTGCTCTCCTTGTAGTGACACCAACCATGGGGTCCTCCCTGTCCTGCTCCTGCTTCTCTGTTCAGGTACCACAGCACTTACCATCACCCTCCTCATTCTGTGGATTTTTTGCCCTCTTCTGATCTCTCCCCTCTTCCCCCCCATCACACATTTCCTCCTCTCCACTGTTATTTTTCCACCTACCTCACCCATATCATCCTCTTCTGATCTTCACCCCAAGGCACATATTCTCACTGCAGCTCTTAAGGCAGGAAAGAACGTCTGCACTCCTAAAATCTAACGGTCTGCTTATGCACATCTTCCCTCCTTCCCCTTCCTCTCCCTTTCTTCTCTGCAGGCTGCAAGCTGTGGGGGCAGAGACATGATTTTCCTGCATCTCTGCTGGCATGCATCACACACTATTGTTCTACTGAGCTGTGAACCTACCCAGTGCTGTAGTAAAATCAAGTGGCTTAGACAAGGGATACAGTGGATATATTTGCCTCGTTTCTTAGAAACCTGAAAGCCCAAAACCTGTTTAGTAGAAAATGGCTGGATGTTTTTGCATTGGGAACTGGAGGAGGGAAGAACTTTCAGCCAAAAAAATATCGGTTTTCTAACAGAAAATGGAAATGGAACAGAAGCAGATACTAATAAAAAGGTTCAACTAACAATCCAGTTTCCATCTTGATGGAAAAATTTCCAGCAGCCTCAGCACTGTATTTGGTATGACTGAAAATCAGTTTGTAGCATTGTGTTTGTTCTCTAAGAGTTATTTATGTACAGAAAAGCAAATCTTTCGCATCTTACTCTTGGTATGAAAGATTTTTCCATGATTAGTCACTGTAGTCAGCCTTCCTGATTAAAAATATTTATTGGAAATCAGTAAAAGGTTAAAACATGAAATATGAGGTCCTGATAGTTCATTAGGTTTCTAGTAATGAATTCTCCCAGAATGTATGATTTTCTTTGAGTAATAAAGCCTCATATAGTTGTTTTAAAATTCATCAGGTCCTGTCCCACCCTTAACCCCCAAAAAATCTTGAGAAAATCTCATTTCACAGTTTCCCATAAAACCAGGTGCAAAACAGCTGCTTTGGGCATGGAAGGATTCCCGAAGCACTTCACTGGTATCAGTAGCCAGTGAAAAACCATGAAATCGAAGGGATTTTGATAGGTACATTCCCAATCCTCCGAGAAGGTGCCATGAGGGATAGTATGGCTGAGCTAGTGTTTCCCACATTTGGCGGAAGGACGTTCACGCGGTCTAGTTTTCCAAACTCTGTGAAATTTCCCCTAATGGCTTCGTTAGACTCTGTGTTATTGCTGAAATGGCCCTCGGTCGTTTGCCCTGTGGGGATGATATGGGTGACTGCACTGATATCCCAGGGCTCACTGGGACCATCCGCTGGAGAAAGCAGCTTTCTGGTCTTTCTATAATGACCATCACCGAGGTAAATGGCTTTGGCTATTTAATGTAACGTTCATGGGTTGTTGCTGCCTTCCCCATACTCCTTCCACTGAACCACTTGTTTATATATGTCAACTAAGACTTCAGGTAAGAAGAGGATTTTACTTATAGCTGTATCCAAAGTCAACTCAGCCAAAAGTCTCTCCATAATCTCTCCATAATTCATCTTCTAGAGCAGTACTTTGCTCGATCCCAAGGTTTCCTTCCATCACAAGAGTTGCTTTAAAATTCTTCTCTCCAGGCAGGTTCCATAGGAACTGTAATTTAATTTAGCAGTGGTATCAAGAGCTAGGTGATCCAGTCCTAGAAACATTTACCACCTGTGCCTCCTCCTTCCTCCACCAAACTGAGTTCTGCGGCTTCACAGGAAGATCATGTCAATGGGCATGTTTTCATCCACCTGGAGAATGGAGAGGGTGAGATCATGTAATGTAATAAAGCCTGTGAAATTAATCCTAAATCATCGAGGAGGCAAAAGAAGCAGCTGCAGGTTCCAGGTTGTTAGCTGCTGGGCTGGGGATTTTTATTAGAACTCCATTGAACAACTTGGTGTTCAGTGCTGATTTAAAAATATGCCATTCTCTTAAATACTGGTTAGGTGTCTCATTCACTACATAAGGTATTTGAGGAAGACATAATGATATGTGCTTAGAAGAGTCACAACAGTGGATCAGACGTTGATACTCAGAGAATGACAGTTCTTTTTTTTCCAGCCCTACTTTAAATCACGATTTTAAAGAATGCTGAGCAAATTAGCAATGGCTTTAAGAACACAGGTCACCTACTGGGACAAATTCTGACTTCACTGTATTGTAAAGGATGTTTTACAGGGCTGGGGGCTGGAAGGTGGTCATTCTGCCTATGAAGTGATACCAGTGATGCTCCCACTGTGAGGAAAGTATTCAATTTTCATCATTTGCTTAAAAAAGTACAGTTTTGTTTTAACAAATGGGAACATAAATGAAAGATATTTCTGTGTGCTCTGCTTACATGAATATTTCCCAGTGTTTTTATATCTCAGTTCTCTAAGGAATAATGTTTTCAATTTCCTTCAGTCTTGTACTGAAATGTAAAATAAGACCTCTGAGCTTAAGGACTCCATAAACGACGGTCCTTACTCACTTTCTATTTAATTAGCATGAAACAGGTCATGTAATCATTCAGGGACAAATCCTGACCTCTCTGGAAGGAGGGTAGAGGAAAAAAAATAGAGGAATTTTCCTTTCTTGCAGAAAACACACGTATGAGGGAGAACTGGCATTTATTGTGCT
The DNA here is from genome assembly GCA_013399135.1 of Heliornis fulica. Lineage (NCBI taxonomy): Eukaryota > Metazoa > Chordata > Aves > Gruiformes > Heliornithidae > Heliornis > Heliornis fulica. Next base: position 52,163 of record VXBZ01012700.1, on the reverse strand, counting down.
ATTGAAAACCAGCCTCTAATCAGAGGGGCTGTCTCTTACCAGCAGTGGATGGAGAAGGCATTTAAAGTGCTGCTCAACATGCTTTGTGCCCTTGCAAACCTTACTACTGAGTAAACAAGAGTTCTCAGCTGCTAAACAGGAGGCATTCACCTTCCACCACCCCAGTGCCTGTGTGTTACAGGTTGATTTTTGGTAAAGAAAAGGTGGTGAAGAACCTGTGCATGAATATGTCCATAGGCAAGAAGAAACTCTGGACCAGTGCCCCTAAAGCTGTTATTGAAACTTCTCACAGTTTTTCACTGACAAACCTACCCCTGGAAAAGCAAGCAGTGATGTTAACACCGCCCATAATTGGTTGGGGACACAGAGCTTTGGAGCTCACAGGCCCTGGAGACCAGAGCGCAGGGACTAAAGCCAGGACACTTTCCGTGAGCAATTCTCACACCCGAAGCCATGTCCCTTCCTCTTCCAAGGAGACAAAAAATCGGTGACAGACAAGGTTTTCTTCACAGGCTGGGTGAGCCCTGAGTGGGTGAAGCTGGAGAGATGCTGTTGTGTGTGGAAGGCACTATGTTCACCACTACTGTGACCCTGCTTGGGTATCATTTGCTCTAACACAGGATGTCCAGGCATCTCCTGAGAGGGAGCAGGTTTAGCACTCGCTGCAAAAAGGATCCTGTCCCTCAAAGACTTCAAAGCTTTCTCAAGAGCTGCCCAGGGATTTGTTGGATGTTACAGACCTGACCTGCTGTTCCCCTGATCTCCAAATAGCTCCCTGTGCCCACGTAGCGCAGCGCAGGTACAACGCCAGCCAGCCTGGTGTGCGAGCAGCCTGCCTTTATTTTTCCCTGGAGATGCTACTACAGACTATAGATGCAGCAATAAACATCTGAAATGCCAGGAGAGATGGTCTACTAAAATGTATGAGGGTAAGGACATAAATGAGTGGAACAAGCAGGTACTGGAGAAGCAAATTAGACTCTTGGCTTCCCGTAGCTAATTTAAATGGGAAACGGGAGTTGTTCCAGGTATTCAGTAAACAGGCTTGCAAATTAGCTTCCCACAGTTTCCTTATGCTGCTGAACATGCATAAAGAACATGTACTGCAGCTCATTCCTCTAACTCATCTTGCTTCCAAAATTAGTGAATTTCTCCATTATTTCCAGTTCTGTACAGACTTATTTTCATACCTGGTTGTGAGCAAACAGGGTAGGAGATAACTGAAAGGGAGTGATGGGCTCTTAGTAACTAGGTAGCCAGATTCTTTTTTATTTGTGAAATATTTCCTGAGCCTGGTGTTACCAGGGGATACAAAACTGCTTTTCAGTAGCTGATATCACCCGGTATGAGAGAGAGAGAGGCTCAGAGCAGCTTCATATCTTCATCTCCTTCCTTAATGCCATCTGAATTAAATGGAGACCAGCTCAGGCTTCAGAGAAGTGCAGAGGGAAGGGGATGGCTTGCTAGAGCTTGATCACCTCCTGTTCTTGGGGGAAAGGGCTCTGGAAGGATGTTATTTAATAAGGAAAAATAGGGTGTAAACCACCCAATTCCTTCATACTCCAATTTTAGGCCTAGATCATCTTTGGTCCTTAACCCAAGATTCATCTACGTAGCAAGAGATCTAACTACCCATGCTTGCCCTGAAAATACCTCTTCTCCAGCAACAAATACGGTGTTACTGAGCTTGTGATAGTCTTTGATGAGTAGATACCGGTCCAATAAGCTGCAGCACCCAGTCCCTTCCAATGTGCTCCCCACCCTTACGTGGGACATGACCCCAGAGTCGAGGATCCCTCTTTCCCTTGCTTTCATGTTGGCCAGAGACTGATACGTTTCAGCAAGATAACATCAAACTTCTCGTTTCTTCCCTGTCAAAGTACCATCAAATGGGCTGAGAGCGCCAGAACGACACATAAGCCATTTTTACTGGCAATATTCAATTTGCTACATTGTCCATTTCATTTGAATGCTAAAGGCAAAAAAAGAAATCAGCATTTCCAGTTCTGCTCATTCCTTATATGGTGAAATGTTAGATAACTTGCGTTATTTATAACCTGCACATTTGGTATTTTTTTATAACGGGGGGAAGAGGAGGAGGAGGACACAGTGGGCAAGAAGGCTCTGGATTTTTTTCCAGTCTAACTGAAGAATTAAGAATTAAACTGTGTCACAAGAGCAGCTGACTTTACGCCTAGGCCTTGCAGAGGGGCAGATCTTCAGTTGAGCAACCGCAACCAATGCTGTTTATGACTTTAAACAAGGGACTTCCCCGCATACCACACACAGCAGTAGGAACACTGGTCCTAAAGAGCTTCCTGCTGATCTTTAGAGGTTTGTATTCCAAGGCCTCCACACTTCTCAAGTCAGTAACACCTCTAACACTAAGACACTGGGAATAGGTTTTTGAACTTGCAGAGATGGCAAATGTCTCTCATAATCTCCCGACCTTCTCCCTGACACAATCGTGTTGCATTTTCAGTCATGAAGAGCTGCCCAACATGGCTGCACCACTGCCTGTTCCCAGCTAAGTCTCTCTCCATCCCTCCTGTCATGGCTGTGTCATGTCACCTGGTCATTTTATTTTTCATCAGTGTCATTGTTCCGATGCTAAATCCCTCCAAACCTCACTAAAATTACTATTTACACACACACACAGTGCTTATGTCATGCATAACCATGCATAGCCAAGCAGACCCATACCCCAGCCCCATGTTTCACAGACATCACTCACCAGCCCTTCTTCCACACCCCGAGAGGCTTTTATTTCAGATGTGAAGTCTTTTATTTCAGATGTGAAGTGAAGGTCACACCATTACCCTGCCGCTTACCTCAGTCCCCCCCATCAGCGTCGAATGACATTTCTCTGCCATACACATGAACTGGACTTTTTTTTTTAGAAAAAAAGGGGAAAACAGGCATTTTTATTTCACAGAAATCACTTCAGGACAGATGACCTTTACCTTAACGCGTGAGGCACAAAGCTCTTTCAGGCATGCTGCAGGGGTACATCACAGAGCTGCCCTGCGCTGTCTTCCCAAAATGTCACTTATTTTCTGCCTAATGGCATTTAACTTGGGAGAAAACCTCTTTGCATGCAACAGCCTTGGCCCTAACTCTTCATCCAGGAGCAGCAATGATACACAGATCTCAGGTTATTTCCAAACTGATAGCAAGCCTAAAGTGAAGGTAAGTATGACAAAAGTGAATTTAAAAGCAGACTTTAGCCGTGGTTAAAGATTGTTTGCAGATGTTGACTACTGATTTTTATTTCAAGATTTTTTTTTTCCCCCTCACTCTGCCTCTTCAAACATTGTTTTCAATGTCCTCATTGTCTTATTAGCTTTCCCTTCCCCCTGGATCCAGCGACATGCAAAAGGAATGACGGTAGATGTTACTTTTCTCCTGCTCTGTGGCAGAGAGGAGTGTAGGGTTTCAGAGATTGTAAACTATTTCTTCTGCACTGAGAGATTGACTGCACGGCTAGAGCCCATTAAATATAGCTACGCTGACAGTATCGCTTCGGAGAGTTCTGTGGGAAAAAATCTGTCTGCACTATGTTGGTACCTCCAGCCAGGCAGAGAGCTGTCTTGATAACTCATTCAGATAATGAATAAAATGTGGAGTGAATTCCATGCAGGATCAGCGCTCTGCTGATGTGAGAACCGGTTGCAAAATGTACGACGGGATCCTCCTGTGGTTGTTGTTTTAAGCTTGGCAAATACCGTGGGTTGTGTGTGCTGAAGTCAGGATATTATTAAAATAAACCCCCCAAAACTCGGGAGAGTTGAGATATGATGCGGCTTCCTTTGAGCTCAGGTCCCCTTATCGCTGAGATATGTTGTGTGTGAATGCAATTTATAAGAAGTTCTTTAAGACTGGAACAGCCTGTTATTTCTGCCATGCCCAGGAAAATCAGGAAAGGTATGTAGCAGTAATAAATCAATTATTTCTTACAAATTAGACCAAGATAGCATTGCCTAACAGCAGTCTTCCAGATGGTGGGGATGAAAGGTGGACTGGGCTGGAGGGGAGGGGAGGATTTCTAGATAACCAGAATAAATGGGATACAGTTTAGTGGTAGAATTGAAATGATCCAGAGGAATGACACCTGTGTGTGAGGGAGCAGATATCAGACAGCTCTGCCTGTGTCAGCGGGCTGCCAGAGCAGGTTTCGACAAAGACATTTCCTAGACATCGTCAATGAGGTGAATTCTTTATGGTGTTGAATTAGGAGTAACCATGGGGATGGGAAATGGCAGATTTAAATAAAATAGGGGTATTTTCTAAATACTAGATGCAAAATATACTTATTCCTAGGAGAAAAGAAGCAGCAAAGGGCACCAAGGAAATGGGAGGGCAGCCCTCCCACTGTACAGCTGCCGGCCACCTCTGCTGCTGTGTGTCTCTGAGGCCAGGATGAGGACCAAAGGGGTTTTTTGTCCTCTGGATGGGATGCTGAAAACAATAGCAAATTATCCCCCCAAAAATAAAACTAAACCTCAATACTTGCAGGTTTTGAGTCTGCAAGTCTATGTCAGACATAACTCCCAGAAGCTGTAGGCTTTTCCACTGAGCAAAGCCCACAAGCAAAGAAACCTGATGTTAATTAGCCATAAATCCTCATTAACTCATTAATATATCCATTTGGAAATACCAAAATCTGAAGTATATTGATACTAATGTGTTAATAATTATTATTTTGAAGTTCATCTGTTCCTAATCCCAGGACTAAACCCATTAACATGACTGAAGAGTGTCTATGCACCTACTCCCAAAAAGCACCACCATTTGTTGAAGAGCCTTGACTGTCAGCAACTTGGAGAGACTACATGAGCCCCTCCTGGAGGCAGAGCTTCCAAACCCAGAGGAGTCCCTGGTACCCACCACAGATGACTGAGGGGGAGTCCAAGTAGCTGAATCCAGCCTGTGAAGTAATTTTGTGTGGTTCCCACGACAAACCAGGCTGATAAAAAGTCATTTTGCAGGTATCTGTCTTCAAGGACTCAACAGGTTTGGTGAAGCACCACATGGATGCTGGACCCAACTCTGAACATCTGGCTGGGAGTGAGAGCGGCTCTGGAGCGTAGGAAAGCTGACTGACAAACCCAGTAATCCCTGCTCACGCTCTGTGCAACAGGCCGATGCGTCTCTCCTTGCTAACTCCAAGGGGGAATTAGTCACACTGATTTGGGATGAACCTGAAGGAACAGCTTTTCACTCTGAGAGAGGCAAAGACACTCAGCATCATTCAGTTCCTACACCTAAAATATGGGTGAAGAAATACATGTCGTACCAGAGGCATTTTTTCCAATGTCTCTCAAATCTCTGCCGCCTTCCCAGCTCCCCTATGACAAGTCTTCAAGATTGTTCTTCCCTCTGTCACTGGGTTCTCTGAGGTCTAACTGCACTTGGGCAGCTGATGAGAGCATGAGGTGCATATATAGCTCATGGGGGACATGCTCCAAAGGAGCAGGGCAAAGACAGGAGTTTTATGTCACTTCTGGCCTGAACTTGGTCCTGGTAGAACATGGAACAGCCCCAGGTTCTGCTATAATGTAGTTACAGCCTCCCCACAGCTGCCTCCAGGATGATGTGAAGAGCAAAATTAACTGAGGGCTCTCACCAGGTGTTCAGGCCTCACCTTCACTCCACATACTCTCTGTACCAGTCCCACTGTCCTCATGGAAATGGCTGATATTCCCTTGTCAAAGACAGAAAACTCCCATATCTGCTACATTTGGATGCTGGACATCTGAAAAAAGGATCATGGGTGAAAGCAGCCTGAATGACCCTGCCAAACGGCAAACCACTGCCAGCTTGGCAGAATGATTTTGCTTGCAGAGATGTTTTTGCTATTTTTCTGCAATATGAAAGGATGGAGGGAAGAACCTGTTTCTTTTCCTATGCACACACTGATCACAGACAGCTTTGTTAAGTCCAAAGAACAGCATCTCTCTTCCCAGTAATGATGCAACAACCTACAACTCAAATCCCACGTCATGCTTGGAGCTGGCAGGCAGGAAAATTATTTCTGGGTTGTTTTCCTTGTTCTTAAAACTTGTAAATTCAACATAGGTATTTCAGATGTTATCACAAGGTAATAAATATGGAAAAAAAACCCCAACCCTACCTCAAAGTCCAGTAACATCAGGGACAGAAGTATTTAACACAGAGAGGGGAATCTGTCTGAGGGAGCAAGGCGGGAGGATGAGGAATTGTTGTGAGGTCCCCTTTGGGAGTGAAGAGGGTGGGTGGTACAAGATAAAATCAGGAATTTGACTTCTCAGGACAGATGGATTTGAAAAAGAAGAGGAAAAATAAAATCTGTAGGCCAAACTAAAAATGGTTATCATGGTGAAGTTTTGGGGCTGTTTCAGGCTGCCAAAACAAATAGCTTGCATCCCAAAAGCAGTAAAGGTTACATGCATGGAAAATGGAGCTATCCCTGAGGACTAACTACTATACTGTAATTATTATTGTAATTTTTTTCAGAGTGCTTTGAGAAAAACAGGGCACGCTGAGCTACCCAGCCTGACCACACTAACCCAAGTCTTAAGAGGAGAAGTTCCAGACTGGGAATGTTTCCCCCTAAAATCACCTGGTGCTGTTTGAGAAGCAAAGGCAGCACCACTTCAGCAATTAACAAGAACCATTTGAGGTTACTGATACACTAAAAATGCTTTGAATTTCAATCAGTTTGAAGTTATTCCCCAACACAGCCTGTGCCACTCTGTGGGGAGACAGGTCCAAGTAAAATGCAACCACTCCTGGAATTTCAGCTAAGTGTGGGTACTACGGGGAGGGGTGGGGTTCTGACAAGGTTGTACCCATCTCCCCTTATCTGCTGTTCTTAGTAAGACTTCCAAGGCATCCAGCAAGTCCCAGTCTCCAGCCTTGTGCTGAATTTCAATTAATTTGAAGTTATTCCCCAATACAGCCTTTCTGCAGAGCTTGCTGCAGATCAGTTATGTTATTATGTAATTATTATAGATCTGTGTTAGCTATTATATAAGGATATCACTCCTTTTCGGAGAGACCTTATGTAAAATTCCCCCATGCCTTAATTTTTTTTTACCTTCAAGGAGAAATGTAGGATAATGGTTCAAGGAGGGGATGGGACACTGGGATCTCCTTTCCCAGCTGTTCAAACTACTTAGGGGCGGCTTCTCTTCCAGGGGAATCAATGAAACTCTGTACTGAGCTTTGCTGGGAACCTGATAAAATCCTTAATCTCCCTCTCTGCCATCCTACCCTATCCTGCAAGATATCAAGCACACTAGTCCAGCAAAGCCCTTAAGCATATGGATGTTAAGTGCAGAATTGCTGTAGCCAAAGCCCCGGCTTGTGGTAAGCGTGTTCCTAAGCGCTGCCGCTTCCAGAGCCAGGAATGAGTGGGGGGGATTATATTCATCTACCTCCGAAGGATGTTTCAAACATTAAGTAACAGGATTTTTGGAGACTGGGTACAGGATGCAACAGACCATTATTATCTTTTCTACCCCTATTCTTAATACCTATTAATGGAAATAGATGATAGGGTATCTGTATCTAGACATACACAACATCTCTCTCATCCTGTCAGGGCAGAGCATTAGCTGGTAAAAAAGCAGGTTTAGGGAGGGGGAATAAGAAAAAGGAAAAGCTGTTTATAGCACATTAAACAGATACTGTTTGGAGGTTTACATGATCATTCTCCCAGGGGAAGCCAGAACCTACCTACAGGGCGTGTTGAGTTAGTTCCTCATTCCTTCTTTCTTATAGATATATTTATTTATTTCATTTTATTAAACTCCTTTTGAAATGATGAGTGTGGAGCATGCCTTGCCCCGGGGGAACGGATCACTGAGCTGTTACTCACACTATAAAAGGGTGCTACTTCTCACTCCTCCCTTAGGTTGAGGCCCTGTTAGGAGGTGAGGAAAGGGCTGGCTGGCCAAAACCCCATCCCTTGGGGCTTACCAACCCCAGGGGGATGCTCTGGGGTGCTCAGCCTCTGTTCCTGGCTCTTGGGAACTCGTTCTGGCTGGGAGTGCTCCAGCCTGGGATCACAGTGGGTTTCAAGAGTTTAGTCTGGAGGTTTGGTGCATCTCCTACAGTTGTTCTACTCTGGCAGCCGGAGAGGAAGAGTCTTCCATGAAAGACAATAGCTTGTCCCTCAGGAATGACAGGGCTTAGACAGGGATAAAAAAATAGGGTTTTGCCCTCCAAAATTTAAAGCTAAAATCCCTCACTCTCTGTTTCAGTGGCTTCTGTCCCTCTTCTGTTTGCTCCTCCTTTGGTGTGTGCCAGAGGTTTGCCCATGGCTGAGGCTGAGGCAGGGTCACGTTGATGCCCCAGTGTCAGGGCTTTCCCCCTGCAGTGCAGCACATGGCAGAGGCACCTCACAGACTTTGTGGCTGCAAGAGAAAGGAGAGAATCTTTAGAGTTTATAATCTTCATTGAGTTCATACATCTCCATGAACCTGCAGCCTTCCAGCTCCTGAACACACTGTAGCCCAAGCTATGTGAGCAAGGAGAAAATCATCGGTGTAGTGAGTGACCTACCATGAACCGCACCAATTAAATTACTGAATAAATATTTGAGTGGATCTAGCTGACAGGTATGCCATGCATGGAGTCTTAAAAGAGGAAAGTAATGGGAAATGAGGGAGAAATGAGCCAAGGAACAGGAACAGGAATGTAATTTCTGGTAATACAGCTCATGTTCATCAGTACCTTTTTAGCAATATAGAGGACGTGTGTGGTGAAACTGAGAGCAAAGCTCCGTCGTTAAAATAGACTGAGAGAAATTGCAGCTACGAAGAAACGGAGCCTTAAGCAGCAGCTCTCTGGGAATAAGGCTGGTGAATGAATTTATGGGGATTTACTTCAGCTGAACCTGGCAGGTAGTTTTAAACGTGCTCACAAGGAGCAGGGGTAGCTGTTTCCAGGAAAGCTGTGGAGGGTGTGGGCTCGCTGGGACAGCACGATGACAACACCAGCCTCCGATGGTGCTGGGCTTGTGGCTCTGCATTGGCTCCTCCATGGGGGCTGTTCCCTCTGCAGACCTTCAAGGGTCTTGTGTTCACTCTAAAGAGATGAGCAGATGTCCTGTCATACAAATGCATCAGGGCAGCACATGGCAGCCAGCAAGGCTCTGCTCATGTGGTGTCGAAACAAGCCCAGGCACAACTCCGGGCAGCATCATCGAGGGCAGGATTAGGCATCACCACATCCACCAGGTCAAGCCCATGAAGGTCTCTAAGGACAGGCCAAGCATATTTTGTCATTCAGAGTAAACAGGCTGGAAAGTCATTGCTTTTAAACATATCTACTTCACTTTTGACTGATTTTGCAAATGTTTCCCCTTTCCTCAATGCGGCATTGACTGGTGCTGCAAACCATTTGGCACCGGCCAGCGCGGTGTGCGCAGTCGCTCTGCCCCTTGATGTTACCTCATCAAAGAGCAGCTGAAAATGATATTTCCAGCCAGACATTTTTCAAGAGTGGCCAGTGAACTTGCTCTGCCCTGTGCCCTCGACTCACGATTAGATAGGTTTCCTGTATGTCAATTCAGCTACAGATGGGTGATAAATTTAAGATTGCGACACGCTGACCAAAAAAAAAGAATAATATATATGCATAAAAAAAATCACTCTGGGCTATTTTTGGTTTCAAAAAGAAAAGAAAAAAGAAACTCTTCTTGCTAGGTCTTTTCAAGCCCTCACCTTCATGTACAGCTGGAGCAGATAAGGAAAACAGGATGCAGGGCTGTAGTGTTGGAGGAATCTACTGTAAATCAAAGGAGACAAGCGGGTCCCTGTGAGTTGCCTGGATTAGACCTGAACCTTTGAGCAAGGTGAGCAGTTGTCACTTGCTGGGGACTCTCCCAGCAACAGCACTGCCCAGCTGCCAGCACGTTTATACTGGGCCGTAGCCGCGTCGTGCTTTTTTCCTCCCACTGTGTCACCTCCTTCCCTTGTGCTGACAAGTGATTTAGACAGCCTGCCCTGCTGGCCCTGCATTTGAAATGTAAATCAAACACATGGGACATAAAGCTGGGTTTCAAAGTTGACTATTAACTAGGGCGGAAGGGGTGGCGTAGCAAAAACAAACAGTTCCAAGTTCAAGTCTGAAACCATAAGAGCAAGCTGAAAAGCCTTCCTCCTCCTCCTCCTCCTTTGCCAGGCAGCATGAGGGTGAATGCTTTCCCTAGGGAGAACAGATTTAGCAGTTCCCTGGTTTCCTAATGCAGGCGCTTGGTCTCCAAACCAAGACGGACAACGACTTCCGAGGGAGGAGGATGCTGGGGTGCTATGGGGTGCCCATACTCATGGGCTGGCCTTGCACATGAGTATGCAGTGGCTTTGGTCAAGGGTTTCTTGTAGTTCTTGATGTCCTGAGAGCTTTTGATGTTCAGTTCTGTGTGGTGCTTGGTCCAGCAGATCATGAGCCACAACACCAATTAATCAGTCTGTGGTACAGAAAATGTGTTTGGAACTAGTGTTTAGCCAGTTTCCCCCAGGGGAGTTAACAACCAACCATAGCTCACACGACATGGGGGTTCCCCAAACCTGGAGATCCCCTTTGCTGTCCTAATGCTTTCAAAGCTTTTTTCCAGAAAAGGAATCAGAGGTCTGAAGCAAGTAAGTATGAACAGAGTTTTTAACCAAGTAGGGATGTACCTCATTACAGAATCATACAGATTAGTATTTCTTTATCCATCACCCCAAACAATTCCAGGGCAAAACCCAACTTGAAATAATTTCTAGCATGACTTAGACAATTTATCTTCGATAACTCCAAGGTAACACCCTCACCATTAAGGTCTAACATGGAAATGGGAAACAGGAGTGACTGATAACATTGAGAGGTCTGAGGCAGGTCTGAGAAGCTCACCTATTCAGGCACTTAACTTGGACAGATCTGCAGCAAATCCTGTCTGGATATGAAGGGAGACGTCACTGGTCTCAAGGACAGTCCAACAGGAAAGAAAATATTTTTCTTGACTGCTTCCACAGCACTTGCTCCTTTTGAAAACTGATTTTGGAGAGGGAAGCATTGCCATGACACCGCTGAGCAATGCTATCCAAAAGACTCCATCAGCAACACTGTCAACAAGGGTTCTGCTGGCAGTTGTGTAGGCACAGGTGGCTCTTCCACATCACAGCTCAGCTCCATCCCGGGGCTCTCCGAAGGCAGAAAGCGCTAAGTGCAATTTCACATGAGTCGCTAAACAGCATATCTGTTATCAGCATCCCCTCGTTGATAGCTTGGACAGTTTTCAAGCAGGCTTTGTCATCTTCTCCAATATGGAAAAGCATTTCTTAGACCATATAGGATTATAATTACGTTGTCTTCCTGTAAATAATGTGTTGCTCTAGTGAAGTAAACAGCTCTACCCCTCATTAGGCTGCATCGCGGAGCAAGGTGAAGTCCATTTACTAGAGCACCAGTGAGGATATCATTGCATGATCTTCATTTCCATTATACAACTGGATCTAACTCTCTTTTATTTTCAGGCTAACCATGCTGAGCTGTAGAATTGCCTTGATTATAATGTAGCTTTAAAATGATTTGCCGTGGCTGATCGTTTTGCACATGAAAGTTGCTACTAGTTGATTAGGCAGAGCAAAATAAAAATCCACCATTGCTTCTTCTATTGCTTAGGAAATTGCAATCCTCAATCTGCAGCTTGAAAAGCATGTTGCCATGGAAATGATGCTTATGCTGTCGTAAATAAAAGTATTTGAGGGTCACCAGGGTCTGCAGCGTAAACAGGAGCACAAACACTGCCTGGAAAAGTGCCAGTGTGGTTTAGACATACAGGGATACTCTGAATGGTATTTTACTTTCACCATTATCATCAGGACTGACGGAGGTTAACTTGTAGTTGGAACCTTGGCACAAAAGCAGAGCATAAAAAGCCTTAGCCATTGGTATTAGTAACAGAGAAAACAGTGCCATAGCCCCCCGACCCAACTCTCTCCCCTTGATCAGATCACTGCTCCTCTCCCACTGTGTTTCTCACCCACCCTGCACTGCAATCTAACTGTGTATCCATCCAGAGGCAGCCACATCAAATCCACGAGCACAGCGTGGGGGAGCTCAGGAAAACCAGTTGATGCTCTAAGATGCTGCATTGACGACTGCCTGACCATGCAGGGGGTCTTCCCCAAGTGCCCAGCTACACCCCACCCGCAGCCCAGGAGCCACCGTGGGACACTGGCCTTTCCTTGGAGGGGAAACACTTCTGAGCTGAGGGCTGGGGCCCGTGTACCTGCTGCTCCTGCACATCTCTGCATGGGACCAAGGGACAGTGCTGGCAGGGTTTCAAAGGAAAAACACAGAGGCTGCAGTGGAGAGGCCTGGGGAGGCATCATCTCATGTGAATTCTCACAGCAGTTGCTGTTTCTGGTGGGTTTTTAATTGTTCAGCAGGCTGCTCAATGGCACTAAATGGGCCGCGCTGTGAAGCTGCCTTGGGCAGTATCAGATGAGGGATACTTGCTTTTCTCTTCCTATTTTTAATGCCCACACAAGCATTCAGAGAGCAGGCAGCCACTTCAAATACTACTACAGAGATTGCAAATGCCACAGCTTGCTTGTTTACTTGCTGTCTCTTAGTCTGCCCAAAATGTGGAAATACCATTTCCAGAGATGCCGGAATTCATGTGCCTGTTGAGGATCCTGGCTCCTGTCCTGGATGATATTGCATATTCAAGGGATGATTCATTGACTCCCGAGAGGGAGGAAGGACTGTACCAGCTGTACCACCTCTCCCTCGCTGACTGACAGCCGGGTGATGTTTCCACAAGGAAGCCTCGTGCCTCCAGGTTAAGCCAGCAATTACAGAACAAACAAAAGAGAAGTGAACTGGAGAGATGATTCACGTGGAGAGTAAAGCCAAAGAGAACTGGAAAGGTGATGCCAAGACAGACTGACAATGAAATTTTCATTCGCCTCAGCCCAGAACGTGCAGGCAGGATTCTGCAGTCATTTGGTGCGTAAATTTACAATGCCCTTCAGTGGGGGAGGGAGGGAGCAGCTCAGCTCTCAAGGCTTTGGCACCCCACTCTTGTGAAAGACCAACAGCCACCAGCCCTCCATTAGAGAGTGAGACCCAACTCCTGTATCCTTGATTCGCTCCATAAAGTGACTTAAAAGTTCAAGAAATAGCTTTTCCCTCTGCACCTCTTTTTTATTTTTTATTTTTTTAAATTTCATGCCTGCTGGGACAGGAATTGTGTGGGATACGGGGTGGATGCCACGCGCATTACACACCTCGACGTGCATTTATCAAGAAGGGTCGGACGAGGCTTTGAAGGCATCTGACGGCTCCCAGCTGGCTTGGGGCTCACTCACCAGCAGCTCCTAAATGGGAATGGGGTGGAAAAACTGGGCTCAAAGGTTGCTCAGAATGACCAAGGGAGAAAAAATTCCTCCTGCCACTCCTGCACTAATCAAACGGGTGTGGAGAAGTTTCAACACATGGACAGAAAAACTTATATATATTTACATTAATTACACAGCTAATTCCTATATTAAGGAAGAAGCCTTCACGCTATCAAAATCAGTCTTGAAATTAATCTTGCCTGTAGTATATGGAAACTGAGCCAGCCAGTCCAAGCTCCCTTAAAACGTCTTTCAAACACACCTTAATGTGTTTACTCCGGGTTTTTACTGCTGGCAGTACCTGGGACTTCGCCTCTATGACTTCCTACAGTTTGTGATCTTAGCAGGTCAAAGTTTCCGAAGGTGTGGAGAAGAAAGGCAACCCCATCCCAGCCAGGAGCAGAGCTATGTGCCTCCGAGCTACTATTTTAGAGCCAATGAATCAGAAATTAATGCCACAAAAGCCACCCAACGCTTGTGTTTGCAGAGCACCTTCTCTAAGCAGACAAAAGCGTGTGTCAACAGGGAAACTGCCGTGTGGAGCTTTGTGTGGAGAGCGGCTCGGCACAGTTAAACAGGTTTTTGCCAAGATGGGAACATGTTGCTAAGGAAGAGAGAGCTGGTGTGAGTGTAGGTGCCCTCCTGTGCTGAGGCACGCCGTGAGTGCGATGGGAACACAGAGCTGCCCGTAGGTTTCTGTTCCAGGCTTTGCAGGTTAATAAAGGCAGATCTTCCAGCAGCTCATTAATGGTCTCTCTGCAGAAACTGCATTCTGCGTGTATTTAAAAATCTTGGGGTTGATAACACTTTGACTTAATATATAGTAAGTTGTTTTGGGGTCTTGTCTTCTTTTCCTTCCCCCAGTACTGCCTGCATGTGCACCCTCACACACTTGTGGATGGTAGGGGCTCGGAGCTCATTCCCAGACCCAGGATGGGACATGCTGGCACACCTCAGAGCCAGGACACATCCCAGCTTGGGACCAAGAGGACCTCCAGGATGTGGACTAGGATGGGGACACACCAGGCGCAGCGCCTGTTCCCACGGTGTGTGGTATCTGGGGTAATCAATGCTATCCCCTTTCTGTGAACCATTCCCCAAATTTCCTCTTCCCCCAAGCGCTCTATGGTTGTGATACCAGTCTGATTTATCCAAAGCCCACTGCTCAAAGGACTAGAAATGATGGCTCCCACAGGCACAAAGCAACTATGCCCCAGAGAGAATGAAAACTCCAGGGAACAAGTGGCACTGCAATATATCTCACCTACCTGGAATATCCATGTACCCACCTCTATAAACACACCCATTCCTCCATAGGGGTGGGTAAGTATTTGTCTCAAAATACCTGTAAGTATTTATTAGCCCCATCTGCAGATGGGGTAACGCTGACAAAGTGCTGGGATCCCTCCAGGCTGCTCCTTCTCAGGAGGTGAGACTTTGGGTCTTTGCTCTCTCTCAGAGAGGTAAGAGAGGGAATTGAATTTTCCCAAAACCCAAGTGGCTCCTTGGCACGGGAGTCTTGCCCAGCTCTCACTTTGAATCACGCTGGCAAATAAACATGAAAGTGAAAACGGTATTGTGAGATAGTTATGCAAGAGCGGGCGGATCCCAGGACCGAGCCATTGTTCCAAGCATTTAATTAACATTATGAAAGCTGATTAAAGGAAAATCTTTAACCTCCAGGGAAATCCCATTTCCCCTCACTTCCCATACCTCGGCAATTTTCACAATGTAAGAAGGAAAGTGTTGTTTCAAGGCATGATTCATATCAGCTACAACCTGATCTTTGCCATAGCCGTGTCCCGCAGCTTAAATAATCACTGGCAGTGACACTAGACGGGGACGCTTCTGAGGCAGCATTTTTCCCCCGTTATGCCATGACCTGAATTGCCATCATAATTTCTAGACTTTGTGTCATCCTGGCACAACGACAAGTGTTCACCCACGCTCAAAAACCAGAAGTTAGTTCGCAAGGACAGCGATACCTTCCCAGACACAGCATCTCAGATAGGAGATGTGCGAATGACACGCCACGGTCCTGCGGTGTAACAGCAGGGGCTGTTTGCTTTGGTCACTGCAGCACATTCCTCTGAAGGTGGGAGACTGAAGCACCATCTCCAGTGACTCCCTGTCTAACCTTGAACAGATCACTTACCCTTTCTCTTCTTTTGGAAGTGTAGATAAAGTCAGCTCTGCCTCTCTCGGGGCATTGCAAATATTAACGAATGTAATGAGGCACTGGAGATGTTTAGGTGGAAAGTGCCATTGCAAACTTAGGTTAGCAGAGAGATTTGCTTTCAGCTGCAGTGGGTCTGTGAGCAAGCACAGCCCCCAGGACACAGCTCCATATAGACTGTGTGTTGCCTCTCTGCCCTCCGAGGCCTATTTTAATTGCACAGCGTGGCCAGCCCACCAGGGACCTAATCCCAGGATCTAATCTTGGAGGCTATAGACAGCTGATGGTCTGCGCTGTTTACATGGAGGATTGTCCTTGGGGCTGTGTTGAGGGCACTGCACTGATGGGAAGGGAGGGAGGAGAGACAGGACCCAGCTCACCATCGTTTCCAGCGGGGATGATGAACTTGAGGTGCCTGGGAGGGCACCTCAAGCTCATCATCCCAAGCTCATCATCAGGCACGCGAGTCGTGTATGACAGACACTGTGTGCCCCCTGTTAACAAGAGCTTGGGTGAGGGATGCATCTACAGATACCCAGATCTACTCCTTGAGAAGGCTTCAGTCCTTCCCAAGCATCAGGCTTATATAAATACATACACATATAAATACATGACATGAATACAGCCTCTGGCAGCAGTTACAGACTCGTAGTCAGACCTTCGATCGTTCTTCCCATCTGCAGCTCTTGCAGGACAAAGACATCGCAGAATGTCAGGGGCCATTCTGAAAAGGGCAAAGATTATCTCTTCCCACTGTTGGCTGCACTCCCCTGATGCAAAAGCCATTTTAATTACGATATAACAGGATCATCCTCACTACTCCGACTGCAAAGAACGGGCGCCGCTTTTGTGCACGCAGAGACATCAGTAAAGTGGAAGCATTACTTACAGGATGAAATTCCTCCTTCAGAAAGCGCTAGAGATAAACCAAAGGAATATTAATGCAAGATTGTGAATACCAAAAGCATGAAATTCCAACTCAATAAAAGGCAGACAGCTGGGGTTTTCAGATAAAAATGAGCTTTTATTTTTAATTCTTCCTCTCGTTACCTGGATTCTGTGTTTGTCAGAGCAACAAAACATAGTTTCTTTGATACCTAGCAAACCTGAAAACAATCCTGCCAGTAGCACAACACAAGAACTCCCACAAAATGGGAAAGCTATAAAATTTGAGAGGCGACGGGGCTTTCAGAAGCGCCAGTTTCCCAGTGCAATGGCTGGAAGGGTGGCCTGGCCTGGCGGCAGTTCAATCATTTTGTAACGGAGGACAAATACTTTCAACATCCTGAGAAAGAGGGAGGGGGAAGGGGGGCACTGCTCCCCTGCTTTCCCTCCTCCTGCTATTCTTTCTCCTCCCTCCCCCCACCCCTTGGATTTTCAATAGCTCTTTAGTGTTTCCATCAAAGGCTTTTACCATTCATCCTCCCTTCTGGTGCCTGCCTTCCACCTGTCTATCCATCACAGCCCTAACCCAGGTCCTTTTTTTTGTTTGTTTTGTTTCCTTCCCCCTTTGCTATTTTTCACGCGGTGGGATTTGTTTATAAGCTTCTGTATTTCCTAAGCTCAAGGGGAGGAGGCTGCTGGGACGAAAGTGAGAAAGCAGGATTAAGGAGTAATAATTCAGCTTCGTTGCATTTCCATCTGAACGGTCATAAAATGTGCAAATCCTGTTCCTGGGAATTTCATGTCAGAGGCCTTCCCTGCCACTGCCCTTCCCGTGCCCTCTCTCTTTGCCTCTCACGCAACAACAGGCATCGGGAAAGATGCTTATAACTCCCTGGACACCAAAGCCATGGCGTGTGTGCCGGCAGGGAAAGAAGGCTCCTACCAGCACGTGTGCGGGGCAAGATGATCCAGATGTGGCTGTAAACTACAGCTGAGGGGGTGGGAGGTGGCAGGGATTGAATCCAGCAAGGTGACAGGAGGAGGTGGAGAAAGGCCATTTGATACAACAGCTTCCAACACCCTCAGATGTAATTAATTGGATAAAAAATTAAAATAACTTTCCAGGCTTATTCGCTCTGTAAGAAAATTATACAGAAATATATGTGATTCAGATCTCATCAGCTTGAACACTTTCTACTATCTCCCTTTTAGCTCATCTACCATCACAAGGCACCAAAATAGACATGGGCTGGCTCTCGAGATCCCAGAGATCCACCAACAATCCATCTTTGATCAAACCTCGAGGCAGAAAACAGACCACTGCCGTACACAGGTCAGCAGAGCTTTGCAGGTGATTCAAGCAGAGGCCAGTGCAGCTGGATGGGGTCTCTGTGCACACTTACTACCCAAACAAATGCATCCAGAACCACAAGTAGTGCTAAAAAAGGGAACTTTCCTTTAACCTGTCCCCAACCCTAGTAAGGCCACCAACCTTTTACTGGTGGATCTTCATTAACATCTGCTCGACCTGGCAACAGCTGGCAGCTTTCTTCAACTCACAGACACATCTTGGAGATACCGAGGATCACCCGAAAGGTAGCACATGTCAAAATAAATTCCTTTGATTGATAGTTATTTATTATTTTTTAAATAAAATGAGAAGAGATTGCATTGGTTACCCATCAGCAGCTCAGTTCTGTTTGGCAATTTTTGGACAGTTTGACCATACACGTGTTTGACAACACAAAATAAATCTCGCTTGCAGTAGCGGTTTGCTATACAGTCAGTCCATCGAGGATTTATAGTTCTAGCAGCAGAGGAATACAGGAATTGAGAAGCCCTTTCATCCTTAAACTGCTCTGCAGTCCGGTTGAGATGATGAAAGTCGCTGTTTCTAAGGCCAGAGGAGAGCAGGAGTTTGTTCAGCCAGTTCGGCCGCGCTAGGAGGAGGCGTGCAAATTGGGTCCAAAGACAAGAGGAGGCCCAGAGAAAGAGCAGCCCTTGGTTTTGCAGAACAGTCAAAAAGAAATCCTTAATGATGTCAGCCTGGCTTTGCAGGCTGGAGGGGAGCAGCATTTCCATCAGCTAAATGATCTCAACTCTTTGGCTTCCCTGAGGGCATTGCAACAGGACAGACCTCGATCCCTCCAGAGTCACTCTCAGACGTTGCGTCCTTCCCACCCACCAGCAGCCCCAGACCCGAACAAGTCCGTGGCACAGCAGGTGGTATCCTTAATCCCACGGAGGGCCAGCCCCAAGCGAAGATTAGCAGAAGAATTTGTTTTCATTAAAATCCGACCTACCATTACCATCCTATCTGATGGTGCAGGTTTCAAATGCGCATGTCCAGCTATTCTAGCAGCTCTGTTTCTGCAGGGAAAGGGCAGTTCGGCAACCTGCCTCTTCACTTTCTAATGTCTTTCTTTCTTTTCATCAACAAGTAACTACAACAGACACAGCAGGAATGTTAAATGCACCTCCTCTTGGAGAATTCTGCCAGCAAGGTCAATGGAATTGGGATTTTGCTTTTATTATGTTTCTTTTAACCTGGGACTGGTCTGATTTTCCTCCCAGAGAAAAAAATTTTTATGGGCCCATAGAAAAAAAAAATTATAATTAAAACCCACCACAAAACCAACCAAACAAAAACCACAACAAAACAAAAAGAGACATACAAATAAACACTAATACGTGCAGGAAAAATACAAACCTTAGCACCATGCACTCCCCTCATTATTAGACAAAGGTTGGGAAGGGTTCACAAGTGTAAAATGCTCATGTGAATTATGAGATTACTGCTCAGTTTTCTTTCAAGTCGTGGGCTGGAAACAGATGGTGGCTGTAGCATTTATGACGGCACAACATGTTACTGCAAGCATAGCCATCTCTCTCTCTCTCTCTCCTCAAAAATGCAGCTGCAAGGAAAGTTGTGGAAAATCACATTAATAGTCTCTTCCACCACACAGTTTTCCAGCCCTTCATCCCTGGCCAGCACATGGACAGAGCCATCTTGTATCCCAGTAAGAATACTCTTCTAATCCCTGTCCTGAATAGTTACCGCTGACTGGCTTATTTAACGGCTAGTTAAAATGTGGGGGTTGTTAGCACCATAAAAAAGCCTCCAGAAAGCAGGTCCTTAAGGTCAGAACAGATGCCATGTGACCCCCAGCACTCCATAAGGGAAACTCTCAGAAAGAAGCAATCGGATTGTCCTTTGGCAGTTCAGTATCTAAACATTCAGTTCAGGCCAAGCAGGTTGATTTATAAGGAAACAGAAAGACAGATACATTTGCAAAAGCATCTTTGTGACTAAGGAGTCCAAATCTCACTTTCAAGCATGAGCAGAAACTTTCACAAGGGCAAACACCTCCTGAGTTGCAATAAGACAGCCTTCCAGTGACCACAAGTCGAGAAGTATCCGGTGCCTAAAGATACCAAGAGGAAATAATCTGATATTTAAATATCTTGCCTGTACTGAAGAAAAAAATGCTTAAGCTTCACCAGCCATGTGCCTCAGTCCTGATGTTTAAAATCCATTCATACATAGAGCAGAGCTACCCTTACAGCTGGAGTGACATACAAGAGCTGGCAGGGGGATGTATACCCCATGTGGAACACAGCAAGGTAACTAGTGTGTGTGCAGTGCCTTGCTTGTGACAGGGGTGCACCCAGAACTGGTTCTGAGCTGGGGGCAGCACATCTGGACTTGAAACCACCAGCTGTGCCTGGGGCACAGCTTCTCAGCTCTCTAGTCACCAGCTAGGGGCCTGCTTACACCAGGGAATGGTTTACATAGGAGAAAACTCTTCATTGTCACTTGTAGGATCTCCTGGTGCTTTGCAAATATGAAATATACCTGTTTTGCAACACTTCTGAGAGCATCAAGTCACTAACAGTAAATCTGGTAGCCTGGGATTCAGGCCCTTGTCCAGACCCAGAATCTCAGGATTATTTATTCAGCTGAGTTAATTACAAATACTAATTTTCTAGACAATTGTCACTGGTAAATGTGAGCATCCATTTTCCACTGAATCACTACCTGACTGACATCACCAGTTACCACGTTCACCCTGTCAGACGTGTTCTGCCGTCCTGCCTGCAGCCAGGGATTTGCAGTGCTCTGTGTCTGGCTCCTGGGGTGCAGAGCAGGACAACTGAAAACCAGACAGACTTTCACCATCCTCTTTATCACTTTCCACAGCCTGACCAGGAAGTTGCTACAGAAACTCAATAGCACACAGACCTGAAACTTTAAAAAGCCTTTTTGTGGAGGTAGAACCTTTCCTGGTGATATGACTGTGCCCATCCACTGCATAATGATCCCAACTGCAAAAGCCTAAGCCTTTCCTCTAAGATGCAGAAGGTGCCATATTTTTTTTCCTTTTGGATACCTCATCCTGCAGTATTCATTAGTATCCTATGCAACAATGTACTTCCTGTAAGTAATGAGCTATAAAGTGCATTGAAAATTTCCACTTCTGGTTTTATCTTTTCCTGATCTAGCCTGAAAACTCTTTTGAAGTTGCTCAGAGAGCTTGTTTTAGAAATACCAGATCACTATTGGCAAACATCTCCTTAATTAAGTGAGATAAAAGAATCAAGATTATATGATTTTTAATTCCCCACCTTTTTCATGTACTATTTTGAGATTTTTTTTTACTTGCCTTAGAAAAGAAACATAGGAAGAAGGAGACCTCAGAGGCTCTGAGAGGGTGGACACTGCTGTGGGCTTCCTAGTGGGGCTGAGCTTGCTGGTAGAAAGCCATGGAATAGTTCAAGCTTTCCCTCCATGCTATGGAATAGTTTACTGAAAGGCTGCAGATCGCTTCTGAAACTAGCCCTCGCTCCAGGCAATGCATGAAAGGAAAAGACTGATAGTGCAGTAGGCTCTTCAGGGCCTCAGCTTAGCAAGCCAACTTAGATCATGCCTAACTTTAAGTAACTTCAAAGAAACACCTCACCTGCTTCAAGTTCAGCTTTCCACTGACTCTCTTGCTGAACCACAACTTAGGGGAATGCAAGGAGCTAATGGGAAACACTTGCACTTGCTAACCCCAGCTGCAAGGTCCCCAAACCCCTATTAGATATGCAGACATAGCCTAACCATTTTGGATTGGCCAGCAGGCTCTTCACAACAAATGAATACAAGCTGTTAGGCAAGCTCTTCTGAAGTGCATGTAAGAGAAACAGATATCCCTGAATAAAAAGTGACTATTTGATTTAAAAGCAGCATTTATGGCAATCAGTAAAGTACACAGGCTGAGCATTACTCTCCCAGACTCATACATGGCCTCTTGAAGAAGCCACTCTATCTGTGATAAATTGCTTCTGTCATCTTTGCAGTGGAAACCCATTGCAGTCAAGGGGAATTTGGATCCTGAACATACTTTTGTGAAGCTTCCTGTCTCCAAGAAGACCTCTGAGCAGCTTACTTCACCGTGAGTTTGGACCAAGAAATGTCTTCACTCCCAAGTGCATGAGCACAGAGTCCTCAGCCTGCACAGTAGTCTCGCTGTCAAGCAGATACCATATCTCCTCAACCATGTAATGCAGCATGAGACCTTCCCTGCACAAGGGACATGCTGGCATCAGGGAAACATCAACCCTCAAGGCAAGGAGGAAAACAGGGAACTGCAGTGTTGGTGGAGCCAGGAGGATTCATCTTCAGGCAGGACCATTTGAGCAGGAGGAGGCAAATCTTGGTTTCCTCAAAGTGCTGCAGCATCTCTCCCTCCTTCTCTGACCCCACACAGCAGGCACAGCTGGGAAACAGGCTCCAGCAGAATAGGGCCCTAGCAGAAAACCTGGTCTCTTGAAACATCCCTGATCTGCAGCTTAAACCAGCACCACCTTTATCTAGAAAAGACACGTTAAACAAAGTGCTAAGGAAAAGGTGAAGCATGGCTGGAGTAAGGAGGATTCCTCATCTGTGATGGCCATCCCAGCAGTGAACAAGGCACACTCAACAGGCACTGGGAAGTCACTGCTGGGAAACATCTACACCAAACAAGAGAAAGCCAACCTTGGCTTTTGGTGCCACTACCTAGGAAAGGAAGGCAACTCTCATGGTGACATCCTAGGGCCAAAACTAGCCTCTCTGCAGAACACAGAGAGTTTGAAGCCAGCTGAGGTTTCTTGAAAGTCTTGTAAAAATGGACTGAAATTGAATCAAATCCCTTAGACCGCTGAAAAATATCTCAGCCAGGAATGTCCAGCAATTCTGGAAGACTCTTGGTACTTCAGTGTTTGAGTTCATCCCAAAAGAGAGCTGAGGCCACTCAGCACTTCAGGCCCTCTGTGAACAGTCTTCTTTCTTGTGGTCAAACAGGGGATATCTTGAATTTATGTCCTGCTTCTCCACTTTTGAGCAAAGAAAACAATTTCTATGAGTAATTCTACCCACTAATTGCCAAAGAGAAGTCTGGTAACAAATGCTTTACATTTTTGACAGGTCAGAGGCTTCCCTAAACAAAATTACTGTTTTATGTTTTCTAACAGCACATGTCCACATCCGGGGACATTGGCAAATTCCAGCCTGGATGAGTCTCTGTGGGAAATTGCTTTTCCAGATTTTCATGTTTTAACTACTCCAGGAAATGAGTCTATTTTTACAACAACACTAAACAGCAAAATATGAAACCATTATCTACTTCGTGGCTGGAGTTTCGGGTCAATTCTCAGGTAACTGTCATCTCCAGTCAAGTCAATGGAGTCGTATCTATTTCTGCAAGTTAGTGATCTGGCCAATTATGTAATTGGTTGATCAGTTACTAGAACATAGAGCTACCATTGGCCTAAGGAGTGTCACATTTTCATACGTCTCAAAGGTCATCCAAGCCCTGATGCATCGATAAGTGAAGTATTCAAGTATTATGGTCTGTAGAGATGATCATTAACTGCTGAAGGATTTAAGCACCAGCATTTGCTATGAACACCTACACTGTCGCTGAGTGACCACTACACATAGTACATTTCCAGGACTCCTTTTTCACCTGCCAAATAAACCAGGGTGGGATTTTCAGAAGCCTTTAAAATGCTTTTCTTCTACTAATTTGCAATTGTTCTCAAGAATCAAGATGTTTTCAAAATCCCCAGGGGATTTCAAGCACTATAGGTGCAACTTCATCTCTTGGGTGCTTCTGTTCTTTGCATACTTAACAGCTACTCTCAAAGATGGGACAGTAAAACCAGTTGCCTTCATTATGCAAGATCAGAGATAGTCGGTAGAGGCCAAAAGACCGGGTCTGACCTTGGGAGGCTGAATGTACATGACTTTTTAGAAACTTAGATCCTTATTTCCTTGTTTGAGAGACTAGTCCAGCCTTCATATGTGGATTTATTTTCTGTTGAAGCATGCGAGTCAGCCTTTCTTTGTGTATTTTTATCCAAGATCCTGAAAGACATTTGGTATTCACAAGTACCGGCCCAAACAGACATTTTTAGATGCTAAAAACTCAAACCAAGTCAGATTTGATGGCCTGCTAATCACTGAAATGTAGAAGAAGTAACACTGGGAACTGGCATTGACACTGAAACCTTCAGTTATAGACATGCTATCACCCTGATGTTGCCAGAACTTCAGGTATCGATTATGAACAAGACTAAGAGCACTTCCTTAGTTTCAGGTTGGGAACTATACATACTTGACTCTGCACCTAACTGAAAAGCTCTCCAAACGTCACTGAAGAGACCAGCATACAAAAAACAAACTTAGAGACAATATCTAAGGAAAACAGTACCTAACCTATGACTTGTTCTTTGATTTACAACTGTGATTACAGGCCCCACCTCACAGTCATATGCCATAATAACTCAACAAGAACCAGCCATAACTTTTTACGTGTTGTAGTGTTTCTGAGCTACTTCAGCACGTAACTTAGCCTGATAATTAAAAAGACTAAAGGGGCAGGTAACTTTCTGAGACAGAAAAATGAATGATCAATCTTTTGAACTAGTATTTCACGTGAAATTTGCTGTCATTATTTTTTTGTCATCTCGAATTTTCTGTTACAGATATGACAGTGAGTTGTGAGATTATATCCTCTGAGGTACCCAAACAGATAATCTTAAATGGGACCACTGGCATTTGTAATTGCAATCCTAAATTTGCCCACACCAGGAAAGTTCTTCCCCAAAAAAGATCCAATATGTGTTTCAAAATGGCAAACTCCACGAGAGTACAAGAGCATGGAATTCCCCCAGCTGTTTTTCTAGGTGTATATTCTAGTTTTGTTACTTCATCTCTAAGAGCACGAAGACCCCCATGCCACAGCTGGGATCACATGTCAGGAAGACACACCCTACTCAAGGAAGAGTAATAAAGCATCAACTCTGCTCCATTTGCCTGAGGTCAATGGGATGTTTGTCCAAAGTTACAAGCATGCTTAGGCACTGGTTTGAGGCAGGGCAAACTCAGGCACTTCTTAAAGTGCTCTTCCACGTTAGGGCCTGGGAAAAACAAAATAAATCAGGATTTGGCCCATGTTAAAAACAGTTCCCATAGGAAATGTTACCCACACCATAAAAGGAGTGAACGACACTGAACTGAATTACAATGAAAATTGTCTACTGAATTTTTGTAAATTCCCATAAAATCTGAGTCTTTGTTTGTTCTATGTGCATAATTTTCACTGTAAGTCATGAAAGGTTGACTCCTTGGAGATGCAGGAAATGAGTAGCTCATGATAGCATAAAAGGCTGTGCAATTGCACAGGAGGAAAGCTGGATTTTCATCAGTCACTACATTCTCTGTCGATATGGCAGTGGTTTTTGATCATGTATCCGATGCACAATAATTAGGCAAAACGACTTACCCTCAATCTTTTCAGTATTTAGCTCTAAGGGTGCAAGGATTCACTCTTGGAAAGGGAAGATGGTCGTGTGATTTAGGGCACTGGATGAGCACTCAGATCTGAGTCCTATCCCTGGTTCTGCCATAGCCTTGCTGTGTGACCTTGCACAGTCACTTCTCCATGCCTCGGTCTCGCCTAAAATGGGATAACAATAGTTCTTTATTTCAGAGGACATATGAGTACAAACCAGCTCAAGGCTGTGCCACAGAGATGCTACAGCAAAGAGCAGCACAGAAAAGCTCAGACGTGGAATAAAACCTTGCTATTGAAATGTGAGAAAACACACAGTAATTAAATGAAACAATAAATACAAAACATAGGCTGATTTTTTGAAGAAATGCAACACTGAGAGGCTTTTCTCTGTTACCTGAAACAAACCTAAGTGGGATTCTTATGGGTTTAAACAATTTTTACCTGATTCCCTTTCTAAGATCTGCTAGTAATAGAAGCTGTGGAGTAGAAATGCCAAGAAAATTACTTCTCTGAAAATCTCCGCACTTTCAGTTTTAAAGCAACCACGACTTCCAGCCCAAGAGAGGGTCAGGTAATTTCAAAGCTATGGAAGGTGCCAAAAACATGATTTCCTTCCATTTACAGTAAAATATGAGCATGCAAATCTGAGGTAGCTTTGAAACTTCATCTTTGCTGTTGGATACACTTTCAAATTAAATTATAAATGGGGCCACTGATCTTAATTGAACTGTCAGATGTCTGGAATAGCTTCAATGCCACTATTCCTGAGTTATACTGTTGCTGGAATTGGATTGAGCTTTAGCAGGAAGCCTTCAGTAATGAGTATTTTTCAAAATGCAAAGATTATTCTTTTTCTTTTCACAAACACATGTCTGTGTAACAGCATTTCTCTTTCACAGGGATCAGTTATGGGCCTACAGGCCTGGGAGACAGGCTGTGGGGGCACATGCCCAGATAAAGCAATTGATTTGGAGATAAGCAGATCAAAGGCTGTTCTGTCAGGGAGGAGGAGAGAGAAGAGGTATGAGACACACCTTAGGAAGAGAAAACAATTTTTGAAAGACGGAAGCAGAGAGATGGGAAAGTCAGGTGGAGAATAACTGGAAAGTAGATAACAGAAGGGCAATATGGACCCAAGAACAGACAGGAACCTCATAGCTGGAATGCGGAAGAGCATTAGGAGGAAGGAGACCCGTGAGATGCTGTTCCAAGCAGAGTAAGAACCCAAAGCTCAAAGACACACAAGTGCTGGAACTGCCCAGGAACCTGCAAGGCTGGAGAGGCACAGCTGCCTGTAGTCATAGTGCACTGTCTAACAAAGCAGATGCCAAGCAGGACAGAGGAAAGGAGAAAAGAAAAGCAACTGGCACATAACCCTTGATTTCACTCAACAAAAGCAACTGAAGTGCAAGTCTGGAAAGATGAAGTACAGAATTACATGTAATGAATTGACTGGAGAATCAGCAATCATGAACCATATTACAACACTGAGATTGGTTTTGGACAGTTCCTCCTACAGGCACTTTCTGATCAGAAAAGACCTCAGAAAGGATGAAATTAGACCAACAACTTCTGAGTCTCTGGACAGAGGAAGTGGCAGCAGAATGTAAAACAGAAAAAAAGCTTTGCCTCCAAATCTCTACTGAGTACGTGCGAGGACAAGAATGACAAGGTGTTAAAAGGATCACTGTATATGTATGTACATGACTTACAACTATCATCTGTGACTCCTTCATTAAGGCCCCTACTAGCCCTCCACCCCACAAATGACAGAGCTGTCAATCAGGTATCCTACAGTTCCAATTGCTCACACCCTTCCCTGTAACACTCCAAATGTTGCACTTAAAAGTCCAGATGGAGTCCACCTCCAGCAGACAGCAGAAGAAGATATGACACAGCATTCACAAATGCACAGAGAACTGTTTAATTTACAGCCACAATGGTGAAACAAACCATTTCAGAGCTTGGACATTCAAAGTTAAGTCTGACACTCATTCTTATATTCACTTATTGTGCTTAAGTATTAGAGAACACAGGATTACATTAACAGTACACGACGATCTGAGATCCCTGCAGGACTTGAGTAGTGAAAGGGATGAACAAGAATGAGGGACCAGCCCCTCAAGTGGTGTAAGCTGGTACAGCTCCATTGCAGGCAATGGAGTGATGGTGATTTACACCAGCTGAGGATATGGCCCTTGAAATGTCCAACTTAACTTTGAATTAATGTCTCCTGTGTCACAACCTTTCACATCACTGCTCCTTCAGGTGGTAATCTGCCACCTTGAAGGACTAACACCATCACCTATAATGTTCGAAAGGCTGGTGGGTAATATCTCAGCTACGGTAAATGACGCATATTCCATGACACTACTTGTATTTAAAAAAAAACCCGTGGACTGGATCCTCATCGGATGTAAATTTGCCTAGGGGCAGCTGAAGTCAAAAACATTTGCCAATTTCTACAAGCTGAGAATATAGCCCTGAGATTTTTGTGTTTTCTGATGCTTGCTGTAGCTTCAACACTGCGCTGGAGAACAAAGACTCATGTGCATTTCATTCCCGGTAACAAAATTAACTCGAGACTACAAGTCTCAAACAAACAACTACTGGAAAAGACTCCATTCAGTCTTCATTCTCTCCTGGTCTTCTGAATTTGGCATAACACATTTATTTGCTGGCACCAATAAAATGCATGCCTCTCAGTTTCCTTTCTTTTATCAAGGCTTTAATATAGGGCCAGGCTCCCTCGTGATGTAAATCAGCAGAGCTCCATTATACCCAACAGAGTTCCTCCAGGGAAGCTGGCCCCCACACCTGAATGCAACCTCCTCATGCCAGTGCAACCACAGGACTCCCGAAAAGTTGTTCTGCAAATTATTCCACTTAAGTGACTTTGACGTCCTTTCACACCTGCACAGTGTCTGAGTGGGTCACATAATGCTTTTCATCTATATGGTTTTAATGGATATATGGGGGGGGAAGGAGGGTCATTAGATATCTTTTAGACAAAAAAGAAACGGAGCAACATTATTGGCATCCCACTGAAACATAAATATATAAATTACATTTTATACACTTTTTTAAACGCAGACACATACATTCATGTGCATAACATTGTGAACAGTACACTTAGTGGAAAACAAGCACAGACAATCTTAGTTAAATGTATTTCCAGTTTTGGTGCTCAACAAATACACTGGGAAAATGATCACAAAATAGAACGGTGGCGAACTCTATCTCTGCATTAGCATCTGAAGCCAATAACGCCTGTTAGCTAACATCGCTTTGTCTGGTTGAAACTGGACATAGCTACAGGAGAAGGAGGGGAATGTTTGAACTCTATTTAAAGAAATGGAAAAGTTAAAAATCTCTCTCTCCCTTCTGTTGTTTTAAGGTTTTGCAGTTCATTCTCATCTGAAGATAGTTTGGAGTGGAAACACTGTCTTCAAGACAAACATTTTTGTTGTTCCAAACTACAAAAAAACCTCATCTTTTTGTAGATGTTTCACGAATAGAACCCACCAGCAGTTCATTTTACATATCCAATGTGATAATCCAAATAAAACAAAGGGTACATAATCCAAACTACTGGGGTGGGGCAGTGAGTTTGGCCAAGTGAGTAGCCATGTCATATCTGGCACAGCCCTAAATTTCCAAAGCAGTACAGAAGGATTTAGCCATGTGGCTCCCACTGCAATCCAGGGGGAACTGAACATTTAATCCTTTGGCACTTTGAAAACACAGGAGCTGCTGCCAGAGTATTTTATCTGCCCTGCTATAGTTAAAATAGATTTCGATGTTATTTGGGCTATTCTACTACAAAAATATGACCACAAAATGCTTTTTATTTTTTTCTTTTTTTTTTTTGCTTTTTTTTTTTTGCTTTTTTTTTGGTTCAAGAAAACATAGCAGGCTTTCTCAGGTATATAAAACTGTTAATTTTTAGATAAAAATACAAACTTCACCTTTACAAAAAACACATATTTCTGTTGAATACACATAAAGCATAACATTTTACCAAAAATAAAGAATTTTAGGTTCTGTTCAAATATTTGCAGCAAGGTAGTTCCCATGCCACCATGACATTGTACAATGCAGATACAAGAATTTACACATTTCACACAGCTCCAACATGTGAAATAAAAGTATCTGTATACTGATAAGAATGACAATTGCTAACACAATATCACTAGTAGGCAACTGGCATAAGTCTTAAAGGAAAAAAAAGGATTTTTGCATGGATATCCTATGATTTGTTTACGCACATCTCTCTTTTTTCCTCTTTTTTTTTCTTTTGATGTAATGTTTTAAATTACGGGGAGGGGGGAGGTTGGGGAACATAAACCAAGAAACGTCTAGAAAATTATGCATAGGTATACCATTTTTATTTTAATACATCTCATTAGTTTGCATCCCACTTGGAGAAATACCATAATGTTTTGTGTTCTGCTTATTGTTATACCAGTCTTTTATATGAGTTATTGGCAAATGTAGTCCAAGAGATAATAAAAAGCTAGGCAAAGAGTAAAAAGAAAACTTAATAATCACTTTATGGTGTAAAAAAAAAAAAAAATCCACTTAAGGCTCCCCAGAAGGTTTTTTTGTATAGACTTTTAAAACACCACCAAGCAAGGATGTATTGTTCTATAGTGTTTGCGTGGCATTTGATCATTTCATACATTCCTGCTTTTTTTGTGCCTGAAGTCCATCAGTGTCCATCCATCTTCATCAAGAACGCAGGCACATTTCTTGACGTAAAGCACCGTTGACTGCTCTGACAGAAATCCACTATTCACTTAGATTTTTGTCATGTTTTGAGTACTTTTGGTATCCTCCATTCATTCAACTGTCTTTTTTTTTTCTTTTCTGGTTTTCTTTCATTTTTTTCTTTTTTGGACAGGGAAGCTTCCTATTGTTTCACAGAGTGCTACAATACTTGCTTTGATGTCACATTAAACAAATGTACATTGTCTCTTTGTTCTCATTAAGTGTTCTTTTGAGCCAGTTTTTTTTTCACATAGGAGAACAAATAAAGTATACAGTCAATAAGCACCATACATAGTAGGTTCAGGAATGTAACAAACCATGTACATCCATGTCCCAGAGAGAAGTTTTTTTTCTAGCTTATTTTCACCTTACATCTGCAGGAGAGAAAAAAGATACAATAACTCTATGATTAGAATCAAAGGTCCTATCCTGTAAGTAGATGACTTAAAAAAAAAAAAAAAAAACACCAAAAACTGCTCTGCATGAAGAGTCACTAACCTGGGACAAGAAGTTCTAAATGCTGTTTTGATTGAGTTTACATGCTCACTTTTAAAGTTGAATTTTAGAAAATCTTTGCTTCTATCACACTACTCCCATTAAATACCTGTTAATCTGAAACAGGATAGCAAGTTTAGCATTCTTTGGAAATGGTACATTGGTATAAATGAAAACTGCTATTGGGAGTTCACGTGCAAAAATAGGTGCTTGAAATTAAATTCCTCATCATCCAGACGTTAGGCACATACACTGCAAAATCCAAATCACTCCCACTCCAAATACTAGAATCAACTGTGAGTGCTGCAGTTTATGTAATTTCAAGTCATTCAGAAATGGAAATTCCATACTCAATTTGCAATGTGTATCGCCATCATACACTGCTAATATGTTGGCCGCAGGATTTCAGTCATTTTTGCATTGAGAAGGTGATAGTTTTTCACTACACTGAAAACCTCATGAATTTTGATGACTGTCATCCCACTGAGACTGAGCAGATAAAAAAAAAAAAAAAAAGTCTGAATTTTCTGGTGTAAATAATGCAAAGCTCTGCAACACAAAAAATAAGTGGTGTTTCTAAGCATCTTCCTTGTCGGGTAGGCAGATCATCAGACCATCTCAGGTGCATGTACAATCAATCTCAGCTTGCGCCAAAACATGGGTTTGATGGTCATGCATATAATAGTACTTGCCATATGTACACTCAATGCTTCACAGCCAATGACTGGGAACACAACAATTCGTAACCTGGCAATTCATACATGCACTGTTATGCAATGCTTTGACCTCAGAAATCAATAATAATGAAACAAAAGCAGAGGCAATGGAATTTCAGATTTCAGAAGCTGAAGTATTAGCACCCTCCAAAAAAAAGGAACAAAAAAGACAAGAAAAGGAAGTAGCTCAAGAATATAAGATGCTGATGGTGATGTGGAGCTTAAAGGGAAAATACCAGCAGGTAGAATTATCAAAGCCAATCAAATCTAATCTCTTTGCAGCTTGAGGTAGCAAGTGTCAAGATTTTGAACAGTGATTAAGTTGAAGTGATGATATTTGATTAAGTTTTCCAGTACTTGTGCTATTAGGGTGTTCAGCATATAGGTCCTACCTGAATAGCAAATAGTTCCAGTAGGTTTTATGTTGGTTTTAACTTTTTTCGTTTCCGTTTTTTACCTGATTCCCTAGGCCTTCCTGTTAACATAAGGGCAGGGCTGGTAAAAAGCCCTAAAGTAACGTAAAATGTTGAACACTGAAGTAATAAATACTCAAACCGTTTACATTTCAAAGAAATCTCATTATCCTTCACATTAAAGTAATAACTTTAAAACATCTGATTTGACATTCCATTTACAAAGTGATTATACAAAAGTAAAGAAATAATAAACGAAGTTGGCATTGCATACGTCATTTCCAAGATCCATCTATAATTACTGTTACCAAGCAGTATTCAACATTTGCTCTCAGCTCTGTAGTTAAGCTATTTTCAGCTCACCATCCATTTGCTGGTGCAAGTTTTGTTTCTATCGGTAATTAAATCCCAGAAATATGTAATTCTTCCATGACAATTCTACCCCATTTTTTCACATACACCGAAACATTTTCATCTTAGAATCTTAATTGCTTTGTCTTTGGTGATTAAAGACACTTTGGAAAACTGGAATTGATCTAATGAAACTTTTTGTCCAAATAGAATGAATAGGAAAAAAATACGAAACCATATACACATAAAAACAACCACTTTAAATGTGGTTTTGTCTACTCATAACTCAACCTAGTCTTAGATAAAACACTCAGCTCAGATTATAAACTGATGACCAATAAAATCACAGCAGAGGCCCAACTTTGCTTTTATATAAATTCTAATTTTTCTGCTCAGTACATAGCAACTGATGTTGATAGTGACAGTACAGAAAAGCCTTCCCTATCCAGCCACCTACGAAATCCATCACCTTCCTCCTATATTTACCTGATTTTCACTGAGTCTGGGTCTACTGCACCCCTAAATTCCTGGCAAAGGTGAAAGCAAACTTCTAAGGCTGCCTTCAAGCAACATCAGGAGAAAGAGAGGTGTCCCTCTTCCTGTAATGGGTTTCCTGAACACGTGTCAAGTTCTGCACTGATTGCACCCTAATAAGAGGACCCGAGCTAATGATTTTAGGTGGGTTTATGAAAGTCAGATTGAAAGGAAGTACTTTTCCCTGTAAATCTTTCCCCAGGGTAACTTAAATCTTGTCTTGATAAGGCAAACCTGACAAATGACAATACATTATTGACTATTTATAAATAAGAAAACAACAGGAACAGGCAATGTTGTTTCAAAACTCCTTGCTCGTGAATATTCAATTTATTCCAAAGTGCTATACATGTATTTTACTAATATTTTCCCAAAGGTCAAGTAAATCTCAGCCTTATCCCTGTCTCCACAAAGTATAAAGAAATTGGGCAACAAAGTCCACCAATAAGCTGAAGCATGACAACCTTTAACTTAGTTAAGCAAGACCTAAATACTATCAGGCATTTAGAATTATTTAAAGGCTAACCTAATGAGAATTGATACACTTTAAGCTTCAAATCCAAACTCTTTATCCAGAATAAACTGTCCCTAATTTTGCATCTTCAACACACAAAGAAGTAACTGGGAGCTTCTCTACTGTGTTCACTGGAAGCAAAGTTTGCTTTACATTCTTTACTAATAAAAGAAATAAGGTCCATATGAAATCAGCATTAATGCAAAAATAAAAGGAAAACATACCAGTTTCTTCTTCTCTATAATCTGAATTAGTATTTGATGATGTACAGGTGCATTCCATATGCTCTTCTAATCTCACCAGAACTTCTTTTAATTTTGGCTTTTTTCTAACATATTCCACTTTTGCCACCTATAAAATACGATGAGGTATGTACTGAGACACATTAACACAGTTATAGTGCAGAACTGAAGACAGATATCTATATACCTCTATTTCTGTAATGAAACAAACCCATACCAAATGTTACCATACTAATCATCCTTTATCTTAATTGTGCATCATGTAATGTTTTATTGCACAGACTATTTGTTTATTCACGTTCAGCAGTTTGAAACAATTCTCTTCCCCCCTCCCCAAAGAGATAAAACAATTTCTCATTCATTTCAGTTTGAGGTTTTAAGCAACTTTTTTCCACATATATCACAATAAACCTCTGTACAGATTCAAATCAGTGGTTGTTCTTGTAGAATACCACTTTTAGCATGATCATGCAACAACCTCAATCCTACTCACTTCTTGCAATAACCTGGAACTTTGTTTACAAGAACTCCCATGCTCTGGTTTTAGATCCAAAGGAACTACCACTTGCAAACTGCACCCAGCCTTTGGCTGTACTGTGGATGGCTGGTGGGCATGCTATTCCTCTTGAGTCCCTCCAACTGCTTCCAACTGCACTATTCCACCTGGGACAAAGCAGTGGCATCCTTAAAAAAAAGGAATAATCTAGAGTGCAAGGTGAGGCTGGAGGAAGGGCCATGCTGAAGAAACTTTGCCTACATGCAGGTCGGTCACCTGAAGGTCACCAATGCAGACAAGAACAACACCGGTGTGGGGTGGGGGGATAGTGAACATGAGGACATCCTGACCAACATGGTGCGGGTGGCCAGGAGAGGTGGAACAGCGCAGGGAGGCAGGAATGTTGCTGGAGAGCTGAAATGGTTTGTGGGATGCTGGGCACTAACCTGGGCTAAGTGTAACAGGCATGATAGTCATGGCCATGCAAGGGAATAGAGCATAATGTGGGCAAAGAGAGTGCTGTAAAGTGTGTAAGGTGTCCCATGTTCAGTTTACAGTTGTGTTAAACACGGCATGAATAGATGATAAACATTTGCTTGAAATGAAAATCACTTAAATGAAATCATGGCTTCTCAGTCCTACTAATGATTTATCTACTCATCTGACAAAAGGGGACCTCAAAGTGGCTGCCCCAGGAAATGAAAAGACTGCATAGTACAGGTACACATCATAAATAAGACAGATGAGGAAGGAGAGTGACAAGAGAGGCTGGTTGTCTCTACAAAAGATAAATGACAAAACCATAAAGTCTGATGCAACCAAAATCTGCAGTTGCTACCAAATAAGGCAGCCACAATTACACTAGATTGTCCTGGTAATGGTTTACTTGTGTGTTTGGTGGAATTTAGTGCTCCAAATCAATCTTCACACTATGAAAATCATTCTCTGGCCCTCCTGAAAGTGGAACAACAGTGTCACAAAATGAAAGCAGTGGCTGGAAAAAATCATCACATTCCCAGTTTCCAGAAACATTCTTCTGGCTCTTTGGACACTAACTACCAAGGACCTCTGAATCACAGTAACAGAAGCTAGAGCAAATTCCTGGCCTTAATAAAGTCAAAAGGAGGTCTGCCATCACTTTCATGGAGCCAGGAGTTCAGATCTGCATTTTAGTCACCGCCACTTCTGTCAACAGGATCTGGAGACGATTTTCATTTACCCAGCAAACAAAAGTTGCAGAGAGACAGATGCAATAACTGCAGTGTCCACATTAAAAGGTATCTTCAGAAACTGTCAAATCTCCATTTAAACAGATTAAGAGCTGGCCGTGATATACAAGAATGCTTTTGCTGAAAGAATAACTGTGGGTCAAAGCAATGTGTTTCAGAATCTCCTATCAGGATCCAACTCCATCAAGCCTTTGAACGCAAAGATGCATAGTACAACCGAGTCATTTGGCATCAAAGGATGACTAATCCTTAAAATTTACAAAAACAAACAGTAATTAAGACACCTCCATCATCAGAGACAAAGAAAGAGACACAGCAATCATGAAACAGCTTTCAGATCTGCCATGCTTATTACAGCTGTTGGAATAAACCAGTCTTATTGAAAATTACATGCAACAAAAATAAACTGTAATCAAGCTTTATAAAGTCTGTCCTCATTCAGCTCGGTATTCCAAACCAAAAGATAAATGCAGTTCCTGTGGTTATTGGTATTAAACAACCGTAAAAAAAAACCACAACCAAAAGGGTAGTACTTTGAAGAATAGGACCATAACAAATTTATGCAGCAATCTGAAGCTGGGTTTTACTGTAGTTAAAATACAATCCAGCACACATTCCACTGCCCTACTTCATGCTACACAATTTAAAGCCATGCCATTTGGTAAGATGTTCTAAATATTCAAAGCAAAGCAGGACAAACCATATAAACCGCTGTGCTTGTGTCATCCATTAACACCCGCTGCCACATAGGGTCTGTAATTAATGCTAATCTAAAATGAGGAAGGTTGCAGGTCAGACTTTCAGTGGGTATAAAGGGGGATAGCTATGCTAACAGCATGGGATTTGGCCTTGTGTTAGCTTCTTTCTATTTTTCTCCCTGGTGTTTATCTTGTACAGTTACTCTCAAGTGTATCACCAAATGCTTCGAAACGGTCAGTCCTCAACAAACCAACATTTACATTTACTCATCTGCAATGCAAGAGAACTAAACCCCACATCAACCTCAAGTCCTCCAAAACCACAAAATTTCACTATATAAAAATTCTCTAAAAGACCCAAAGAACTGTAGGCTCTAGGTACTATCATGTGGTACGGTGTGATGGCTGAGTGAAAATAGAAATAAAGTCTGATAAAAACATGTAGCCTAGCAGAAACATCATGGCAACACCTTTTCTAGAACTTTCCCAGGAAAAACGATGAGGTAGTAATAGCAGAAGAAAAACAAGATTGTAAGCATACGTTGTCCAAAACACCTCTAGGACAAAACCAGAATTTATCATGGCCAGGAACTTGCAAGCAAAGTCTCAGAGCAGAAAATTCCTTGTAACAGCAAAACTCATGTGGCTGATAGCTAAATACAGTTTGGGGAATGAAACAAAACAAAAACAACTGAATGAGGTTGCTTTTTTGAAGCAGCTGTTTCTACTACATTAAAATAGATGTGTGCTGTTATGATGGGAGGGAAAACCTCCTTTCACCTTACAACCCTGAGCTTTACAGCCCTCAGGTCTGCAAGGAAGGCACAAAGGCACCAGAAGGACTGAGCAGGGATCCTGCGGGGCCTGGCAAGTCACCCAGGACCGAAGCCACGTTCCTGGGTCAGGCCGGCAGGACTGGCCCTGTGCCTTCCCGGGCACACCGGGCACTGTGCGCACCTCCCCAGTGCAGTCAGGGTGGGAAGCAGCGGGCCCTGGCAGCCACCCATCCCAAAATCCCCATTCCAGACATTTACAGGGCACTCCTCTGGCAAAACCCCTCAGAAAAGCACAGTCACTAGGGTGTGGAAGGCAGAGATTTCCCCGCAGGGAAGCTCCAGGCACAGGGGTGGCCCTGCCAGCCCCAGGGGCGATTTGAAGCCCTCCACAACCCCGTGTTTGGGGGCTGCCGCCCTGCCAGCCCACGGGGCGGCGGGAAGCTCTGTCACAGACCCGGGTTGGGGGGGGCGGTTGAGGGACGCCCAGTCACGGCAGCGGGGCGCGCTGGGAAACGCAGTCCCCGCGGCGCGGGAAGCTGAGGCGGCCGCGGGGCACGCTGGGAAGGCACCGAGCGTGTCGGCGGCGAGAACCGCCTCAGGGGCCGGTTTGGTCGTGCCTCACAGAGGGTTTCGGCGGGAAGGAGGGTCCGGAGGTGGAACTGGAGGGTACTGGAGGGTGCTGCAGCGGACCCGCCGTGAGCGGTGGTTGACGGGGGCGCCTCTGCGTCCTCTCTCTTCGAAGGGAAGCAGCCGAGCCTTGCCCTCTGTCAGGCACCTTGCCACAGCCGGCTTCCTCTCAAGCTCTGAGGGCACCTCTCTGGTTTTCTGTCTTGTCTTCGTCTGTATCTGGGTTTCCCTTATTTCTCCCATTCTTAAGCAGACCTTTGGTACTTGTATGTGGTTCTGCCAGCAGGTCCCACCAAGTGCTGGCAGTAAATTCCAGTCAAGCCACAGCTAAAATCAAAGTGCTGTTTATCCAAATCAGAGAAACAGTCACTGAAGAACAATGTTCTTAAACCTGCAAACATGGCATGCAGCCACTTTACCTACACATGCAGCTTGTTCAGCAAGGCCTTCCTAACCTCTTCAGAGGCTGGGGAGCTCTGCTGGAACAACTCATTCCAAATACCTGCATTTTTCTCCATCTCTCTTCAAAACCTCTCTCAACAACTTCCAGACAACAGCCGAGAAGCTACTCCTGCATTCCCTTCCTTTCCAACTGCTTTTCTCTCCATCCTTCCTTGATATGCATCCACTCTAAGAATATACTAGGTTACATTTCCCCAAACCATCTCAAACATCAAACATTCAGGAATTACTAAAGCTGGCATGGCTACGGCTCAAGGCCAAGCAGAGGCAAAGCTGAGGACGATAGATTGCTTTAGCTTGTTTCATAGTTTAGAAATGAGCATTGCTGCAAACAACCATAATACTCAGCCTGGCTGTTAAGTGTAAGCAGTATAGGCAGGATTTGCTTAATATGAACTGGTTTTTGCTGCTGTGACCAAATACATGAAGAACATAATGCTCAACGTAACAGGAAACCTCTTGGGAAGAGTCAGTTCAGAAACCCCCCAAATAAATTATGGTCTGGTACTTGGTAAACACTTGATCTCAGTGTGCAGAAGCAATAGAATCTGCAGATGTTACTGAAATGCTTTTGCTGACAGGAGAGGAAATATATCTGTAACAGACACCAAGACCCCTGACTCTCCGATCCTTGTCACCATTTCTCTATCAGGACAGACATGCAGTTCTTTCCTTCCTATCAAGGAGCAAGTCCCAACCAGTTGCTTTATTTCAGTCCAATTTCCACAGCACTATGCAGGTACACTTTGATGCCTTTAGGACCAGGAGGCTGCACTCTCTCAGCCTCACTATTACTGTGCAGGGCAAACCTACCTTTTATTAACCCACTCCAAGACTCCAAGAAAGGGAAACCTCAAAGGACCCAACTTAGGCAAACCAGGCTTGGAGCCTCCCTATAGCTCCAATTCCACAAGCCCATTAATAGCACTTCACTGCCCAAAATTCAGTAAAGGCAAAGTTAGGACACCCACAAACCATAGTGCCTTTGAATCAGGTTCAGGGAAAGGAATGCCCCAACACAAGCACCTCTGCTGCTCCTCCCACACTGCCACAGTCGTCTCTTAACCTTGACTACAGTGGCCCTCAGTAAGACAAAGAAAACACCCTTTGCTTTCGCCTGTTGGATGATGCAAACCCACTTGCTGACCTTTCTGGGTGAACATTTTTCTAGTGTGAATGGGCCAGCTATGATCTCACTACCTTGTTAATGAAGAGGAAGTGGGGAAAGCCTTTTCAATGTTTTAATCAAAAGAGGGCTTTTATGCAGTCTGACATCAGGGGAAAACACAAGACGGCTTTCCAACAGCACTGCAGGAACAGCTGAGGAGGCTCTCCAAAACCGCTACCCCTACCTTTCCAGCGACCCTCACTCTGGGCCAGCTACTTAATGGCATGAGCAGACATTCAGCCCTGAACGTAGCACTGGCAAAAGGCTCATAAAACCATCAATTATATCAAAGCTACAAGAGGATCTGACTCTGGAGGGCATAAATATGGATTCTGTTCAGAGATTTCTGGTGTGACAGGGGGGTCAGCCTACAACCTTTACAATGAACATCCTGTTCCTGCTTGACCTCTTGTCCTTTTTTTCCCTTCTACTTAATGACTGTTTGGAGCAGTCTTGGGGCTTGGAAAAAAAAAAGAAAAAAAAAGGTCCTCCAAAGCTGGCAGACATGTATTGATATTGCTGGTGGCATTATATTTACAGAGCCACAAAAGGCAGCTGCTCAGCTGAACCTACTTTTAGCTTGCGCCCTACTACAATGAATGCAAATCTAAACACAGTAAAACTGTATCGGTGGACTGAGAAACCAGGCTTTAACATGACAGTGTGCTGGGGAAGCAGCCCCAGCAATGACACTCCACAAAGCTACTGCAAGTTTGCAGCTTCTAGGGAACCCTCAGTGTCCCCAGCAGCAGGGGACTTCAATAGTCAAACCTCTCTGTGTCTATAACCTCTCCTATAACCACAGAGGTAGAAGACAAGCACAGGGTTGCAATGTCATACACAAGTACCAATAACAAGTTCCCAATATACAGCCCAACTCTTCGCTGGGTGTCTCCAGCTGCTTTGTAGGTATTAATTGCTACACAAAATTAACTGGAAGCTCTATCAAACCCAAAGGCAACAGCACTAGTACAATAAACCTGAGGTACTTCTCTGTTTAGCTCCTACTCTGAATTGCTTACACTCATGGTGCTTCAACTTCCCCAGTTTGTTCTCATCCCTCCAATAATTATTAATTCCAATTTTTTTCCTCATTGTTTCTGCAAAGTATATTCCACAAAGCAAGTGTGATGTGTAATTATTTTTGAAAGACTGAGGAAATCTGTTCCAATGTCTCTCCAGCTTATCTGGGTGTGTAAATATTTTTCAGACATTCAGAGAAGTCTTCCCAGATGCCTGTGTCTATGAAAAACAATGAACTGGCTTAGATGCCATACTCTGTGTTTTGGACATACAGCACAACGGGGGTTAACAGCACCTTTCTCAAGGAAGAAATCCATTGCAAGTACAGTGATCAGTATGCTATGCTGGGCACTTTTATGTTCAAGAATATGTTAGGTTTGGGTTTTTTTTTTTTAATTCTGCTCTTACATTACTCAGGGCAGAAAAATTCAGAATCTTAACAATATAAATGCTAAGTCTAAGTCTAATCTCTTACACGCAGATGTAAATCAACAGTACTTGTTCAAATAATGATAAAAATTAGAACACAGTGAAGCCAAATGAACATAAGAAATATTTCACATAATATTTACTGGAAAATTGCAACAGGGATTTTGTCTAATGAGTAAATACAGCATGAAGCCGTCGAGTCTTCTTTCCCTGGGGTAAGATAATTTGAAACACATTTTTTCAGATCAAAAGTGTTATGTTGTCAAATATAAAAGCCCAATTTAGGCTGCATAATATTTAATTAAGAAAACAACATTCCGTACTGTGATTTATTTATTTTTTTAAGTCCAATGCGCCTTGAGTCATTTTATCTCCTTTAAGATTTGTGCTGTGCGAGATCATGGGAAAGACACAATCGACTTTATTTTCATTACAAAAGAAGAAAAACCTAAAGGGAATCCTGTGAAAATCAAACACAAGATTTTCCAATGATCGTGTAACTGGAAAGGCCATCTGCTCTCTCAAAATGGAGAGGAATATTCTATCTGATCCTGCCCTTTAAGGATAGATAACAAAGATCGAGAACAGCCACAAAAATACCCAGAACTTTCAGAGTGGACCCTCTTAGGGCTCTGCATCCTCCGTTTGCTCACCTTGACACTTCTGTGGTGTATCCTCGATGGCTGGCATTTCACACTGCTGGTGTTGCAACAGCCAGTGCAACGTTTCACCTCCACGCAGGGTGGCCATATCAGGAAGTTGGCAGAGGTGGGATCAATCTGACTCCGAGGTATCTCGTATATAACCGTCCGTGTT
Source organism: Heliornis fulica (assembly GCA_013399135.1). Taxonomy (NCBI): domain Eukaryota; kingdom Metazoa; phylum Chordata; class Aves; order Gruiformes; family Heliornithidae; genus Heliornis; species Heliornis fulica. The sequence continues at coordinate 11,142 of VXBZ01012700.1, read as the reverse complement.
TTGCAGACAGCCGGGATGGCTTCCTCTGCAACACAAGAAATTCACACTTCCAGGTGAGCAGCTGCTCTCACCTCAGAGCACCCAGATACTTTACACCATCAGCCTATGAGTGGCACCCTTAGCTGGCAGGTTAAGAAGATGTTCTCAGTTCCCACTGACAAGTGGGTGCTGGGCACCGTTTGCCTACTCTAAACTGTGTGTGCTACCCTAGAGAGAAGCTCTGGTGCTCCCAGAAGCCCAGCCCTGAAAGTTTACAATGGCCTGGCTCCCAACATTGCTGGGAGCACATACCATTAGATAAGACAATCCTGGCTCTTTGGAAGTGACAGCAAGCCAGGCACTCCTTCAGATTACATGACCCTCTAATACAGCCTCCTCACGACTGTGGAGCAGCCGTTATTGTAAACACCGGGGCGATGGTTGCGCTCACATATTACCACACAAACATCCGATGTGTGGCAAATACCACCATGGGAGCTGCATTGAGGGTATTTATATCTCACCCAAATTGGCTGAGCTGGGAAACCACCTGTGCCAGCTTGAGACTTCCGAGTCTTGGGTTTCCAATTCCAAAACCTTAACATCCCCACATCAGGGGGTCTGGTCCATCTGCCATCCCAAAGGACAACTGCCTTTTTTTTTTTTTCTGAGTAAAGTTATCAAAGCTTTGCACATGGTGGGTTTTATTTAATTTTTTATTCCTTGAATGGGACAAAACCCACAGGAGTTGTGTGACTGATAAACCTACAGCCAAAGCAATGTCCTGCTGGGCTCAGGTAAGGCAAGCTGGTAGACAACAGAAGATCATAAAGAGTAACTCCCTCCACCTGCATGATGCTGCATTGAAAAATCCAAACCATGCATCATTCTCAACCTCTGGACTGCCTAAGGAATCAAACTGATAATTCAAAATCATTCAGAAAAAAACACCAGTTGCAGGGATAACCTGATTGATGGCAAGTTCTCTGGAGGCAGCTTGGATTTTTTTGCCTTACAGTGGAAACAGTGATAGCTTTGGGTTAGATGTGTCAGGAAGCTGGAGTACTGCCTGCACTTCTTCAGTTACTTCTGAAGTACAAGAAATTCAAGCCTAGAGTCTGCCTGTAACATGAAAATCTAGGCTTGATTTTGAAAGAGATGCATTTCAGTCAGCTAAATGGAGTAAAAATTCTTCTTCTCAGTCCCCAATGCCACGAACTGAAGAAAATTAATGGATCCAATACCACAAGAGAGCTGGCAACTCCTACAAGTTACTGAGCATATCTAGTTGCCAGTGACTTTTGTGGGGAGGCATTCAACACCTTGCAGGGTAAGGTGCCAAGTGTAGCAGACTGTTTCAGAACCGCTGTTCTCTAGAGGCATTCAATGTGACAAGCACGCTTGCCAATTCACACTGCAAATCCACACTGACAGCATGCTGTGCTATCTGCTGTGTACCACCACAGCTTAAAGCACAAATATATTGACTCTGAATTACCTATAATGGATAAGATCATGAAGGTTTTCCTCAGCCAGATGGAATGGTAAAACACAAATGAACAAGCACTGCATACAAACCCAGTTCTAAAAGTCATTAGCATCTCTTTCAGTTATATTTGGGTTTTGCTGGATTGCCATCACTGTTTAGTTAGAACAAAATCCCCTGTAAACATGCCTGGTGCCCTAAGTAATGATGGAAATCAATGTCCCAGCACTTCTATCAATGGCTTTTTAATTTTTTGGATAAACTGGGGTTTTTCTCTTGTGAATAAAGAGTCAAGCTGTTTCCTTTTGTGAGGCTTCTGTACTGAAAACTCTACCAACTGTTGATGTTTTTTAAAGCACACTGCTGTAGTTGTTCCCCACACTATGAATTATACATTGAATATCACAGCATTTTCCAACCAAGGCCTAGCTTTCTAACATGCTGCAACAGGAAAGTGAATGTAAAGAATTTATACTTGTCTGTCTCCTATGGACATCCTCCAGAAGACAGCTTCTCAGGCAACGGCTCGTTTTGTGCAAAAAGAAAGGCAGAAACCAGAAGTGGCCTTTCTCCTTTGTGCATGTCACATTTTTCCAGTGAAATGTCCTGCTTGACTGACCAAAAGCCCCCCCTCTGGTTTTATTCCCTAAGTACAAATAGCTTGTTTCTTACCAATGCTTCTTTTTCTGCGAATGGGCACAGGACGATTCTCTTGCACATGTTTAGCAGAATGAACACTATAGGATCTCAAGTTTGTTTCTGAAACATCATCATATCCTAAAACAGGAAACAAAATATTAAACCTCAGTTGTGTCATTTGCATCAGTGTCACTACAGTGCTGCTCCATACATATAAATCTGTGCTGTACGTATGCACAGCACCAAATCCTGCTGCAATCAGTCTAACATGACTCCTGTCAATGCAACTGCAAGACACAGACGTTACATGTCACGTATAAGCATGCACAATTTCATTCTAATGCCCATTTTACTGAAAGCCCCCAGAAACAGTTCACACCCTGTGACACAAAACCATATCTAAACTAAAACAGATGCATTTTTATGTGAAAGGCATAATAAAGCTTTTCTTACTGGGAAGGTGCAGAAATAAGAACAATAGTATTTCAGGTTAAATGTTTCTTACAAGATGTTGTTTGAAGTTATGGCATGAGGCTACAGAAGAAAATACACCCAAGAGCAACAATGTTGCCTCTGTAAATTTTCTCTCCCTTGGTTTTCAGGGCAGTACTAGGAATCAAAAGCAAAAAAGTAACTACCATGGGTTTCCTTTTAGCCTCTGTGTTGCAGAACAAATCCCCTGTGAAGTATCCTAACCTTTGGAGGGGCATCTGAAGCTACTGCAAACTCTGGGACCGCATCCAGGCTTGTCTTGTTCCCTAAATAAGCCTACCGCATGGGTTAAAGGGCCATGAGAAAAAGCAAAGATGGAAAACATGGCATTTCATTTATCATAAAAAACAACAAAATAACTCCTCCAGCTATTTAGTTTTGTTAAGTGAAGCAGTCCAGGTCGTGTCCCATGCAGTGGGGTTCTGCAAACTGGGGATGGGGAAGATGTAAGCAAGCTGAGGACAGCATACAGATTCCAGTGCACCAAAACTGAGACTTCTAGTGCTACACTGTTTGGAGTGCCCTCTGCAACGTCACCGGAGAGTTTCAAGTTTTCACTGCTGGCTCCAAAGAAAACTGTGACTAAAACATGTCAGTGGTTATTCAGAGTACTCAGCTTCTCTCTCTACATGCTACATCCTACACTCCGCTGTCTTCTGCACTGTCATGCTCCTTGCTTCCAGTTCGTTTTGCACCCACGGCTAACTGTGACTCTGGAACTTGGTTTATTCTCAGCTTTATTAGTAGCACACATCGTAAGGGTCTGCTCTACTAAATCATTTACTCCCCACTCCAGAAATCCTGCCCTGAAGAGTGTGCAGCTTGTGAAATCACTGGCAGAGTCTGGTAAGACATAAGGGCAGTGGTATCATCACCACCTTAGAAAGAGCTCTGTGCCTCAAGGTCTGTGTTCACTCCTAGGAACATACTATTGTAATGGCTAAGACAAGATTAAATGGGAGGTCCAAGAGGTAGTGCCAAGATCACCCACTGGTTCTGCCTATTTTCCTAACCAGCTGAACAGATCTTTGTCTGCAATAAGTCTACGCAAAGTCCAGACTCACACAAATAAGCTGGCTCCTAATTCCTGTGAAGGGTGCCTGTGTCCCACTGATTTCAATGGGAAATTTTGGAAGCTTATTAGCTGATAGTGGGCCTCATTTACAGTCCCAGTCCTGTAATGTCACGCAGTTATGACTAATAGATGTTATTTCTGCTTTTCCTGTACACCATACTCCAGAAGACTCATCGGTGGGGTAAATAAAATGTCTCACCTGGATGCCACAGGAAGGCTGCAACTGAGTGGGGGAGCAGAGCCAGGTCTCCTGCATCCCATTACAACAGCACCAAGCCACCCAACTGACTCCAAGTGGTGTTATACAAAGGGAGGAACCATTCTGAGGTTCCTCCAGCTTTCTTCCACTTCCTAACACTGTGCCACCTCAAGTCATCCCTCACTTTGAGGCAACGAAGTGATGATACTTAAAGCAGCATATATTCTGCTCGGTGTAAGATCCAAGCTAGGCTCAGAGCAAGAAGCATGCAAACAGTGTTTAAAAAAAGATTAAACACAAAACTAATGCCCCTAATCTGAATGCTTGGTGGGCAGAGACATCTTGCTGAAAAGAGAAACCATTGATGATGCCAGCTGTACGGCAGGCCTGAGCCACAGGTCCTAATCCTGCATTCAACACGCTGGCATAGCTCCCTTTTGACATGACTGATTTCTTGCCTTTCTTGTTTAAGGAGACTGGTAAGACGAAAGAAATAGCATGATCAGCTAACCAATATGTTAAGCCATGTGCTTATATATAACTGCTCAACTCAGCTGTAATTAGCCATATTCTATCATCATGTTTATAAAGCAAAATGACATGTCGAGGAGCATGTGTTGCTTATAAGATGATTTCTAAGGTGAAGAAGGCCTCTGGCTCATACTGTATCTCACTGTCTCGCTACATATCTTAGGCATGTATATCATTTTGTAAGTTCATGCCTCACTGTGGGGGGTTAAAAAAAAAAAGAGATCTACACAGCTAGCACAGCAGACTGCAAAACAGGCAAACCCCAACGCATTATGTAACACAATTGTATTATTCTTATCAACACGGCACTGATTTTTATTATCGTTTTTAATAAACAGAATTATGGAGCACATGGCTGCTGCCAGAAGACACTATAATGCTAAAGGCACTTGGTGCCCTCCTGATCCCCACAGGCATTTGGGAGGAATTCCATTTGCCAGTGAAGTCAATGGGAAAATCACCGCACTTGAAACAATCTTTAAGTCCACCGGAGTTTTGCCTGAACAGGATTGAAAAATCAGAAAGTCAGCTTTAAAACCCACACTTGACTCTGGATGTGTGGCCAGAAGACTTCCTTTTATTTCATTCAAACAAGGATGCTACAGTAATTGCAAACACCACTCTCTAGTTTGACTTTAAAGAGGCCGGACACCTAATTTGCACCAGGTTTTGTTCCTCATGTACTAACTCAGGAGCCTGAAGTTGCAGGATAAGGTGTTTCAGCTCTCTGCAAAGGAAGCTGGAGTTTATGGGTGCTTAGTGCCTCACAAAATGAAGCTTAGAGCAGAAAGCTTAGAAACAGATGATTCTTAGTTTAGAAATTGAACACTGCTTGTCACTAAGCGAAGATGGAGGATGCTGCACGGAGCCAGATTAATGCAGCTCTCTTTGAACATTTTAATAATAAAAAATGTTTTCATGGCAGCCAATCAAGAAATTTCTCTGTAATCTTTTGTGTACTGACAACGTATCAATGTTGGGTAGAAAAACTCCTGCAATTAGCCTTGGTCAATCCATTAGTGTAGCTGAAATTGTTCTTTTTTGTCAGATTGGCAATTTTCCACTGGGTCATGGAGTATAAATCACAGAGTTCCTGTGACATTCTGCCAATATGTGATTACTCTTCTCCCTAAATAAGCATGTGGAAAGCTTCCTAAGACTACTGTTACTTTGTATTTATCAATTTAGGCTTTCTCATTGCCATCTCCTTCCCAAAGAATGCCATGTGAGGCACAATCCCCAATATACACCGTCTTAATACAAACCCTTCTGGATGTCACTTTGATGTGCATCCAAAAAGCATAGGTCCAAGACTTCTAGTACCAACAGCAGCAGTTCAGGAAATTCTCATTATCTCATTTTTTCAGGAATTCAATGTAATTTACAGTAAACTGAAATGGTCTGTCTTACAAATCGGTCCTAGAGCCAGAAAGCCCAAGGCAACGTCAATCTGGTTGTTTGATCTTCTCTCTGGCTGATGCAAAATATGCCCCCCTGACACCCAACTGCAGAGGTAGCTGTCATTAAGTTTTCAACTTTGATCTATTAAAGGAAATATAAGTAGCAGCCTGCAAGATCCTGTTTTGTTTAGGGGTGGGGGGGTTTTCCCTTTGCCTAGATGTGATCAGCCAGCTGTTTAGGAGGAATATTCCCTCTATCCCTCTCAGAGAAACACAGGACACACATAGCAGGTGCCATGCTGGCTTCTCACGGTGTTTAAGAGGTGCAAGAAGAGCTCACAGTTGCACTGTAACATCCCAAATTTGAGCCACACCAAAAAGCCACAAAGTCAACAGAAGATGTTTCCAATGGATCAAGCTCTGCAGCAGTCCAACACTTTTCCATGAAAGCATACTGTTAATTTAGAGCATTGCTCCACTCGACAAAAGCTGCTCTGCTAGTTCTTAATCACCAGCCGTTAAATTCACACGGCCTAAGGTGACCCTGTGGTTGATGCCCTTAAACCATGCAAAGAAGCACACTCAGCCCTGCCTTTCCCCACGCAGGGAGATGACTGGGGAGGGGGGAAAAAAATCTGTTCCCAGCGGGAGGCAAACATAATAGGTGATGAAACGAGCTCTACCTCCCACAGGACAGATGGGAGAGGTGAACCGTGAGGAGAAAAACCACGCTGCTAAGCCAAAGAGAACTTCACAGGCAGAATGTAGGAAATGCCCCCGTTTCGGTGATTTAGTCTGTTAGTAGTAAAACTGCACTCTGCACGCTACAGCTGCCTACTTCCCGGGATGGTGCGTGCTTTCTGTTTTCAGTAGGGTCAGACTCCGCTCCCTGTCACGCCAACGAAGCTCCATTGCTGGCTCTGGATCCCAAGCACATCATAAGATGAATACAAGAGCCTAGCTTCTGAGAGAAACCGAGGATTTTCATGTGGCCTTCACAGGGATTTCTCTTTGAGTTGGACATGTGTCACTGTGCTCTGACAAACTGGCCTGGATTTTCTTTTTTGAATACAATGATAAGCTCCATGTTGGGTAGTGTTTTTTCTTTAAGTAATATGCCAGATGGTCTGGGGGTGTGGTTTCTAATTTTATGAAGGGGGTTATCAGTCATCTCTGCGCTACAATATAGAGACCAAATCTGTCAGAATAGAAGGAAAACCTGCCCACTCTGACTTACAAAACTTATTTTTCCAATTAAAAATATATGCTTTGCATTGCAGGAGAGAAAAATGACTGTTCTTCCTTCTGTTTTCCACAGAATCTGTCTTGTTACTCAGGAATATCAGACATTTTCTTCATGCATGCCTGATCCTGCAAACTCTTCTCCTACAAGATCATTCGTAATTCTCAAGTCCACCCACTGAGTTTAAACGGGGCTACTCACACGCAGAAGGACTGGCAATACCAGTGCACTAAAACGAGGGAGAAAATAATCACTAGCGTGTTTTTATTCTGATTTTCAGTTTAACTCAGTATATGCCATAAACGAGAAACTTATCTACTGTACAGGCCCTTGGTGAACTAGCCCTTCCCTAACTGCAGTTACTGCCCTAAGGAAATACCTTTCAGAAAGATCATCTTACCAGTGACAACTAGAAAACGTTGGATTTGCTAATCCAAGCTAACACTAAATATAGTAAACAGGCCTGATCCTGTTTACTGAAGAAAACGTGGTCATTTCAATGTTCAATTAGTCACTCTGATAAACCCTTAATAAGAATTACTCATGACAGTAAAGGCTGCAGGACTGTGCCCAGAAAACGTAAACATGGGTAGTAAAGATCAGTTACTCTCTATGAAGATCCAGTCCTGCCTGCGTAGCTCAGAAAAGGAGCGTGAAAGCAGTAACAGGGTGAAAGGCTGAATACTTCAGGTTTATTTTTTAATATTATTTGAGTTTGTGTCTCAAGGCGCCGCTGTTTCATGTTGAAATAGTAAAATATTTATGTGTCTTCTTTCTCTAATGGCTTCTAAACTGGCAAACTGCATGAAAACAGCAAAACGTAATGGTAAGCTTGTGGCTGACCTCCTCAATTTTTGGTCTCACATCCTCTAGTTAATATTTGCCACAAGTTTAATAATTATTTTCTGCAATAAATTTCTCTCCTTTGCTACATCTACTAGCTTATTCAGCTCCTGTCGTTGCTCCGCTTGTCTGCTTGATTCTCTTGCAATGGAGCCATGTGAACTTTTGCTCTCTTTCTAAGTGGTATTTAAAAATGAAGCATGTGCTTGTTACACTGGGGTATTTGGAAAAATAATGCACACTGGTAGCCACAGAAGACAGACTCAAATGCGGAAGAAACATGGTATTTTAAAACACTATCTCTCGGATCCAGCCCTTCTGCAACAGCAGCCAAGCCTTCCACCGAGTTCACTGGGAAAAAGACTTTTTGCAGTAATGCACTTGTCTGGTCCAAAACAGTCTTCAGTGGGGAAATATGTATTGCATGCCCCTTCCCTGTTGTGAAAGCTTCTTTAATTGCGGCGATAAGCAGTAATGATGAAGCACTGCTCTCTGAAAATACTAAGCCCACGCCAACAAATCTGGTAATTAGTAATTAGCCTCTATGGTAAAGTATTGAGCAAGAGAGAAATGCTCCCATTTTCGGTGTAATGGGAAACCGTTTGCTCCCTAATCACATGAAAATTGAAAGCTAGGTCTGTAAAACACGTTCCTGGTGCATTCCTGCTCATTAATACAGCAGTGAGTTAAACTCTAGAAGGATCCTGTAACACTGAATGAAGGTGATTGAACCTGGCACAGACTTTACAAAAATACACAGCATATGGTTTAAAAGGAGGTGGCCCAGTACCAACGCAAGCAAGAACTCATTCATTTTTCTCCATGTTTGCTCTTCAGAAAGATGCAGGTTTCCCTCGGGCACATCAAAGGTGCCGGGTTTATTCTCTCCCAACTAAGGGAAGAAAACACCAGGAGCAAAGTGCATCAAGTGAAACCAAGTGATAAGAACCCCGGCAATACAGTGCTCCTAGATCAGATTTACTGCTGCAACGATCTGTTTGAACTGCACGTTCTCACTACGCCCATTTGCATGCCTAATGATGCAGAAAATAACCCCGCACTATTTTCTTTCGGAAAGAAAGTGTGTTTTTAAGGGTAAGCTCCATATGCAGGTTCCTGTTTAAAATCAGCGCGGACGGTTTATTTTCCTTTTAATAAAGCCCAGCACTCGAAGAGACATTACTTCATTCATAAATACTGTTTCAAATATTTTAAATACCTCTAGGACAGTAGTTTAAAGATAACAGAGCAATGCAAGACCAACAACAAACCTTATGGAAATTCTTCTCCGCCCGGAGACGGAGACATCTGAGAGCACAGAGGGTCACTCCATGCCTCTCCCCACCCCGAACACCCCCCTACACCCACATCCCCGAAGTTTTAATTCTCGATCGGCCCCCTGGCCGCCTCCTCCCTCGGAAAGAAGCTCCCCTGCCCAGGGCAGCCTGGTTCCCGAGACCGGCTCCCGTCCCCGAGGCGACGCAGCCCGGGCCGGACGGCCGGAGGGGCGAAAGGGTTGCGGGAGCGCTGGGCTGCGGGACGCTCCGCCGCGGCCGCCCGCGTTGCCTCCCCGCCCGGGGCGGCGGCGGCCGACGGCGCGGAAGGAATGAGGACGGGACTAATTTACCTACGGAGTCAATCTCCAGGAGGCGCTGCAAGTCGCGGATGCTGTGGATCTCGCTGTGCGCCAGCCGCTCGATGAGCTCCTGCGGGATCTCGGCCTCCTTCAAAGACACACACACACATACACACCGCGGATCACCGCGCAGCTCCGCGCAGCGTAACCCACGCCCCTGCGGCGCCGCGGATTTAACGCTTCGGGGCGGGGGGTGGGTGTTGGGAGGTTTGGGGGTTTATGGAGGGCGCGGGGTGTCTGTTAGACGTGTTTGGACGAAGCAAGGGAAGAGTCCTCATCCCCCACCCTATCCCCGCACCACACCCCCCACCCTATCCCGGCTCCGCCGGGCTCT